>BLAL01000193.1:0-515000 GCA_015698045.1 Rhizophagus clarus | reverse complement strand
TACTTTAAATTTCACAGTAATTGTGAGCAATTCTCCATTCATTCGCAAATATCTCCTCCCAGAATAAAAACTTATTTCGACCATTAATGAACCGAGGTACAGTATAAATAGATACCTTTGATAATCAATGGAACTAGTGGTTCCTGGATGATGTTGTTATCAGTCTTAGGTAATTTTGGCTCAGCATCAGGCATCAGCACAGTAAAAAAAAAAAAAAAGTTTAATTGGTGAAATTCAAATAAATTATTATTTACGTATTGCAATGATTATCAGGATATAACATCAAATTAACCACATAATCACTTCTTCTTTCCAAGTAACGACTTCAACATTTTATTTAGTAATTATGTAACAAGTAATTCATTATATAAAAATTGCTAGCCTTAAATTGTTAATAGAGGAAAAATATCTTTACGCGTCTTATTCATTTATGATTTATCTAAAAAAAACTCTAGCGGAAGAAATCATTCCTTCTTGTAACGACAATTAGGATAGTTTATTATCTGATTTTCAATCAAAACATGTGTATCCTTTCTTATAACCATCAAATTTCAGTAAATTAAATTTGGTGAAGTATCCATTTTTGGTAGGTCTTCGCGCCGTAATAACCAGTAAGCACGAACGTTTTAATTAATTAGCTGTTGTTCTTGTTTTTATATGTTAAACCAGAATAAATCGTATATGTAAGATTATTAAATGCTGAATCATCATTATACAACAAGAAGGATAAGTTATTTTAGAAACGATATCTCATGGCCTTTCCTCCTTGTGACAGTCAAACATTGTAGTTGGAATCTGTATGAATATCACTCTCATTCATTAGCGATAAAGAAACTTATACCAAAACTTATTTCCTTGAAAAAAATCTTGACACAGTTAGATGGAAATAGTTACATTAAAGCTGCAGTTACGCATTCAACAAATTTCTCAATGTGAAGGTTTATTCATCCTTTATTTGCATCGCTTTCCACGTTTGCCATAACAAAAGGCATCAATCCTAATTTTTCAGAGGAACAAATGATTATTAACTTTATGAAAGATTTATATTGGTCATTGGTCACACAACATGACCAATGATTATACGTCAGCTGAAACCATCAAAGAATACTACTGGAATTGTATAAGAATGGTACGACAGAGGAATAATTAATATTCTTGTGATTTCTTGCCGTGGTCTCATTGTTGACTACTAACTAATAAATACAATATGAGGGGTTCTGTTTTGAAATTTACCAAAAAAATGTATGCGCATGATTTTACACACAACTGAAAAACACCATAAATCTTCAGTTAACGAATCCATTAACTGTTAATATTGAGATTCTTTAGTAATTTAATGCATGTTGTCATTTCAAAAATTGACCATTTGACAAACTTTTGTAAAAAAAAAAAATTGACAAATTAAAGCATATTATTTTTTTTTAAATTTTTAATTCATACGTCGTATTCGGTTAAATCTTACAATATCAATCTCCATGTTTCCTCTTTTTTTGATTTTTGACTATATATATACCAATACAAAATAAATCATTCATAATTTTTGTTATTTTTAAATTTAAATTAAATTAGAACAGGGGATCTGGTATTGGTTTTTTTAATAGTTTCTCTTATGAAATCAAAAGTTCCATTATAACGTACATATTTTCTCTTCTATTTTCTCCGAAGTTCGAGCGAAAAATGAAGTTTGTATATAGAAAAAAATGGATATTTCTTAATCATTTAAAAATGTTCTTTACACTTATTACAAGTTATGAATATTTTACACATCCCAATCACATCAATGGTACAAGAAAATTGAAGCTTACACGGTTTAACAAATAAGGTTTTCTTAATAAGATTATCCAAAGTAATGAAATTTAATATCAAATGACGAAATTGTTAATAAAATTTGGTTCGTAATTTTTTAACCTGTGTATCATGATAATACATCCGGATGGAGTGAGCGCATAATTGCATCAGAAAAACAAAAAAATGAAATCTAACACGTGTGTAGTTTTATTTAATAAAGAGCATTCATTACATTAGTGTACATATGTTGTTTTGTAAGACTCTACGCTAATTCTATACTTTCTCTAAAAATGTAACAATTAATAGCCTTATAGAGTGAATATATCAGAGTTTTTACGGATATAAATTCTACTGCGAAGTCACGGTTCTCTGATACGTAAACACGTTAGTTTTTCTTATCATTGAAAAATCCTCTAAATACATCGGTATCAATACCAAAGATCTTGCTATACATATCTTGATTCGAGTTTATCTCTGGCTAATTACACACTTCTCTGCCTCATGATATGTATGGTTTTGAAGGAGTTTCGCTTAATTAAATTTTAATCTTGAATTCGGTTAAGCCTCTCGACGTCTATAAGGAAATCAAGCAATTAATCCAAAGCAGAACTGCGATAAATTTGAAAACAATGAAGGGTTGCCTAGCCAACAGATCATTCGCCAAAGTCTTACTCTACAATGCGACCCAACGAATTCATATATGTTTATTGTATTTACTTCATTGATTTTGCGTTTCCTGGTCAAATATCCTATTTTCCATTACAGGGTTCCGCACGTGACCAGTAAGGACACGCAATCATGATTTGTAAGATTATTTTAAAACATACATTCCATTCATTTCAGGACCAATCCTTCTTCTACATCTATATGTTTCGTTCATCGCATTGTCCTGAAGAATATCTAAGATTTCCAGGTTCATATAGACTAAACAGCCAACATGGTCATAAACAATAACCATTGGTTTATTGTGCTTTGTTTTGTACACTTCATTAGCATGTTTTCTATCATTTGTGGATTGAGATACGTTATTCGGTCTGTCTTGATTCTCTTTTTTTGGGATTATTAATACCTTTCTTCACTTCTTTAGGCGATCAATATCAAAATATGTTCCTAATACTTGAAAATGATGGATCTGGATGATTTTAACTATTTCGACGTTTTTGAGATTTATAACTCCTGATTGAAGGCTTATAAAATGATCCTCAGGTATTTAATTTAGTTACGTAATTTTTTGGTCATACGATTGACCGTATTTGACTTGATCTACTCACATGCCGCAACACAGACATTCTCAAGCCGTAGTATTATTTTCTCTCGTTTGATAGAAACCTACGTATCGCAGTTTGAAGCGTTGAAGAAGAAATTATTGAAGCTCTTGTCAAGAAACTACGCAACTAAGTTATGAAATGAAATATATTTTTTTCAGTTATGTTTGTGCATTTAAAAGAACCCATTTTCAGAACCTGGAAACTAATGCCAAATTTGTCGTTCAAGAAATTTAATAGTATTAAACACAAGATAAATTTTCGACAGGCTTTTAATAAGGTTAATGTTAATTTATTTTATGATACTGCATATCTCGTATTACTATAACTGACAACTGTTTTTGTTTTTATTCTATCCAGAGTAACAATGTCTGGGATAAATGAGATCGAATCAGAGTTAGTTCTTGGATAATTGTGTTAATATAGGTAATTTAGGCAAAGGTATGGACCATAGGCAATAGTTTAGAAACTTTATAAAACAACAAAGATGTTCTGGTTCATATAATTTATTTTCTATATCAATAAAAATTTGAGCTTTTCCTCGATCAATAGATTCTGGCAAGCATAACCAAATTTTTGGGAGAGTCTTTCGAACAAATCACGCAACGTTTCCTCTGGCTTTGCGCATGTATGTTGTATCAAGAATGATTTTTATGGTGGGGTGTGTACACCGGAAATATATATGTAAGTTTCAAATACTGTACATAAATAGCATTTACTTTATTGCATGGGCATCAATGTGTATTAACCATACCTCAAGAAATGATCACAAATATACAAACGCTTAATACGATATAAATATTTTTAATAATCAATTATGCAAAATAAATATGAAATAAAATAAAAATCGATTTTTTTTTTCTTTACAATAATTAATGTATAATTAAATTGTAAATTTCAGTCAGAATTAATATAATAATAATAATTACTGCCAAAATGTTTATATTTTTTATTACATGAAATTCTTTTACAGAAATCTCTCAATTTCATATAATATTTAAATATCTGAAATATCTGGAATACCATTTAAAATCAATATGATTACATAATATTTGATAGATAAACTCATTTAAAACTTATGTTATTTTTATCTCAAGTTAACTATTATCTGTTATTATTAGAAAATTTAAATTTTACACAAATATGTATTCAGTGATTTAAAGTGTCAAATCAGTCTGTACTATATCATGTGATTACAAATCATTTATGGTTTTTAATGAAATCAAAAAAAATCCTTGACGCGATACACGAAAATTAGTCCTGGTGACATAAAAAAGACTCATGAAACCCATATTGGTTTGTTTTATGATAAATAAAAATTTCGCAACAAGTACTTGATTATAACCTTGTAAGCATGTCTGAATCACAAGTTCAAAACGAAAACATTGAACCTACCAAAAAAGTCACAAAGCCTCGTAAACCAAGAGCTGAGGCTTCGTCTAGTAAGTCCTCAGCTCCTAAAAAATCCAGTCCTAAAAAATCGTCGTCTAGCCAGGCCTCAACTCCTAAAAAGTCCTCTCCTAAAAAATCAAACTCGGTCGTTGTTGAAAAACCGAGTGAAGCTGAAGCTTCTAGTAAATCCGCAGAGAAAACTATCGAAGAAGTCTATCAAAAGAAAACTCAACTTGAACATGTTTTGTTAAGACCTGATACATACGTCGGTTCAATTGAACCTCAAAAAGAGAAGATGTGGGTTTACGACTCCGAAAAGCAAAGAATGGTCTACAGGTAAAAACTCTTACTGCTTTTACTGCTTTCATTGTTGTTTATATCGTATCCACGTTTAATGCAACTTTACGTAATTCGTATTTATCTTCCTACAGAGACATCACTTTCGTACCGGGCTTATATAAAATAGTGGATGAAATCTTGGTAAATGCTGCTGATAACAAGGTATAATTTGGCACAATTAATCATCAAATTGATGTTTTAGTGCATGAGAATAACTTTTTTATTAATATTCAGGTTCGAGATCCTAAAATGAATACCATTAAAGTTAACATTAACGAGGAAGAAGGGTCGATTTCCATTTATAATAACGGAAAAGGAATACCTATTGAAATACACAAAGAAGAGGAAGTCTGGGTTCCCGAACTTATTTTTGGGCATCTTTTGACATCCTCAAATTATGATGATAGCGAAAAGAAAGTTACTGGTGGTCGTAATGGCTACGGTGCTAAATTAGCAAACATCTTTAGTACGGAATTCATTGTTGAAACAACTGATTCTTCAGTTTGCAAGAAATATCGTCAAATATTTAAGAACAATATGTCCATAATTGAAGAACCAGAACTCACTAAATATAACAAAAAAGAGGAATACACCATGATTACTTTCAAGCCAGACTTTGGAAAATTCAACATGTCTCAATTTGATGATGATATTGTCGCTCTCTTAAAGAAACGTGTTTATGATATGGTAGCATGTGTCAATAATATTAAAGTATACTTGAATAATGAATTATTGAAATTAAAAAATTTCAAGGAATACATGCAATTGTATTTAAGTGAACAGGAGGAACCGCGTCCAGCAATCGTATATGAACGTGTTAACGATCGATGGGAAATTGGAGCTCTTCCTTCTTCGGAATCTCAATTTCAACAGGTAGGTTAATTATGTAGTAACTGATTTAGCAAATTATTCGATTATATTATTCATTTTCTTTTCATCGAAATGGCAGATAAGCTTCGTTAACAGTATATGTACATCAAAAGGTGGTACCCATGTTAACTACATTGCAGATCAGCTTGCAGATAGAATTTTATCAGCGGTTAAGAGTAAAAAAAAGGATGCAAACATTAAAAAGAATCAAGTTAAAAATCATATATGGATTTTCGTTAAATGTTTGATTGAGAATCCAACATTTGATTCTCAGACAAAAGAAAATCTTACATTGAAGGTTTCGTCATTCGGTTCTTCATGTAATCCAAGTGACGCATTCTTCAAAGAGCGTGAGTTATCATAATTAATAGAAAGCTTCTTTCAATTTGTATGACAATTTATTAATGCTCTTACTTTTTTTTTTTTTTTACAATAGTACTCAAATGTGGTATTGTTGATCAGATTATTGAAGTTGTTGATTTTAAACTCAACAAAGAGTTAAAAAAGACGGATGGAAAGAAAAGTAGGAAGTATGTATGATTTTCAATTTTACATTGATGAAAGTTTAGTATTTAGATTTTAATTGTATTTCAAATAGAATCACTGGAATCACAAAATTGGATGATGCAAACTTTGCTGGCGGTAGAAATGCTAAGGATTGTACTTTAATCCTTACTGAAGGTGACTCTGCAAAATCATTGGCTGTCGCCGGATTGTCTGAGGTTGGGCGTGATTATTATGGAGTTTTCCCACTCCGAGGAAAACTTCTAAACGTGCGAGATGGTTCCCATAAACAGATTATGAATAACGCAGAAATCCAACATATAAAGCAAATTCTTGGTTTAAAACAAGGAAAAGAATATGAATCAACAGGTGAATTGCGTTATGGGCACTTGATGATCATGACGGATCAAGATCATGATGGGAGTCACATAAAAGGATTGATCATCAATTTTATGGATCATTTCTTTCCATCTTTACTGAGAATTAAAGGTTTCTTGTTGGAATTCATCACTCCTATTGTTAAGGTATGAATTTTTTTTTTAAAAAAATCTTGCAATATTCTTAAGGTAAATGATATATTTTTTATTTAGTGTACGAGGGGCGAAATGGAAAGGTCATTTTTTACTGTACCTGAATTCGAAAGATGGAGGGAAACGATTCCTGATATTAAAAATTGGAAAATCAAATATTACAAGGTAGATGATATCTTATATATTCACGAAGAAAATAATGTGTATTTAATTGCTTCTTATATTATTAGGGACTTGGTACTTCTAGCTCTATTGAAGCGAAGAAATACTTTAGAAATCTAAACCGTCATAAAAAACCTTTTAAACCGATTGTAGAAAGTGAACGAGAATTAATTGATATGGCCTTTAATAAAAAGAAAGCAGATGATCGCAAAGAATGGTTAAAAAATTATGAAGTACGTGTTAGTTGTTTTCTTTTTATAAATATAAAATAAAAATTAAATTTTGTAAAAATATTTTTTTTTTTCTCCAGCCCGGTACTTATATGAATCACGATGTAAATGAGATCACAATAACAGATTTTATAAACAAAGAGTTAATCTTATTCAGCCGAGCTGACAATGAGCGTTCGATTCCTAACGTTCTCGATGGACTAAAACCTGGTCAAAGAAAAGTTTTATACACATGTTTTAAGAAAAATTTCAAGAATGAAATTAAGGTTTCATCATTATCCGGTGCAGTTCTAGCTGAGGCAGCGTATCATCATGGTGATGTGAGTCTTCAAGGAACAATCATCGCAATGGCTCACGATTTTGTCGGTTCAAATAACATCAATCTCCTTCATGGTGAAGGTCAATTTGGTACAAGAGCTCAAGGAGGAAAAGATGCTGCTAGTGCCCGTTATATCAGCGTGACAATACCTGCACTGACTCGAAAAATTTTTCATCCTCAAGATGATGCATTGCTTACTTATTGCAATGATGACGGTCAGTTTGTAGAACCAGAATGGTATCTGCCGATTCTACCAATGATCCTGATCAATGGTTCAGAAGGAATCGGGACTGGTGAGTTTCATTATTTTATGTATGATTCATTTCATGTAATATATAATGTTAATTCACTTTTTAATTATTAGGCTGGAGTTCATATATTCCAAATTACAACCCTCGTGATGTCGTTGACAATTTAAAACGTTTAATTAACAACGAAGAACCTATACCAATGCACCCTTGGTATCGCGGTTTTCAGGTAACAATATATTTGGTAATTCTTTATTGACGTAAATTCTTAGTAAATAAATATATATAATTATAGGGAGAGTTTGAACAAATGAGTAACGGAAGGTATCAAGTTAACGGTATAATCCAGAAAGTTAATGATGAATCTGTTAGGATTACTGAATTGCCCATCCGTGTTTGGACACAGAATTACAAAGAGCAACTTGAAAAATGGATCACTGGAACAGAAAGAACCTCCAGCTGGATTCGAGTACGTGTATATTTATTCATTATAATTAAATTTAAAACGGGGTTATTAAGTTTAGTAAATAATAGGAATACAAGGAGAACCATACAACAACTACTGTCGACTTCACTGTTAAGTTGTCTGAAGAAAATTTAGGAGGTGCTTTAAAAGAAGGACTTGAAAAGAAATTCAAGATTAGCACGGCTATTAATACTTCTAATATGGTGTGTTTCGATGGCAGAGGGCGAATTAAGAGATATAATTCAGCTGAAGAAATTCTCAAGGAATTCTACGATTACCGAATTGAATACTATCATAAAAGAAAGGTTTGCCTTGATGTTAATTGAATTTTTATGAAAATTAAAATTAATTTATTTGCTCTCAATGAACCTAGGCTCATATGATAAGGATACTTGAAATAGAAGTCAGCAAGCTCAGAAATAAAGCTAAGTTTCTTCAAATGAAGATTGACCATAATCTTGAATTTGAAGGACTTTCGAGAAACGCGATTATCGATCTACTTGAGAAAAATAACTTCGAAAGATTCACAGATGATAAAGATGCTAAAGAGGTTAATGACGACGAGGATTTCACTATTAGTCATAATGATCACGGATATGATTACTTGATGAAATCTCCGGCATGGAGTTTTTGCATGGAAGAAGTAAGTTTTATGTTTTAGTGAGTTTCTGATTTTCATAAAATTCAGCGAAAAAACTTTAATTGGCTTTTCTTTGTTAGGTGCAAAAACTCTTAAATAGAAAAGCAGAGAAAGAAAATGAACTCGAGGATCTCAGGGAAAAAACACCTCAACGAATGTGGATAGAGGATTTAGATGATTTCGTGGAATTGTGGGATGTGAGTATCATTTTATGCATTTAATATTATATATTAAAACATATAATCCAATAATAATACGTACGCATGTATGTATTTTAAATAAATTTTAGGATATTCTAAAACAGAAGCAGTACAGAACAAAGCAAGTTCAGGTTAAACTTGCCGAAATTCCGCCAAAATCATCGAAATTATCATTACCATCAGATAATCTGTCATTATTTAATGCTGAATCGGCTGAGCTCAATGATGATGATGATCAAAATGAGATCAAATCTCTTTCACCAACACAAGATGATGACGAAATGGTTATCGATTCTGTTGACGACAATAAAAATAAAAAATCTGCTCGAGACAAAGGAAAGAATAAAGTTCTTGATAATGATAAAAAGCAAACTCAAGGTAACAAAGGGAGAAAGAATGTGATAGATAATTATTTTGCGACAGTTGAAGAATCAGCCGAGGTTAATGATGATGGTGATCAAAATGAGATCAAATCTCATTCACCAACACTAGGTGATGACGAGATGGTTATCGATTCTGTTGACGACAATAAGAATAAGAAGTCAGCTCGAGGCAAAGGAAAGAATAAAGTTCTTGATAATGAAGAATCAGCTGAGGTTAATGATTATGATGAGGATCAAAATGAGATCAAACCTCATTCACTAGCACAAGATGATGACGAGGTTGTTATCGACTCTGTCAACGACAATAAAAATAAGAAATCAGCTCGAGGCAAAGGAAAGAATAAAGTTCTTGATATTAATAAAAAGCAAACTCAAGGTAATAAAGGGAGAAAGAATGTGATAAATAATTATTTTACGCCTGTTGAACAATCTCGAACAAAAAAGAATGAAGAGATAAAACCAGCATCTCAAGATGAGAAGAATGAGTCAGTGGATCTAGTTTCTGATGCCGAAGAAACTGCGAAGGCTGATAAAGATCAAGATTTAGAATCTGCAAGATCGCCAAAACGTGGCAGAAGAAAAACCACGAAAGCAAAAATATCTCAGAATGATGAAGAAAAGAGCGAGTTGATGGTTCCAGTTTCAGACGCAGAAGAAACTTCAAAGACTGATAAGAATCAAGATCTAGAAGTCACAAGACCGTCAAAACGTGGTAGAGGAAGATCCACGAAAGCAAAAATAGTACAAAATGATGAAGAAATGAGCGAGTTGGTAGACCTAGTTTCAGACACAGAAGAAACTACAAAAACTGATAAAGATCAAGATTTAGAAGTCATAAAATCGCCAAAACGTGGCAGAAGAAAAACCACGAAAGCAAAAATAACTCTGAATGATGAAGAAAAGAGCGAGTTGATGGATCCAGTTTCAGACGCAGAAGAAACTACAAAAACTGATAAAGATCAAGATTTAGAAGTCATAAAATCTCCAAAACGTGGCAGGAGAAAAACCACGAAAGCAAAAATAACTCAAAATGATGAAGAAAAGAGCGAGTTGGTAGACCTAGTTTCAGACACAGAGGAAACTTCAAAGGCTGATAAAGATCACGACCTTGAAGCCACAAGACCATTAAAACGTGGTAGAGGAAGACCTACGAAAGTAAAAATAGCTCAAGATGATGAAGAAAGGAGCGATTTAGTAGATCTAGTTACTGATACAGAAGAAACTTCAAAGGCTGATAAAGATCACGATCTTGAAGTCACAAGACCATCAAAACGTGGTAGAGGAAGACCTACGAAAGTAAAAATAGCTCAAGATGATGAAGAAAGGAGTGAGTTAGTAGATCTAGTTACTGATACAGAAGAAACTTCAAAGGCCGATAAAGAACAAGATCTAGAAGTCACAAAACCGCCAAAACGTGGTAGAGGGAAAGCCGCGAAAGCAAAAATAACTCAAAATGATGAAGAAAAGAGTGAGTTAGTAGATCTAGTTTCTGATACGGAAGAAACTTCAAAGACTAATAAAGATCAAGATCAAGAAGTCACAAATTCGCCGAAACGTGGCAGAAGAAAAGCCGCGAAAGCACAAAATGATCTAGTTTTTGACATGGAAGAAATTATAAAGACTGATAAAGATCAAGATCAAGAAGTCGCAAGATCTCCGAAACGTGGTAGAAGAAAAATCGCGGGAGAAATTGCAGATAACGACCCAAGTTCTAAGGAGCCAGAGACCACGAGGCCGCAAAAACGCGGTAAAAGAAAAATTGCGCAAGAAATTGTAAAGACCGACAATGATACTAGTTCTGAAGAGCTAGAAATCACAAGACCGCAAAAGCGTGGCAGAAGAAAAATTACGGAAGAAACCACAAAAACAGATAAAGATCCAAATTCAATAGAATCTGCGAAGCCAAAAAATAATAAAAGAAAAAATATAACCCTGAATTCGGATTCTGAAAACGAGGAAGTATCATCTCTGAATGAGAATCTGACTCCTGGCCGAGGAAAACGAGCAAAACGCAAGGCCATCGATCATAATCCACGCACTGTGAAACGTCCTCAAAGGTCAAAGTCTAAGAAACCATAGATGCCATGTATAATGTCTGATGCTTAGTATATATGTATATGTATAATTTTAATTATTTATTATTGTATTTTTCTCTAATTGTATATATATATGTAATTCAATAGCAATAGAATTATAGGATAATAATGAGAACAGATTATTGTAATTGAAATGTAGTACATTAAAATCAATTAAAATTATATCATCAAATAATTAATGTTTTTTAGACGTTCCTTCTTTTTTTCTTTATTGCAAAGGGAGCTGAATTATAATAAGCAGTATTGATAAAGTCGTATCTATAATCGTATTTGGAATAAGCATAATTAAAATTTTCTTTGGTAGATTTTAGATTAGATATCGCCTTACAAGAATTCAATATAGTATGTTTTCACAAATGCATAAATTAGCGAGCCTGATTTACTTATGAAATACATAGTTATGACCGCATTACAATTGTAATCATTAAAATTAAAAGATTTTAAATTATAAAATAAATATTATACCATTCGTATTTGACTGTTAATCTTTAAAAACTAACATCGGATGCTTTTAGTCGTATGATAAAATTTTTTTAAATCAAAAATAGAATAATTCCAAATATCGATATTAATGGATTAATTGATTAAGGCTAATCATTTCCACTAATCCAAACACGTTTTTTGTTTTATAAGTAAAAGTCGGAATTTTATTTCAGTTTTCAGAATTCTGCTATCCCATACAAAGTACTTGATAAAAAACTCAGATTATCGGAAGATTACTGGATAAAGTGTTCCGGTAATCTGATAATTTTTTATCAAGTACTTTGCATGTAGCAGAATTCTGAAAACTGAGATAATACATCAAAGGGTATAATTTTCCCCTAACAGAATGTTTATAACGATAAAATTGCGAGTTACTCACGACCTATACGGAATTTACGACTCGTAAATGTTTATCAGTTATTAATCAATCATGTAATCCTTATTATTTTGAACCGATTCAGAAAAAGTAAAGGGTTTATTTACTAACGGACTATTTAATTTTTAAATAAAAAAGGAATTTCATGAATTTTTAAACCAATATTATCTTTATTATTATAGCAAAATAATAATTATGTTTTTTTTGAATTAAACAAGACTACTCTACAATG
Source organism: Rhizophagus clarus (assembly GCA_015698045.1). Classification (NCBI taxonomy): domain Eukaryota; kingdom Fungi; phylum Glomeromycota; class Glomeromycetes; order Glomerales; family Glomeraceae; genus Rhizophagus; species Rhizophagus clarus. The sequence continues at coordinate 502,477 of BLAL01000193.1, read as the reverse complement.
ACTTAAACACATTAAAATAACAACCATAAACAGCAATGCCGTACCAATCTTGAAAAATCTTAAAACTAAAATCATTGCCTACCCGGCAAGTCTGCTCATGGGAATTTTCTCTCCTGTCCATAATATAATTATATATATATATATATTTTATTAAACGATCTAAAACGCGTCTTACGTTCAATTACAGAGGGAAAATATCCTTTATAATGCTTCATGAAGTCATTGATTCGATAGAAGTTGAGTATCGATTTTCTTTTATTTATGTTAGGATTTAAAGGTCGAGATTGAAGAAGTGATGTTTTGTATTTTTCGAGATTTAATATTGTTTTATTTAGAAAATTATTATTTTTTTTATTTTTTTTTTGGAAGAAAGTTTGTGAAGAAAAATTATATTTTTAAAAGAAAAAATTATAATAAGACATCGATAACATTTTCTTAAATTGTATTTAATTTAATTTTTAAAATATATTAAATATTACTTACTGTAAATTGTGTTTATTCATTATAATGAAAAACATTTAATTTATCTAATAAAGGGGAAGTGGCAAAATCTATATGCCTTATCCGCTGTTCCGTGTAAATTTTTCTACTCTTAAAAGATGAAATGAAATTAAAAACCCTTAATATATCTATATTTATGAAATAGATATGCTTGTAATCAAGGTTGCACTTCGAATTTCTTTGCGAAATCCTAAAAAAATGTCAAGATGAACTATTATTCACATGAAAAACGTCAAAATCAAAAGAATTGCAACTAAAATTTTATGCATTTTACTTCAATTTATTTAATATAAAATCTCATGATTCAGAATATGGCATATATTGTAAACGATATATGCATGGTTTAGTAAATTGTAACATTGTTTAAACAAGCCAATTTTTCAGGGGTGGTTGAGATGTGTAGCTGATTAGTAGTACTTAATACTAGAAATCTGATATATTTAGAATAAAATTATACCGAAAAGGAAATTGCAGAAATCATTCACCAAATGAGACTTGTATCTCCACTTCTCCAGAAGTTTCCACGCAATCATACCCAAAAGCTATAAATATCAAATTATAGAAAATGTAGACTCTTAAATATTCTAGTGCAATCTCCATATCCGAAGGGAGTATCATTTGCAGGTCTTGATAATCCTAAAAGAATAGAATTATTTTTCATAATATCTATTACAATTATCTTCTAGTTTAGATAGATGAGGTAAGGTGAAAAAAAAAATATAAAAATATGAAAATTTAGGTTTTAATTTAGGATCAAGGCATTGGTGTTCTTGGAAGCTTCCAATAAGAATTCATTGAATTGGAATAGGCATTGGAATTGAAAATCTGAAAACTCCAAAGCGCTTCCAATCTTCCAGTGAACATCATGTTATTTATTACATTTTGTTTCCGTTTATGAATTCAAGAAAGCGTTATTTTTTTTTTAAGTGATAAATTTTAATTTTCATCATGTGATATTGTTTGGAGTAAACCAGTTATAAAGTGTTCCATGAAATTTTTATATCAGATGATTAATATTATTTTTTAATCGTTGTAAGTGCTAAAATACTTCTAAGAGATCTTAAATAATATCGGTTGGGATGATTTATCAACTCGGCAAGTTATTCTTATTATTTGGCATACATTATAAAAATTTTTCCGTGTGCACCTTACAGTTTATAGATTTAATTATATAATAAAGAAAATGGCCAATTTTACAAAAATAAACCCAGAAAGAAAGTACAAAGGGAGTACTAAGAAAGTATTAAGTTAAGCATTTCTAATAAGAGAGTTAATATGTGAATGCGTATACTGAGTATAATCACCTTTAACACTCTTTCTTTGCCTTTAGCCTAATTCTTTAAGTATTGATAATTTAGTTAAATAATATAAGATGTGTAAACAAAGATGATCGTGATGTCGAAAATTTCGATTATGAATTAGAAATTTAGTAGAGAAACAACTGTTTTTTTATTATTCAAATGAACATATTACTGGACAATCGTATGCCATAGCAATGTCCTTTCTAATCTTCCTAAGGAAACCTGCCGTTTTTTACGATTCTATCATTACATTTCAACTTTATCACATTATCATCAATTCAGGTTTAATGTCCTTGAACCTCTTCTAATTTTCAACGCTTTCTTTTGAATATACAACTAGTAATTTAGGTGTTGTGACTTCGTGCTGATCGCTGTCTGATCAGCTGTACGACAAGCACAATATATGCCGTAACACGAAGAGGGCCAAGAGGGTAATATTTACATCAGATCATAAAACAACACTAAGAAATTGGTAAGTATTTATTGTATTTATTAATAGATTACAAGATATTTCGACGCGATATAATATATCCCATATTTGTTATTTTATTTTACTCCGCGTCAAAAAATTTTTTAAACGACATATCTCATGATTATCATTCATCAGATTTCTAAAAAAGAAATTCACCATCCCTAAAACTTGCAACAAAACGTGATGATATAAAATCTTGTGGAACAAGATATCTTTAAAAACTAACAATTTTCTCCTGACTTCCGTTTCATTCGTTTTCTTGTGACTTTCTCTCGCTTTACTAATTTGCTTCCTTGTGATCATTTATTTCTTTCATTTATTTCCTGGTGTATTCATTAAAAACAAATGCCTGCATACACCTTGAAACATACTATTACGGTATGAATGAAATATTTAAAAAGTTGTAAATGTAATTTATAGTGCTATTAAAACGCGTATACTGTAACTCTTAAAGTTACCGACAAAACAAGCAACCCGTTTTTATGGAGTTAGTTTCAACAAGTATGACTCGAAGAATATAATTTTGCTATTGTTGGCGGACGATATGTAGATACATCATTTTAATAATAAATTATTTTTGAGTATATTGTCTGTCCGTTTTTACCACCTTATTAATCCTTAACTTTCTATCATTTTTTTTTTTTTTTAGATTATAATAGCCTGCCTTGACAGTAAGAAGCAAGTAGCGTTAAACATAGCCCAAACTTATGTAGACGAGAGTGTAAGTTGTTTAGATCACATTTATTTACGTATTTTTTTTTGTGATTTTAATACTTTTTATACTGTAGGAGGGAGAAGACTATTACTGTTGCGCTTGGTCTGTCGATCCGATCGAGGGAGCGCCACTACTTGCTGTGGCTGGAGCATTAGGAATCATTACACATCTGCTGGGTCGGTCGTAAAGGTACAATAAGAATTGATTTAATTAAGATAAGCTGTTTGTATGACTAAATATTTCGATTTTATGCTTTCCAGGCCCTTACAGGACACGGAACGTAAGTTGATATAATTAAATTTTACCTGATTAACATTTTTATGAACTTTTATCATTAAATTTAAAAATTTTAATATTTAGGAAATTAATGAAATAAAATTTCATCCGAGAGATCCTTCTTTAATCTTCTCCGCAAGTAAGGATGATTCTATTCGTTTATGGAACCTAGAAACCATGAAAACTATCGTTATCTTTGGAGGAGAAAATGGTCATCGTGAGCCAGTTTTGAGTATTGTAATGTTTCTAAATTTGACCTTGAAAATATCATCTTTTTTTATATGTATACTAATTAAGAATTTAATTCTTTAGGACGTTCACCTGACTGGTGATTTCTTGGTATCTTCTGGAATGGATCACGCGATAAAAATCTGGACATTATGTACGCCAGTAATGAAGCATGCGATAGAAACTTCCTTTTTGAATTCTTCGTCCTCGTCATCTCGTCCCCCATCATCACAAGAAAAATGTTGTTCGTCGCATGGTGCGTCATCAAAAAAGGTGACTGTGCATTATCCCATCTTCACAACAACACAGTTGCACAACAACTATGTTGACTGTGTAAGATGGTACGGTGACTTATTACTGTCGAGATGTGCTGCTGATGCAAAAATTATGTTATGGAAACCTGATGTAGAATTAATACCGTTCGACAAGTCTAGCGTCACAACAGTAGTTGTAGGTGGACCAGCAGCTCCTAGTAAGGTAAGAACATATCTGAATTAAATATTTTTCTAATATTCTAATAATAAAAATGAGTTTAACTTCCTAGCAACAAGCGAGTTTCAATATAATTTGTGAACTAGAATTCAGTCATTGTGATATTTGGTTTCTTCGCTTTGGAATGTCATATGATTATCGAATGCTTGCGACAGGGAATCAAGCAGGACAAATTTATTTGTGGGATTTGCATGATGTTCCACATTATATTGACGATTATATCAAAAAGAAAAAGGCAGAATATTCGAGTACAAAAAAGGAAAAAACTGTTGTAAAAAAGAAAAGAGGTACATCCGTTGCAAATAGAAAGATCGTTAATATATTAGCAAGTGGAAGTAATTCTCGTGCAAGTGCAGATAACAGGAAACCTACTATCCTTAATTCAACTGCATGTGAAAGCATAATTCGACAAATTGATTTTTCAAACGATAGACAATGGATCGTAGCAGTTTGTGATGACGGTTCAATTTGGTGTTGGAAAAATAATGAAGTTGAAGATAATGTGGTTGATGACAATAATATAAATAGGGTCGAGACTTAAGTAAAGTGCTGTTTTTCTCTCTGAATGAATCACTCATCCAAATCATCCGAAACGATGAATTAAGTGTGGATCAACAAACGCGAAGTAGCATGTGGAGTTTATTTCTTGTATTGTTTAACCTATTGTATAATAAATAATATATTTAATATTCTTTGATTAGTAGAAATGAAAGGTAAGATTAATATCTGATTATAATAAACATTCTTTATTAGAAAACCAAATTTACAAAAAAAGAAATTATTTTGCGTCAATATTTTCTTTTAAATATTAGTTTTACAACACGAATATCATAAACTTTTCCTCAAAAAAAAAAAAATAAAAATAAAAATATATGTTTTTAAACTCTTTAACAAAATGTTCAATATATTTATTTTTATCTACGATACAACTTATAAATTCACTAGCTAAATTTATAAAAATTGCGTAATATAAAGTCATAACTCGCGAGTCACAACTTATGAATCGAGGCAAGTTCTTACTTATTTATTTTCAATTTTATCACGTTCTTCCCTAAATACACAACTTTTTCCTTATTGACATTAGTTCCAACTTCATGTTGACAATAATACCCAAGACCTAGGACCCAAATCATAATCGCCTTCCTATCAGCCTCCATACATAGAAATCATATGTGGGAGTAAATAATTATCGTAGTCGATACGTGAACAAGGATTACATCAGAGAACTTTAGAAAAAAAATATAAGACGTGTTAAAGTTAACAAGTATCTGAAATATAAAGCGTTCTCTTGTGAAATTTATAATCTAGAAATAAGAATCACTGGATAAGTTTGTCTAATTTTAAATCGATCGCGACAAAAATAACGAGTTTTGGTCATTGGTTGTAATTTTGTAATTGGAAAGATTGCGAGAACATCATCATCGTTTTTCTTAATAAAGTGTATTAAAGATTTGGATCAACTCAATCGTTACAGAAATATTAACAATTAGGTTGTTCATTTCAACATGTACTCTGATATATTTAAAAATATCAAAAAGGAAATTCTCTATATACAAAATCTTTATGACCTAATTTGAATAATAAAAATTGGATGGAAAAAAAAATTATATTAAAATGGGATATGAGTCATATGACGTTTCGACAATTTTTTTCCGGAAAAATTATGAAGATCAAAAAAAGTTAATTGTGTCACATTTTTTTTTATATCAATACATAAAAAGTTTAGATTAATACATAACGAATTCTTAGTTGGGATTAGGCATATGTTAAAAAAAAACAAACCACCGGAAGTAGACTCCGTGAAGAATAGGCTAATTGAAATAAAACATGCATTTTTATTTGTTCATTCAATAATATGTCTTTTGTTTTATTTATTTTTTCTCTGATTGTTAAAATTTTTTAAACTTTTTTTTTTTTAGTGTTTTGTTACAAAATGCATTCCATTTCATTGATATTTCAACAAACTAATTAACAATTGGAAATTGGATCCATTTTCAAACAAATTAGGAAAAGCGAAGATACGAGAGGATAATTATTCAGGGATTAAATATTTAAATTATCTAAAAATGGATTAAGTACATTGAAATTTAAGATAAGATAACATTGTTCTTTTTAAATATTTAAGTTCTTTTGGCTGTATAGATTGATATACCGGAAATAATTATTTGGGTGATTTCCGTAGGATTTGCGCCAATATTGCGGCACTATAACATATTTTTTTTTCAATGGTCCCAAAACTTTTCCCAAATACATTGTATTAATTGATTATATTATTTTGAAGATTTTAAATTTCAGAGCATGATAAATTTTTCGACATAAACACGTGATTTCAACAAGATGCATATACTACATAATGATAATCAGTCATTTATCAACGGAATTTACGCGGAATTTAGAACTTTAAAATTATGAAATCCTGGGAACTAAAGTAAATACATTGATTTTTTATTTTGTAATACGAGAATTAATACTTTATCTAATTCCGGTCATAGATTATAATAATGCAGACCATAAAATCAAAATGCAGGTTGAAGAGAACAATAGGATCTGTCAAAATGATATTATTCATATCTTATTATACACAAAGAGAACAAAGAAACATGAATCAAAAATCTATTTATGTGTCGTTATTATAAAAAAAATACGTATGCATTTATTCAAAACTGCGGAATTGTATGTGAAACATAAAATGTATTGCATAATTTTTTCACACGACAAAAAAATTGTCATGAGAACATTTGGTTTAATTATAGCTAGTTCCAACTTTCAATGACAATAAAAGTATGTTACATTCGGGAACCCAAATGATTGCAACTTGGCGTTTTTACGGGATTTATCATTTATATCCTTTGTTGTTGTTTAAATGGAAGTTTTTATTTTTATTTATTTATTTATTTATTTATTATTTACAAATATATTAGCCCAAGTACCTTATCAAAGAGAATGATCAGTACAAACAAATTTAGGTAATTGTTCTTTCTCTTATCAAATAAAAAAAAAACAAAAAAAAAAACAATTGCTATGCTCAGAAGCCGTATCGTGAAGTTTCAAAATTTCTTCTCGCTAAATTACGAATGTCAAATATCTGGCTACTGTAATATTGTCACACAGATAGATCTACATACAGAATTGAGTACTGCACTGTACAGTACATACGATAAGATGAAAGAAATATAACGACTAAATATTTCAATAAATCCTAAAATAGTTTACTATCTGCATATTTTTTCAACGAAAGTATCGTCGTTTTTTTTCATGAATAAAGTTTGTCTGATACGTGTGAAATTATTTGTGATGCAGCTATTTTTGCGGTTAAATAATTAAATAATTTATCCATAAAGGAAAAAATCTTCCTTATCTCTCCATTATCTATATTATATCAAAAGAAAAAATTTTATATTATGTATGTTTGCGTAACAAAAATTAATATTGTTACAACGAAATTAACGTCGAAAGTTAACATACGAATGTTTGCAAAGTAATGACATATTATAATTAATAATTCTATAATAATTTTAGAGTTTTAACTCTTCAATGATTATTTTTTGCGGATTTTCACGTATCAGGAGGTCAAATAAGGCGAACACATTTTACAATAATTAATAAATATGTGAAATGTGAAAACAATCATCCAATAGGAGTTGCTTTTGAAATATTGTGTCAGATAATTTTTTTTGTCCATAATCATAAATTGTGTGATACTGTATAAAATGTTTAATATAATTACCCATTTCAATATAATCAATACAATTATTAATAATTAAAACAATAAGATTCCAAATATAGAATGAAGGTGACTTTTAATCAGCCAATTCTCTTTTAAGACTAGTTTACATTCATTACAATAAGATAGAATTATAACCTCTAAGGAAGTAATTTCCATTGTCGTCTTTATATCATTCTTTATTTGTATAATTTATTAAATTTAGTAAATTTAGCAATGATTTTGTAATTTAAAACCAATCACATTCATCATAGTATGAACACAATTATCGCATCTTAATGAAAATGATCATCCCTTTCATATTTTTGAATTTTTGAATTTGACGTAGGTCGTGTCTCGTATCACAGATATTATGTATAAAATAGATGTCCGCGATAAAAAATATTTCTTTTAAATGTGAACTCAATTATTATATTATCTCAAAATTTTTTTAAAAATTAAAAAAAAAAATGACAAATCAACCAAAGTCTCATCAAAAAGCTTATAAAATTCCGTCCTTTCTTTATATCAAGAAATTAAATAATAAATACGTCAACTCTGCTAATACAAAAAATGCCCTAATAATTAACATGAAATCCGATTCCCCTATTAATCTGAGAAACAGAACATTCTTTCTGTCACTATTTCGACTCGTTTCTCTCATCTTGTCTCGCACAATAGTAATCTTTACGAGATATTCTCTTCGTAAAGATTGCTATTACATTTCTTCGTAAAGATTACTATTACACTCGTTTTTTTAGTTCTCTTTTTTTTTCGTTTTAAATTTATTTTTTTTTTTGTCATAATTACAAATAACATAGTTATATTCCCGATTTGTAATTTTAATTTCGACATTTCTTTGTCGCATAATTACAAATAACATAGTTATTTATATTCCCAATTCGTAATTTTGACATATGATTACAAACAATATATAGTTATATTCCCGATTCATTTAATATTATAATTTTAAATTTTAACATATGATTTACAAATAATATATAGTTATATTCCCGATTTAATATTATAATATTTGACTACAAATAATATATAATTATATTCCCGAATTCATTTTATTACAATTTCGATGAATCAGTATTTTATATCCTATAAATTATGTTATGTCACTAAATAATAATGGCCTAAATTTTTTTTTTTTTAATAAAATAAAAAATAGAATATATATATATATATTTTTTTTTACTTTAAAACAAAAAACAAATATAATTATTATGTTTAAAATCACACAAAAATGATAAAATGAAGGAAAATAAATATGATGCACGTTTTAAATGACAGTATACATCCGAAATTTGATTCGAAGATCGGGAAAAAATTTTTATGATTACTTAAAAAAAATTATTTATTAATTTATCATTAAAAAAAAATTTTTTTTTTTTCATTTAAATATCGTATCGTATATATAAAAGATAAAAAAAAAAAAATAATAACAATCATTTTTTAAAATCATTTTATCTCTAGATTCACCGAATAATTAAAAAAGAATGATGACTTAAAAGTACTGCACAATGAACCATAAAAATTAAATATGTCTATTTTAATAGAAATGATGAATCATTTTAAAATGTATGTACCAAAAAAGGTTTGATTTTATGTATTTTATTATTATTATTTTTTTTTTTTTTTATTATTGTTCAGTCATGAAAATACCGTTAGAAATGAAATGCCATCAACAGCATTTTGAAACCTTAGCCCCTGGCTTTTTTGTGCACCGAAAAAAGGGAATGATCTGTAATACATTTTTTTATGCGTTACGTCAACAATGAACACAAAATAATATATAAATGCATTGGATTTTGTTCGTATTTCCTCCCATTAAATTTTATCCACATTAAAACCTTTATATCACTATAAAAATTACCTATCAAAAATAATATTGCGAATATTTTCTCACTCTAAAATAAAATATATTTAATTCAAACTTCCTTTGTCCAAATGGATCAAAACTGTTTTTTTCTGAGAATTTCCAAAGTCTTAGAGAAACAGTTGTTCTTGGTATTTCTAAAAGAAATGGAACAAAAAGATTCATTTATTACATTGATTAATCCCGAATTTATCTCAAGCTCGGTAAATCTAGAACTTAATAATGATGAGAATGTAAACTGGAGAAACGTTTGGAATTGAGATGCTTGTCCTTTTCCATCCAATGCCAAAACAAAATACCCCTAAACTTCGCTTCAGACACAACAACAACGTGGGTTAAGGGGGATGAACAAAACGATTTTTAAAATTTGCCCTCGTCTAGATTCGGGATTTAAAAGAATATGGACATTAAAATTTATATGAGCAATATTGTCTTTAAAATTTATAAAACTAAAGACAATCTTGCTCATTTATCAAAATCATTTTGCCTACCAATGGCAAAACAAAATACCCCACCCTTCGCTTCAGATGCCAACGAAGGTTAAAGAAATTATAAGATTCATGATTACTATCTAGATTTTGGATTTGAGATTTGGGATTTTGTTGACGACTTCCTTATTATCAAATTTATAATCGAAAAAGATAACTTAATTGTTAATAAATTATTATAATACCTTATTCATTAATTCATTATTATACCGATCACAATAAAATAATTGTCTTTTTGTTCTTTTTATTTAATTTAATCTATGATTTTTTTAAATTATACCAAGAAATTTTGTTATATATGTATGTAATTACAAGTCCCTTGCAGTACAGGCTATAATTGAACGTAATAAAATAATAATAGAAATATAAATTTGAAGATAAAATTTTGAACTATGCGTGATTGACATTTTTTTCAATTAATAAAATAATAAAGAGAACGTCGAATACTAACTCAAATCATTTCGAAAAAGTTGTTTCCAAAGTAAGACAGAATGATATATACCATACGGTCGTGACAAATGATTAATTTCACATCAAACTTTTTCAATACATGCTGCCAAATGAAACCGATAATATATTGAAAAATCGTCTTCATTTAACGAAACTCTAATGCAAATTATAAAAATGTACACTAAGACAAGTATTGTCGAAGCACTTGTACTTTGTACGAATCCGCTAAATTATTTTTAATCCCATTACTCTATGTTAGCTTTTATATATAAGATTTTGGGTGTACTTTAGTAATTTCAAAATCATAAGATTCTGAGATTTACTTTAAGAAAAAATACATTTACATGTTTTACAATTAAATGATATTTAATCTATTTTGTGTTCATGTTAATTGGTATTTCTGAAAACAATGTATTATTATTCAAAATTATCACTTACTTCACCGAGAGGCTTATATCTTTTCTTCCTATCCAATCTTATACACACCAACAAGATTGAATATGAATTCCTTGGCAGAATTTAATGCTTATGAATCTAGACGTGAATATTATTAACAGATATACTTAATTCGTCATAAAATTATAAACAAGATAAACAATACATACAAAAAAAAAAAGAAATACAAATACCATCTCCAGACGGCCCAAAAAGTAAGTGTCCAACCTGATTTAAAAAAAAAAAACAAAAAGAATGTTATAAATAATCGGTTTTAACATTAAAGAACCTTAATTATCCACCATGAGTCTAAGTCAATTCGTACGAAATAGTAATAATAGTAATAATAAAAAAACGTTAGTAACGGTCTTATATTAAAAAAAAAAAAAAAATGACACACTTCGAAATTACATGCTAGAAAGTCCGATCCTACAAAAAAGAAAGAACGTCACTTAAATTAGAAGATAAAAACATTTTTTTCTTTATAAAAATAGAATTATTAACGTTCCAAATAAAGTTACCTCTCTCCCTTCAAGTATCTTTCAAGATTGTTTCCAGGATACTATTATCTAATTGCCCGAGGTTTAGTAGATAACGTCAGCTATGTCACTTGGAATTCTAAACTAGAAGTAGTATGGAGGCAGTTATGCGGGCGTTCGTAACGACTTTATATCAATTTTTATTTATAAAGAGGTTTAATAAATGAGAGACGTTTCAAACATCCTTCTTTCTCTTTCACCTTTCACTCTTTTCCCTATTCTTTTCAATAAAATTTCTCTAAAGAAACTTCTCTTGGACACGTGGGAAATCCTGTGAGTGTCTTTTTACTTTAATATTATTTTAACTTAACAACTTTTTACTAACAGTTCTCTTTATCTCATTTTAGGTGGTTCTTTCGAGGTTATTTTAATACGGATTTCGTTGAAATTATGTAATATGTTTGAGAAAACGAGAGTTTTAGTTTCTTAAATTACTACATCTAACGGGACGCGTCAATCCCGAAAACAGGCAATCTAAATGAAACGTTAATGAGATTTTCCGTTAAAGAAACATCAAAAAAAATTCTCTCTATCAAGATCCAAGTCCAAGAGAGTCGAAGATACGCCTAAAGAAGGGGGGAATGAAACATTAGTATGCAATGACTGATTGAGCCTGAAAGCGTGAGATTTCAATGGGTTGGGTTATCATTAGATTTGGTGATTTAAAGAAAAAGGTGTGTTTTTTATTTTGTAAGTGAAGTAACTCCTAATTGGATTCTTCCCACTCCAAGTCCTCGGTCCAGGCACCTAACTTGTTATTGATAAATAACTATTGGGTAAAACTCAATGACTGTTATACCTGCGCGTATATGGAAGTTTCTTCAGAACATTTGCCAGGCTCGTTGCCTAGTCGGTGGTTTTGGTTGTCTTACCTTCTTGTTTAATAAGAGTCTCTTCCAATAATACTATTGCTTTCATAAGCGTTGCATAATCTTCTCCTTGCGATCCCTTTCCTTAAACATCTGAAGAAAAGAAAGCTTCGATAACTTTATTGCACTTCTTACTTGGGCGTATCTCCATATACCAGATGGTTTTTGAGGATCTTTTGGTGAAATACGAAATTTTTTGAATTAGCCAAATTCCTTGAGCGTACAAGTATCTTTTCCACATAAAGAACAAAAGTGAGTACAACTTCCCCATTTTCAATTTCAAGCGATGGTGGTTGGTATTTTTCACGTACGGAATTTTTGAGATCTTCAGGGATCGCTTAGACGTTTACTTATCCAATCCAAGCTCTAAGTAAAACATCCATTGTCATGTATAAAGATCACCAATATGGTTTTACCCAAGTTTGTAATCCGTTTTCTTTAATTTTCATATTAACAAATCCTTGCCTTAAAAGAGGACTATTGGAATGTGATGTGTCAAAATACCGGTTAACTTTTCCACATTCAGAAAGTTGATAATTAGAAGCATTGTTGGTAAGTGGCAACAAGTGCAACATACTTATCACTTATCAAGATGCTCAATAATACCAATTTCATTCGTTAAAAATTCACTTGTGTGTGAATCTGATGAATAATCACGTAAAACAATTTTAAAAGTGTTTTATTCGAGTATCAGTTGTAAGTTGTAACGATACAATTGTAAATTGATTTCATTTGAGGAATAGACCATCAGTCAAGCGTTATAAGAAATAAAGTTAAAAAATTACCTTTAAATTCAATAAAATTCACTACTTTGTAACTTATTAAATTATATTTACCTAACGTAAGATGGTTAGATCGCTCTAAATCATCATAAATAGCCTCCTTTACTTGAAAATGTTCATCATCAATAAGACGTCCAGAAAGAGTAGTCCGTGATGGTGGTAAATAACCTTCGATTACATTATATAGGATACCAACCATAACCCAAGCTTTTAGAATTTTTCTGTCAATAAGTTTAGGTAAAGATTTTTCAAATGAATAAATAATAGTTATTGCGTCAGTCAGAAAGATCATGCTATTATTATATTTACTGTTATTGCCAAAATATCTGATAATTGGTTGTTTAATTGTAAAAATATCTGATATTAAGCCATTAAATAACAAAATATCAATTATTTATCCATTAACAAAAAATATCAGTCCGCCAAAATCAGCATGATCCTAAATAATAGACTGACCAATATGATCGGTTATTTGGTTAGGCAGTTGCGGTAAAATAAATGAGTATAACTTGTTTGTCGATTAGCTACTCTTTCACGTCAATATCTTGATATTTCTTCAGGACATTGTAAATATTCATTTGCTAGATGCGTTTCCATTTTTTTGTGGCTTTCTGACCATTTTATTTTGCAAAATGGACACGTAGCTTCATAGTGTACATTGTTTTTTTTTTGTGCTCTTTTTTCATAATATTCCAAATAAGTTTAAAATTTGAAAATTTCGAGTAGATAGGTAAATAATATATGAACAATGTAAGATTCAAAACCAATTTTAATCTTATAATTTGAATTCATGATTGCTGTACGTTAGGGTAGGGACATATATTAGCTAATATTTTTTTTGCTTACCCCACCCCCAGGTAAGATATCTTGGTCACGTGCAATCAATCATTTTTTTTAAAAAATCGTGTAACCTAAGATTTTCGCTTACCCCTCACCCCCTAAAATATTAGCTAATATATGTCACTGCCCTTACTATTAATTGTATGTTATTTCTTTTAAATTAAAGTTTATTGAATTTGCTGCATTTGTTACACTAATAAATATAATTTGTAATTCAATGTACAATTGATAAATTAAAAATTGGTTGGTTACGTTACTAATAAGTTTGAATATCAAAATCAATTTCATGTGTAGTATACTCTATAATTTTAAGTTAAAAGAAATTAGGTTAAAAGTTTAATATGTTACAAATATTTTAAAGTACTATATTTTACTTACCTTCATTATATTGTTTAGAATCCATGTCAATATCCAATTCAACTTCTTTTGTAATATAATCTAAATGAAAACAAAAAAATTTAATTAAATTAATAATAAGTTGTATTTATTATAAATGAAGAGTATTTTACCATTATTTTCATTTTCGATTAACCTAATCTTTTTAATATTTTTATCTGAAATGGTTTTATTATTTAATAAATATTGTTTTAAATCACGTGTAAAAAAATTTTGAATTTTATCATACCTTTATTAAAACTTTTTTCGATTTGTTCGTCGTCGTCATACTTTCTTTTACCTTATAAAGGAACTTGTTAATATTATTTAGAAATATCAGACAATAACATTAAATAAATAATTACCATTAAAAAAGATATCGTTTTGTCGATGATGACGAAATACATCTAAATAGTAATGGAGTACGGTATTATTATTTTTTTTTTAATTAGAATAAAAGCATTTGGAACTGTATTTACCAACTCCTGTAGTTATAGAATAACTTTTTAAACTTCTTGTAGACATTGTAAACATTGCAGATTGAATCATACCACTTAAAGGTCTACTCCTATAAATAGCATCTAGATTATTTGTTGTTACAGGTCCAATATCTGATGACTTTATAATTTCAGGATTTGTTCCATAACGCATAATATCAATTCTATCATATATATCAATAGCTACTGGTCTTTTGTTAGGATCTTCATGCCAACATTCTTTCATTAATTCAATATATCCTTTAGGTGCATTTGTAACAATAGGTGGTCTTAAACCATCACATATTTCAATTATAAGTTCTATATCATGATTTCTATCCCAAAAAGGTCTTCTACCTGTCATTAATTCCCACATAATCATTCCAAGACTATATATATCTGATGCTTTTGTATATTTCTGTCCTTTAAAAATCTCTGGTGCCATATAAGGAATGATACCATAAGTCTCATTATTATTATCATTTGTAGATTCAGTTGCTGATTTACTTATTCCCAAATCACCTACAAATGCAGAATCTCTTCCATGTATTTTACCAAAAAAGATATTTCCACTGTGAAAATCTCTGTGTATTATATTTGCTTTGTGTATACTTTTAAGTCCACCTATTATTCCGATTAATTTATTCAATTTTGTTTCCCAAGAAATATCATAAAAATTTGTCATATATTTTATCAAATCACCTGATTTGTAATATGGCATTATAATCATGATATCTTTATTAACGGGTTCTTGGGTAATTCCAAAATATTTACTAACATTGTTGGAATAAATACGACGGGAATAATCTTTATTTTTTATCGTTTTCCATTTGAAGGAATATTCGTGAAATACCTTGAGCTAAAATAAAAAAAATTTATTAATTACTTAACTCATATTTAATAATCAATAATAATTACCTCATTCAACTCCTTAGATGTGACGTCTTTAGAATTATTAAGCTTTTTAAGAACGACTTCATAATTTTGTGTAGTTGAATAACGGATATAATTTTGTTTTTTCTTGCTCCAACCACTAATTGGTCCATCAATCCAAATCGCCTTATAAACAGTGCTAAACCCTCCTTCAGCAATAAATTTTACATCTTTGAATCGGTCATAAGGTACAAACTCCATTTTTCCAACTAATCTATTACTCTTAATGTGTGTGTGCTTGATAAAATCATCAATAACTTTGTTCCCACTTGGTATATATACTGATTTCGCTTTACAACAACCGTCGCAAATCTGTTGGCTTTCATTTAAAACTTTTCTTTGTCGATTACATTCATTGCACAATATCTTTATTTTACGTTTGTATTTTGGTTTAATTGTTTTTTGTGTCGGAAGACATAAAGACGTGTTGTCTGATATTAAAAATTCAATTTTAAGTTTTTGACTTGTCAATTGATTCATTGTTATTTTTTTAAACAGAGCTTGACACATTTTCTTAAGGTTAAACGTCTATATTTATACTTTATTTTCAAGCTAGGGGTTTTTATCTGATTTCAGAAAATTCCATAAAAATAAAAATACAATTCCTGTAGAATGTTAAGAAAGTCTAAATAACTAATCTAGAACTGTAACTTGGAAGGAATTTTTCGAACAGATTTTTTACAAGAATTCCAATGAAGAATTCTATAGATGCGGTGGCATGTAAAACAGGTACAACGTAACCTACATTTGTACCATTTTATTTAGGTCTTCATTGAAACCATCCCATTAACTACAATTTCTTTCCTAATATATAATACAAGAAAAAAGGTAGTCTCAAATATGGATGCCAGAAGTTCAGTACAACCGATCATACCTGTTTTCTACCGTTTGTTCGATTATCGGTTTTTCGGACCTCAGTTTTACATGTAAAAAAGTCGATAAAGAAAACCGGTCATTAAATTGTAAATATTTAGTATATTCCAAAAAATATCTTTTTTTTACATTAAAAATTATAGCTATATGTATGGCATGCTTTTTGATTTTATTTTGTTTACTTGGATAGTAATCATACATAGTTTAGGTTACAAATATACTGTATACTAGGGAAACGGAAACCGTTAGGAGTCCGGAGCGAAATATCTATTTTGTTGTTGTTACATTGCAATTTTGTTTTTTGCCTTTGTTTACTAATGTAGCACAAATTTAAGTGACGTAACGTGTGCGATATCGCCACGTGACCTTAATTAATCATCACCTTTCATAAACATATATAGTCCTTCGCTTCGCTCCGGACAATTATTGTATTAAGAAATATAAAGAGACTGAAAACTATTGTAATTTTGGTACATACTGTAGATTGCCTACAAATTGGCATGTAAATTTAATGTAACTTCTAGAGCAATAACACCATACATTCTATTAATTGGTTTTTGTTTTTTTGATGGCCAAAATAATTTAAAATCTGAAACATAGGAACAAATAATATCAGATAATATAATTTCAGTATAAAGATGCGAGTATATTTAATTCAAATTCCAATGTTTTAAGCTATTATTAACACTAAAAATTTATTTAATTTTTAAACATTAACTAAATAAAGAAGCACGTATGAATAATATTCCCATTCTGACATATTTGACATATGCAATTTTTATAGGGTTTGGTTCTTATTTCATCCAACTATCCTTTTTCTTAGTAATAATAATATGCCACCGATCCATGTTGTTTGGAAAGTCCACCTTCACCAATTTGTTTTATACCATCATTTTCACTGGAATTATATAACGAGAAAACATTCTTTACAATAAAATCTTTTAGGTGGATCACTTTAGCTAAAATCGAATTTCAATGAGGACATAAAGTCTAGCCATTGAGGCGTTGACGGTATTGGGACATTGTAAAGGCAAATTTCCAAGGAATTATATATTTTTAATTTATTAGTTAAGTAGACAATATTTTTAGATGTATAAAATGATTGTCATGTGATTAGGTTCCATGACAAACTGGATTTTGATTTATTTGTTTAGGGATCTTCATTTTATCCGAAGATGGGTATAGCATGGTTCTAAATTGATTGGTTATTTGGGATTAACTATGTAATATTTGAATGAATTAGATTGGTTAGAGAATTCTTGAATTTGACACCAAGAAAGATATTTAATGAAGCTCGAATTTCTTTAATTCTGAATTCAAAAGATTATTCTTTTTATTACACTTTTACCAAATGTAACTGCGGTTGAGCCGCCGCATGTTTACAACATACAGTACATTAACAAGATCGTTATACCAAATATGAATTCATATTCAGTTGATTGGTAAAATTTGTGAAACCTTCTTTTTAAAAAACGTTGAGAATGTGAGATGTATTTCCTAAATACTTATATAGTTCATTTTATAATTTCATCGAATATAAATATTCACAGTATGTAACAAAAAAAAAATGAAAAAAAAAAAAAAAATAAATTAGTTATTTCCGTAATATAATTTCTCGTTTTGCAGGTGAAATGAACTTCCGAGATAAGTTATTATTTTTTGGTTATCTATTTAGATATATTTTTATTATTTTTATTAATATTTTTTAAACATCGCTAAATTAATACTTGCTAATACCAATTATATAATCGTTAATATTTTTATTTGTTTATTCGATCGTTTAAAAGTTATATTTGGGATGACTAAGTAGTTAGTACACAGCCCCTGACAAGCGTTGTACACGTTGTGCAATGAATACAAAAATGGCTTAGAATAGGGACGTATGTTATTTTAGGGGGTGGGTATGCAAAGATCATAGGTTACACATTTATAAAGATAAATAATTGGTTGTAACTTGTACGTGATTAAAATCATCCTGCAGTAAAGGGTAATAAAATGATATTATCCAATATACTTTCCTTAATTAATTGGCGTCTTTTTGATATAAAAATACTGTGTAATGAATTTTTTTCAGTTTATACATGCTTTGGCAAGAAATTTTTTTCATCATGAATATTATGGAATTCAGGTAAATATACGATAAAATACATATTAATTTATGTTATTTGCGTTATCGATTATTTCATCACATTTACTGAAAAGACGTAATTACCGTTATTATCAATCGTTGAATAAAAAAAGTTGGCCGATAAAATGAAAAGGAAGGTTAATTAATGTGACCTTTTTTTTTTTAATCACCTCTTTCAAAAATATTCAAATTATTTAAAGTATATTGTTTGTAGCTTGTGAAACATTATTTGATCGACATGTCGGTCGTACGGAATAATCCAGTTTGGGAGTTTGAATACAATTTTAGCTTTCATTCATAACACAAAATTTCGGAGTTTTTTTTCCATTTAAATTGATTTTATATCGCAAAAATTACTACATTTTTTTTTTTTTATTATTTAATAGAAAATATGATAAATATTAGTAAAGACATACTTTTATTGATTTTTGAAGAATTACAAGAAGATTCAAGATCACTTTTTTCATGTCTAATGGTTAACAAGCTTTGGTGCGAAACTGTCATTCCAATTTTGTGGAAGAATCCTTGGCGATATGATATTGATTATCATAATAAGATTTATTTATTTATAATTATTGCTTCCTGTTTACCTGATGATATTAAAGAATTTTTAGCAAGTCAAGAAATTCTTTTACCTTCAGTTTCACACCAATCGCTTTTGTATGATTATTTATCTTTCTGTAGGAGTATTAATATAGACGTTTTGAATTCTATAATTTCTATAGGATCTCGAGATTTATATGATCAATTTCTTTTGCAACAAGAATTTTATCATCTTTTGATGAGGAAATGTCCTGGATTGAATTCTTTGGATCTTGGATCAATAAATCATCAAATATTTTATTTTCCGGAAGCAAAAACAAACCTTGAATCACTTTGTGAATTAAGATGTGACACTTCTATTGAACCTTCATATTTTTATGGATTATCCCGATTTTGTCAATATATACAAAGGCTTATAATTATAAACAAATACGTTAAAGTTAATCGAGGGATGGTTAAATTTATTGAAATTCAAAGAAATTTAAAATATTTTGAATGGAAAGATAATGTTGATTATTTTGAGGATTATAATTTTATAGAAAATCCTTATGAAGAAATCATTCTTGCATTAGCGAAAAAAGCGGAGGTTCTTAATCATTTAATAATAACTTTTATTGATTATCATGAATATACATTTTTACAAAATGTTCTCACAAAACTTTATAAATTAAAATCTTTAAAAATTAATAATTTTTTTATTAATTTCTCTGATAATCAATTAAAAAAATTGATTTATCATGAACTTGAAATCTTTAATATAGATTGTATTTCATTAAATTCAATTTCTAATATAATTGGTAATAGTGGAGGATATTTAAAGAAAATCATTTTTAAATATTATGATTATTATTTATGTGATCATGAGAATAAGTTTTATGAAGATTCTCTCATTTTTATTCAAAAAATTTATAAAAATTGTCCTTTAATTGAATATTTATCACTTGCATTTTCTTCTTCAACCGAACATTTTAAAGAATTTGAAAAGTTATTAAATATTTGTCAAAATTTAAAATCTTTATTAATAATGATACCAAATACTACTAATAATGAAGAAACTGGTAAAGAATTATTAAATATTTTAATCAGATCAGCACCAATTAATTTAAGAGAAATCAGATTTTTTGATTATTTTCAATTTTCTTTAAAAAATCTGGAAGAATTTTTAGAAAAATGGAGAGGTAGACCTGCAATTTCCATACGTTCATATGATCCTATTTATAAAAGTGATCCTTATATGAAATTGATTATCAAATATAAAATTGATGGAGTAATTAAAGATTTTAAACATGATTCCGTATATTTTTAAATGTAATTTTAGTTTATTTTACTGTACTGTATGTATATTATATGTTATAATAAATGATATTTATGATTTATGCATCAAACAATAAAACAATATATTATTAGTATTGCATATCACTATATACTAAAGCTTATTCTATTCGTTAGCGCGACTGAAATGCCCACATTATTTCTTTTGCTTATCACGTTATTTAACTTAACTTGATATAATGCTTTAATCCTTAGGCTACTTAAAGGAGCGAAAAATTTTGAATTAAAGAAGCTTCATTCTGATGGATATTCAGGAGCGTTTTTCCATTCCTGATCAATTCATATTTTCCAATGTTCCTTTAAAGACCTAAACACGGAATTAATTATTGACACTCTAGATTACAACGCAGTAATGCAGATATCCTGCACCAATTTAGACGTTCGTACGATCAATGCAATTGAGTGTACTTACCTATTTAAATTTGTGAAATATGTTCAACTAACTTATTTATATTATACTTTATTATTTCAAGCTCAAGTGCCTTTACCGTACAGTTATGTACTTTAACTTGCTTTACTTGTGTAAATTACTGTTGTATTGTTTGATACAAATATTGTCTACCAATCATAGGTAATATCACAAACAAAGTAATATTATTAAATGTTTCATAATGAAAAGAAAAAATTTTGTTTATCAACGTTGCACTATTCTTAATTCTAATCAACAATTGTGTCTTTATTAGGAATTATCTGGATAATATAAATGATATTATTATAAATAATTGTTAAAATAATTTATAATACTGTAAATTCCAACCGCAGGCCTGCAGCGTCAGCCTTTCTAAACTCTTGTAACTTTTGAATATAAAATTATTTATTAATAAAACTTATTGTTTAAAGAAAAAGATATTTTAACTAAAGAAAATTATAATTTAAAGATTATGGTGTGGTATTTATGAATGAAAAAGCTTAAAGATATGTATATGTGAATAACTACCAAACTAGGATGTTAAAATGTTTGTACTTAATTTGTTTAAAGAATAATGTAAATTCAAATGACCTGTTAGTGAAATGATCCTGTCAATAAAATAAATGTTCTGTTGGTTGTCAGTGAATGATTTTAATTGTTAGTAAATTAAATTTGTCCTATTTTAATCTATAATAATTTATAAATAATATAATATTTTTAATGTCATTTTATTTTATCATCAGCTGTGCTACTATTTAAAAGATTGTATCCTTTAAAATAAAATTTATTTTAATTTTAATTATCGTTCATAGAAAAATGTATTCATCCATATTCTAACTCTTTTTTGAATCATGAATCTGTTAATTAAATACAAATACTCTTTTAAAAAAAGTAGTTATTAGTCAATGTACTAAAATGAAAAAACTGAACAATATTTGTGATGATTAATATATTTAAGTTAAATATTATTTGACAAATGTCTTGCAAAGAAGAAATTTGTAAAGTTCGCTTACATGATAAGTATCGAGTAAGTATCGTCAGGAATAGAGCAAATTCAAGAGTATGGATTTTATCATGTTATAATTATTGGTGAACTTTTTTATGAATATGGACATGTATTTGAGTGGAATTTGATGATTGGTGGATTATATTGGCATGGCGATGATATTGGAACGGTAAAAAGAAAATTGTTGGACCATAGTTATGGGGTGTAGAGTTTGTTGGAACTATTGTTGTAATTAATGAAAGTATGTACGAATTTGCATAATTTTTTATTTGTCTTAAACCTTTATAACTGTTTTTCTTTTATTCTAAATAAAAAAAATTATAATATTGTTCCAATTACAAAGTATGACAGGAAGAAAAAAGACAAGAAAAAAAAAACGCAATTGATATTGCATTTCCTTGCTTTTCAATTATTTTTGGTTGTTATAAGCTATTATTATAGACTACGTTTGATTTTTTTTTAAATAGCTTTATTTTTTATAGTACATAAATTTCTTTTAGGTAATGGTAAATTTTGTATCAATGAATATTAATTGGTAAATTAATTACCTCAATGAAGAGTACAATTAAGTTAATAAAATTTGGTATTCAATTTATGTGATCGTATGTGGTAAACTTTTTTTTCATAATTATCAGTACATAAATATTGTATAAAATTACTATAATGTAATACAGGCATAATTGCCACAAAGGCTCGTATCTGGGACAGAATATATTAAAATTTTTCAAATGGCTTTTGTTTTTAAGTGGATCTAACCAAATGAACCACTTAATTTGTATGAGTTGCATCTTAAAATCGACTGCTGAAAATAAATTAGATTACGGTAATAAAAAAAAATTATATACGCAATTGAAAAATAAATTATAAATAGTTAAGCAATCTTTCATCATGAAAATGTACAGTACGCGTCAAAAACAAAAAATATGACATTATGTTACTACGTTAGCGAAGTATCATTATTACTAGTTTAAATTAACACACTTTCACACAATTTCATTTTCTTTCATCGACTAAAATGTGAAAGTTAGTCGCTGACTTAATTTGATCTATTAAGAAAGTCATAGAACAGGATATTACTTTAAACTTTAAAGCCCATTATAAATTTCAGAACCTATTATGAGAGCATATTTAGAAGCCTTGTTTTCAATAAAAATCCTTATATTATAAATTTTTAAGTTGTTATGCTTTTAATAAATCACAAATATTAGAAATGAATTCATATGACAGCATAAATCCCAAATACGCGTATGTGTGAATATGTTCTAGCAAAAAAAAAATGATTGGAAACAATTTTAATTGAAATTGAATGACAATAATTAAAATAGAAACAAATGAATGAGACTGTTCATCTCCACATATAAACAAATTTTAACTTAACAGAAAATGGCGTAAAATTCATCATATAATAATTACTTGCAGAGTAACATACATGATGATAAGCATATGGAAATTCGAAAAGGTCTAGATTGGTCTGTCAGACTGTCACATTGTACGCAGAAAATTTTGCAAAATATCCCAGTGATGCGTCTTATTTATATTACATGGTGTTACCGTCCACTATACATTAAAGGCAATTATGCAGGGAAGTACATAATTTCATTTGTAATAAGAACTTTCCAATTTAGATTATCAATTTCAAATGTTTTATTCTTTTTGATAAGAGTAAGGATATGATACTTTGAATTTTTTCGAATGCTCAGAATTCAGAACATACATTTCAAATTTTTTTTTTAAAAAAAATTTACTTATCCTTGTATTATCATTCTTTTTTTCACTAAATTAAATGAATTTAAACGATATTATTGAAGAATACAGCAAACTAAATCATTTATTAATAACATTAAATGTTTGTTATATTTATTAATGTATTAGGACCATTATTTAAGATATTTTGACTTTAATTACCTAATACCAGCAACGTTTCCAGAAACTGATATTGAGTCTGAGCGGAAGATCAATTACCACACGTCCTCATCTTAATGTTCGTCTCAGAGTGTCGTAACAATATTCTTAAGTTCATGCTGAAAAAGATCATTTATATTTCTAAACCATTATACGATAAATTAAAATGATTGCTTTTACGTAATCATTTTTTTTTTTTGTGATTTATCGAAAAAGTTGACTCCCTTAGGATGATGTAATTGTAATAAAACACAGAGAAGATTGCCTGACATTTATTGTACAAAAATGGAAAGGTGAATAGTAAAAAAAGGAGTTAGTTCGGTAAATCGA
Source organism: Rhizophagus clarus (assembly GCA_015698045.1). Lineage (NCBI taxonomy): Eukaryota > Fungi > Glomeromycota > Glomeromycetes > Glomerales > Glomeraceae > Rhizophagus > Rhizophagus clarus. The sequence goes on along the minus strand of BLAL01000193.1, from coordinate 478,194 downwards.
TGCCAGAATAGGGTAGCAGGAGGTCCAAAAAAAGGAAATCGGATGTGGGCAAGTTTTATATTTATGTTAACGTTTACGTTAACATTTCAATCGAATAAACCAGAATGAACTGAAACTTAACATAAACCCATGCCCACCCTCCACCCACACAAACAAGCACGCTAATTGCCACTTTATTTTTAGAAGTATTTACTAATGAATTCTACAATGTTATTTAGCAACTATGTTGTAAAGAAATAGAAAAATGAAAAACACACAAAATGCATAAAAAAACAAGATAAGGAAAAAACCAACAACACATCAACGTATTGCATACAAACGGATTCCAACTTTACAAATAGAAGATGGTATATATGATTTGAAAAAAGAAAAATTTTAAACCATAATGAGCAATGGTCAATAGCATTAGAAAAAGCAAGAAAAGATATAAACCAAACTATTAGAGAAGGAAATAGGGTTCTGGAAGGTGTATAATAATACAAAAGTGTATAAATTTAATATAACTTCTTTTTTTTTCTTTTTGTTTGGAGGGTAGTGAAAGTATATACCAAAGCCATATGATATAATGATCCTATATAATTCAATAGTTATTATAGAAGGATATGGGTGAATTCATAAGATAATGGTAAGGATGGTAAGGCATGGAAACAATCTTTTAAATGGGAACTGGTTTGGAGTTTTAATAAATTAGTTATATATAACAGATATTCCTGTTAATCCTGTAGCTTACTATAACTAATAAACTCATAAATTGCACTACCTTGCAAAAAAAAAAAAAAAAAAAAAATTCTATTATTATATTGTATATTTTATATTTAAAATAACAAAATATTTATGATTATTATAATTCATTTAATGTTTAATGTACAAAATTAATTGGTAAAATATAAAAATATGGCTTAAATTACAATTGAAATTAAATATAAATAGTATTTTAACTTATACAATTTTTGTATGATTTATTGCAATTTTTAACACAATTATTATATGGAAAAGTATACAAAAATTATATATGAATCATATATAAATTACATAGAACTTTATACAGAAATCATACAAAAATTAATAAAAATTATAACAAATTAAATTAGATGTTTTTTGGATAAAAATCATACAAACTTTTTTATAGGGGAGGACATCCTTTTTTTACTTGCAATATTTAAAGCACTAATTACTTTTCATGGAAAAACAAATTATAATATAATTTTTTAAACTTGTTATACGAACTATAAATGATAAAAACTCAACACCCAAGGTTTGAATATTAAGGATTATTTTATTTCAAATTTAGCCCTTTTCTCTTTTGTTTAATGCTTAGTATTGTTCCTACTGTTCAATAAGTAAACTAGTTTCTGATACTATCCAACGATTTGGTAATTTAATAGGTATATTGGGATGAGTAATTGGAATAGAAGGTTGAGTAGGATTGAAAAAAAGACTGATTATCTGAATTAACAAAGTCAAGTTTGCTAGAGGGAAATTTGAGTAAAAAGATTGATTATCAGAATTATTAAAGTTAAAAGTGATAGCAGGAATTTGGGTAAGGCTTAGTCTAATAGGCATGATGCCAAAAGAAGATTGATTTTCTGATCATGATTGTAAGAAGAACTACAAAAAGGTTATCTGAAAAAATTAACAATTAAATTATTATTTCTCATATAATAGTTATAAAAAAAAATAATTACTTATTATTTACTGATTATTCTTTGTAATTGTCTATTATTATTTTGTTTAATTTATAGCAAATTAAATAACATTTTACATGCCATTTAAAGGTTTATTATTACTAGTTACTTACTGCTTGCCATATACTAATTTTAATTTAAATTTAAAATTTCCTTTGTATGATTATAAATTATATCTGATATACAGTAATTAATAAATATTTGTATTTACACTAATTTAAAATTTTAATATTTATGGGATCTGTACTAGGAAAATATGACTCTAAGAATTTTTTGACTAAAATTTAGGATTAATTGTATATTAATCTAATAGTATCAAAAAATACAATTCTCAATTTTGATAAAAAATATCTTAGAATCTTATTTTCTTAATACAGACCCCATATAATATATAAAATGTTATGTAAATAAATTGTTTTAATTAAAATAAAATAGAAGTTAGGCAAAAATAAATTATAAAATTAAATATTTGGAAATTAATGACTTATGGATACAATTGAATTTAAATCCTTGTATTTAAAATATGACTATAATATCATAAATTATTCCAATTCTAAAAAGTAATCTAAAACATTAAAAGTGGCATCAAATTTATGAGCTTATGTTTAATTAATTTTTTATTGCTAGTCAAATAATATTATCATATTAAGATTTTTTAATTTAAACATATTATAATTTTAAAGAAAATAATATTTAATAATTTGATTTATTTGAATATTTGATAAGTTATAAAAAAAAGAATTATTCAAATTACAAACTAAAAAACTTGTAAAATATTTTACTATTCTAATCTTAGTGTTTAAATAATTTTAGATAAATAAAAAAAAAGAAAATATATATTTAATATTGAAAAAGTTAAAAAAAAAAAAAAAATTATTTAAGTTACAAACTAAAAAATTTGTAAAAAATAAAATAAAAACAATTTCTCTTAAATGTAATTTACAAGAATTAATTTTCATTTGTTTTAATATCTAAATAAACAAATAAATAAATTAATCAATTTCATAAGATAATTTTTAAATTTACTTTTTTTGTTTATATTACGTATCCAATAACTTTATGTCACTAACTAAACAATCCAAACATTCACTTTCAAGAATTTCATTCAATTTTTTACTAGTAAAACCCAATAGACGACTTGTATAATATGCTTGTGGATGTTGTTCAATAGTAGGATTATTATGCACAATTGGTGCATTTATAAATTCCATGATGTTGTTTTTTAATTCCTCATTGATTTTATCTTTATAAGAACGGAAAATCCAATTTTCAATAATATTTTTCACTTCTACAGCAGATGGCCTTTTTAGTGGATCCTCATTCCAACATTTTTTCATCAAATCTACATAACATTGTGGAGTATTTTCGATAATTTCAAGACGTTCACCTTTACAAATACTTATACTGAGTTGATGATCATGTGCTTTATCATTAAATGGAGGAACTCCAGATGTAAATTCCCACATAATTATGGAAAAACTATATATATCACTAGCTGTGGTATATGGTTTGCCCCTTAAAACTTCAGGAGCCATAAATGGAATAACGCCATAAATATCATTTTTTTTCAAAAATGATTTTACAGGTTTACATAATCCTAAATCACTAATAAAAATTTTGTCGTATTCATCACTTAAAATATTACCATCATGAAGATCACAATGAATAAGATTTTTTGTATGTATTTCATTAAGACCGGAAATAATTTCATATAGCATCAATAATCTTTGATTCCAATTATTTTCAACCATTTTTGTTAAATTCCTTCTTAAATTACCTTTACTTGCATAATCCATTATTACCATATAATTTGAAGTATTTGGATTTTTTGTAAAACCATGTAAATAAATAATACTGTCTGATGATAAGCATCTTTCATGACAATTCCACTATAAAAAAAAATTGAAATTAGATATATTTAGTATAAATAAATAATTATTAAAAATAAATAATATATTATTATACTTCATTTAAAAATTCATCTAAATTTTCGTTCAAATTATTTTCATTTAAATTATCAAAACATTTAAGAGCCACTTCTTTCTTACTACCACTTATTAACCAAATGGCCTTGTATACAGTACTAAATCCTCCTTTATCAAGATATTCAACATTTTCAAATTTGATTATAAGGAATCCATTTTAAATGTTTTCTTCAATAAATTTATCTAAAATTGCATTTTCACTTTTTCCGAATCTATATAATTTCATATTAAAATTTACATTAAAATTCGAAATTAAAAAAGTAATATAATGACTTACTCTAAAATTTAATTTAATAAATTTAATAAATATAAATTTTAGTTTACATAAATGCATTTATAGTATATGGCCTAAATTTTATAACTTACCAACTAAATGACAAATAATATTTTTAAATAAAAATTGAATTTGGTTAATTAAACTATAAATAAATATTATGTAAATATAATGATAAATAATAACTTACAAGGATCTAAAGTAAATTTTCAAATGATTTTTTAAATAAAGAAATTAAATAGTTTAAATTATATGTAAATATTATATAAATATGTAATAATAGAATACGACTTACCGACTAAAATAAATTACAAATAATTTTTTAAATAAAGAAATTAGTTAGTTTAAATTATTTGTAAATATTATATAAATATGTAATAATAGAATTAAATAAATAACTAATAACTTACAATCTAAAATAAACAACCAAATAATTTTTTAAATAAAGAAATTAGTTCAAATTATATGTAAATATTATATAAATATGTAATAATAGAATTAAATAAATAACTTACTGTCTATGTTATTAAATAATTTTTTAAATAAAGAAATTAGTTAGTTTAAATTTTATGTAAATATTTATATAAATATGTAATAATAGTTAGTCTAAATTATACGTAAATATTATATAAATATGTAATAATAGAATTAAATAAATAACTTACTCCCTATATTATTAAATAATTTTTTAAATAAAGAAATTAGTTAGTTTAAATTATATGTAAATATTATATAAATATGTAATAATAGAATTAAATAAATAACTTACTCCCTATATTATTAAATAATGTTTTTAAATAAAGAAATTAGTTAGTTTAAATTATATGTAAATATTATATAAATATGTAATAATAGAATTAAATAAATAACTTATAACTTACAATCTAAAATAAATTACCAAATAATTTTTTAAATATAGAAATTAATTAGTTTAAATTATATGTAAATATTATATAAATATGTAATAATAGAATTAAATAAATAACTTATAACTTACAATCTAAAATAAATTACCAAATAATTTTTTAAATAAAGAAATTATTTAGTTTAAATTATATGTAAATATTATATAAATATGTAATAATAGAATTAAATAAATAACTTACTCCCTATATTATTAAATAATTTTTTAAATAAAGAAATTAGTTAGTTTAAATTATATGTAAATATTATATAAATATGTAATAATAGAATTAAATAAATAACTTACTCCCTATATTATTAAATAATTTTTTAAATAAAGAAATTAGTTAGTTTAAATTATATGTAAATATTATATAAATATGTAATAATAGAATTAAATAAATAACTTACGAACTATATTATTAAATAATTTTTTAAATAAAGTAATTAGTTAGTTTAAATTGTATGTAAATATTATATAAATATGTAAAATAGAATTAAATAAATAACTTATAACTTACAATCTAAAATAAATTATCAAATAATTTTTTAAATAGAGAAATTAGTTAGTTTAAATTATATGATGATATTATATAAATATGTAATAATAGAATACGACTTACCAACTAAAATAAATTACCAAATAATTTTTTAAAAATTATACGTAAATATTATATAAATATGTAATAATAAAATTAAATAAATAACTTACTCCCTATATTATTAAATAATTTTTTAAATAAAGAAATTAGTTAGTTTAAATTATATGTAAATATTATATAAATATGTAATAATAAAATTAAATAAATAACTTACCCGCTATATTTATTAAATAATTTTTTAAATAAAGAGATTAGTTAGTTTAAATTATACGTAAATATTATATAAATATGTAATAATAGAATTAAATAAATAACTTACTCCCTATATTATTAAATAATTTTTTAAATAAAGAAATTAGTTAGTTTAAATTATATGTAAATATTATAAATATGTAATAATAAAATTAAATAAATAACTTACCCGCTATATTTATTAAATAATTTTTTAAATAAAGAAATTAGTTAGTTTAAATTATATGTAAATATTATATAAATATGTAATAATAGAATTAAATAAATAACTTACTCCCTATATTATTAAATAATTTTTTAAATAAAGAAATTAGTTAGTTTAAATTATACGTAAATATTATATAAATATGTAATAATAGAATTAAATAAATAACTTACTCCCTATATTATTAAATAATTTTTTAAATAAAGAAATTAGTTAGTTTAAATTTTATGTAAATATTATATAAATATGTAATAATAGAATTAAATAAATAACTTACTCCCTATATTATTAAATAATTTTTTAAATAAAGAAATTAGTTAGTTTAAATTATATGCAAATATTATATAAATATGTAATAATAAAATTAAATAAATAACTTACTCCCTATATTATTAAATAATTTTTTAAATAAAGAAATTAATTGTTTAAATCATACATATGACAGAAATATATAACATGTAACTTACACCCTGTAGTATTATTTATTAATTAATTAGATACAAATGTTATTACAAAAGCACACGCTGCAAATTGAATACCACTTACAATCTAATTGTGCATTTAAGTAAAGAGTATAATTAGTTCGTATTACATTAAATAGTATATAATAAACATAATATAATTAAGTATTGAAGCTTACCATCTATGATATAATTATTATTATTTAACAAAAAATTTAGTCATCTTAATAGTATACAAAATAAAGTTAAAATAAAATGACTGAACCTTACCAACTGAAGTATTGTTAATTATTAAAGTTATACAAGATAACAACAAAACCATTATTATTTAAATTATAGAAATTATAAGAATTATAAGATAATCCATTAACTCACGAGCTAAATTATTTAAGTCGCATGTGAATGTTTGTATAAAATATAATAATTGCAAATAACTTTCGTTTAATAATTAAGTTTAGTATGTTTTACCTTTATTTTCCTTGGTGCTACTTGAAACTAATTTATTACATTAGCAAGTTTGTTTTAAAAAATTTATGAATAATTCCAAATAATCATGTTACATGCTTTTACCTTTATTATTGCTATAAGCCATAAACATCAAATTTCTTCTTTAAAAATGACTTTTCTTCGTTAAACGCTATAATTGTTCGGTTATAGTATTTATGCAAAATGCAGTTATGTTGATCAGTTGGTCAGCACAATCACAGCATGTATGGCACCTTGTTTAAATAAATTAAATAAAATGGTATAAAAGTTGACATATGATCTTCATGTATGATATTGATCATCAATGTAAACGTAAATACGTACCAATAAGATTTTCTTCAAATTAATTTTATTGGTTACATCCGACGTCTCAAAAAATTTGATATAAATATTATGACTCATTTCCAAATTTCATTAACATTATCAATTATACTTATTTGTTAAATAACTGTTCGTGAGAACTTGTAAAAAATTAAATGACATTTTCCGATAAGAGATAATTGTTTAAATGGCAAAGTCTAACGAGTTTGATTATCAATCTGAAACTTCTAATATTATTAATCGTTATGATGATTGTAATAAGGTTGGGGCTTAGTTATTAATAATTCATATTTACTAATTTAGTAGATTTTTTTACCCTTTAATTAAATCTTTCTCGTTCAAGCATGCAAATATGTTTCCAAAATTAAATTACGAGTTATCATATTTATATTAGCGATGTACAGTACAATTAAAATACAAACGCGCTCTCAATTATTTGTATTTTACAGGTCTATATGGATTTGCAAGATTAAAAACATGCGGTGCATACCGACACCTACGCCAAATAATTGTTTTAGTAATATAAGGCGTAAGAGGTTAAGACATTCTTCTGAAACTAGGTCCAGTCTTCCGAAACTATTTCACGTTGTACAAATCGATCTGAAATTGACACAAATATTAAAATTTAAAATTACACATAAACGAATTGTGAAACCATCGCATATTAAACAAATAATATAAATATGAATATAATTTACTCAAAAAAAAAAAAAAAAAAAAAAAAAAAATTATTCTAAAAAACACAACAAAAAACTAATCTTGCATAGAATTCATTATTGGAATTTTTGTAAAAAATCTATTCGAAAAATCTCTCTCAATTAGAAACTTGTACGGATTTGGATAAAAACTTACTTGTTTAAAAAAAGTGTATATTTAAACATTTTTAGCGAAAGCGCTACTAGAAGATACGATTCTTTTTTTTTTTTATTTAAAAAAAGGGAATTTAGCACCATTTTTTTGTAAAAATTTTTTTAAAAAGTTTGCAATGGACCAATTAACAGGTCATGAACACGATAACGCATCGTTAAGAATTCCAACACAAAGAACAATTAAACCAAAACGTAAACGTAAAATAAAGAAATTAGTATGCAATGAATGTAATGAAGAAAGAGAATTTTTAGATGACAATCATCAGATTTGTGATGTCTGTTATAAAGATGTATACCAAGTGGGAACAAAGTTATTGACGATTTTATCAAGCATACACATATCAATGGTAGTGGATTAGCTGGAAAAATGGAGTTTGTACCTTATGACCGATTCAAGGAGGTTTTAGCAAAGTTTATAAAGCGACTTGGGTTGACGGACCAATTTATGGTTGGAGTAAGAAAAAACAAAGTTATATCCGTTATTCAACTACACAAAATTATGATGTTGTTCTTAAAAAGCTTAATAATTCTAAAGACGTCACGTCTAAGGAGTTAAATGAGGTAATTATCATCGTGTTTATTAAATTAAGTGTGGGTTAAGTAACAAACAAACTTTTCATTTTTAACTCAAGATATTTCATGAATTTTCCTCAAATAGGAAAATGGTAAAGTCTAATACTAATTTCCATAGTATTAATTCCTACAATGTTAGTAAATATTTTGGAATTACTCAAGAACCCGTTACCGAAGATATCATGATTATAATGCCATATTATAGATCAGGTGATTTGGGAATAAGTAAATCTGCAACTGAATCTACAAACGATAATGAGATTTATGGTATATGGCTCCAGAGATTTTTCAAGGACAGAAATATACCAAAGCATCAGATATATATAGTTTTGGAATGATTATGTGGGAATTCATGACAGGTAGAAGACCTTTTTGGGATAGAATTCATGATATAGAACTTATAATTGAAATATGTGATGGTTTACGACCACCAATTGTCACAGATGCACCCAAAGGATATATTGAATTAATAAAAGAGTGTTGGCACTCTGATCTTAAAAAAAGACCAGTAGCTAAAGATATATATCATAGGATTTTTAAGATGTGTTGGAACAATACAAATCCTGAAATTACAAAATCATCAGATATTGGGCCTGTAATGGCAAACGATCTAGGTGCTATTTATAAGAGTAGATCTTTAAGTAAGATGATTCGTTCTGCAATGAATACGATGTCTACAAGAAGTTTAGGAAGCCATTCTATAACTGCAGAAGTTGGTAAATGTGATATTAACAAATGTCAAATGTTCTACATACTTTAATAAAATAACAGAAAAATAATAACGCTCTATTTAATTACTAATTAGACCTATCTCATCAACAAAACGATATATTTTTTAATGGTATTTATTTAATGTTATTATTTAATATACATAATTTAAGTATTATTAATAAGTATTATCCATTAACGTTAAGGCAAAAGAAAGTTTGATGACAATCAAATAGAAAATAGTTTTAATAAAGGTATGATACAAAATTATACATATATCTGATATGTGATTACAATATTTACTAAATTTAATAAAATATTTCAGATAAAATTATTGAAAAGAATAAATTGATCGAAAATGAAAATAATGGTAAATATTTTTCATTTTTACAATAAAATACAATTTGTAATTTGATTAGTACATAATTAAATTTTTTGTTTTCATTTATTTAGATTACATTACAAAAGAATATGAATTTGATATCGACACGGATCCTAAACAATGTATCGTTGATGAAAGTCTCAGTGTTGGCAAGTGACATGAAACGATACAAATGATATTAGTGACATGTCACATGTCATTATATCATTTCAAAAGGCAAATGACAAATGATTGTCATTTAAAATATATCATGTGACCTGTAATATATTTCGCATATTTATTCTAACTTTTTATTACAGTACATTAGATATTTAATTCAAGTTTATCATTGAACTAACATAAACTGGCATTTCTAAAGATTCATTAAACAAATTAAGTAGATTTCTGGATTATCTACTGGATGGGTATCCTGCCCACGGCCCACCTACTTCAAAATTATAAGTTTCTTCATTAATAACATCATCGTTATGCCAACTGACAAAAACGCGAAAAAAAATTAAAATCTTTAGATTCATTTTGCATAAAATAAAATGTTATCACTTATTTTTTTTTCCAAATTTAATAAACAAATATGTTCATTAAGTATACACCCCTACCATTAAGAACTATTTTTGACGCAAAATGGATCATCATTTAAAAATGACACGTGTCATTTCGTCACTTGTCATTTGTAATGACATTTATTTTAAATGATACGAATTCTTATATCATTTTGATATCATTTGGGATCATTTAAAAATTAGCCAAATGACATTGTCATTTTCCATCACTGGATGAAAGTATGTAAAAATGTTATATTTTTGATAATTTAGTTTTCTTAATTTAATTGTAGGATGCACTACACGTATTTGAATGTTAAACTTATCAGCGACCAACATTATTTATATTTACTGGTATATCAAATAAATAATATGATTACAAAAATCCTATAATGAATAATACAGTCCTAAAAATGAAATTATATAATTCCAGAAAAAGTCATTTTGGGTAGTAATAAACATTTTTTATGCCAATAAATTTAAATTCGGATGCTATCGAAGATAACTTAAAAACTATTTTTTTAAAATTTTTTTTTAGCTCACGTTTTTCTTGAGCCATATACAGTACTTTCTGCCAATAGAAGATTTTGAAAAAAGCCCAAAATATAGATTACGAGTTGAAATAATACCATTTGTTTGTATTTCTGAATTGAATACTTTCTAGGAAACCAATGTATCGGGTACTGCCCAAGGCATAGATCTAGACACCACGATTGAAACTTGCAACGGTAAAAGATAATGTGATCTTTATGTAGAGTATTCTTCTTACCAGACTGATGCTTAGGTAGTTTTCACCTCACAAGTTCCATTCTATCATTATCTTCTTAATCATCACCTTTTCCCAATCGTACAATTTTTTATTAACCCGACCCCAATCGAGCGAATTTTTTTTTTATTCTGACCCTAATCAGACAAATTTTTTTTTTCCTTATTCCAATCAGACACAGAAATTAAAATTAGCTTTTAAGTTTCAAAACAATTGTTTTTAATTGAATACTAATGATAAAAAAGATTTCCCGATCTTGTACATGATTTTATGTACTGTAAAGTACAGTATATTATTTGCTCAAATCGAGTATGTAGACAATTTTTTTTTTTTTCTAAAAAAATACAAATGAATATTCACAAACTTTCTCGTATCAAATTGATCGAACAAGACTTATATATTATCAAATATTAAACATATCTTATTTACTTATAAAATTATGAAAAAAATTTTATTTGAGCTGTGGTTCGCTTTTTGGTTTATTATTACAGTCTTATATTAATGGGCTTAATACAATAACTTTCGCTGTGATCTTTCGGTGTTTTTGACAATTCAAAAGCCAGTGCCCACCCTGATAATACAAGCATATATCACTTTCGTTGACTTTTCTGTTTTACAACTTTAACAATCAATTAAAATAAGTAAAATTTTAATAATTTATTAAACGATTTTAAATAAATTGATAAAATCTATTTATTACCAGGGGATTCTGAGGACGGATGCTGGGGCTGTTACTGATGCTGATGCTGCTACTGCCGCTGCTTCTGATGATGATGATGATGCTGATTCTGATGCTGATGCTGATGCTGCTTTTGCTGCTGCTAGTAGAATGCAATTTCCGTTACCGTTGTTATTCTGGTGTGGTTGTTAACTGGTTGCTACAATCACCATTTTTGTAATTGTTGCAGCAGCAGCACCTAATAATACAATAGAAATTCTTAATAGTTGTTATATCTTATATAAAATAGTAAAAATTTATTAACAAATCCATATAATGAAGACATATTCATATTTATCTCAGTTCTAAAAAAAAATTATACTTAAGATCATAATTGAAGATTTCTTTTTTTAATTATTTTACTTACTTGTTATTACTGTTAATGACTTTAACCGTAATTTTATGTACAGTACATTTTGCATTATTTGTAATGTTAACTTATGAGCATCTAATAATTCTTTTTCGCCAGTCATTTTAAAAATAAATGATAATATAAAAGGAGTTTAATAAGCAGGAGATAAACACGGTAGGAAGATTAAACAAAGTAAAGATAAACAGTGTAGAAGAAAAATGAGTAGATAAAAAAAAAGAATGAACGAAAATGCAAAAAAAAAAAAAATTTTACATTTTTTTGTGTGAGTACATTTTTTTAAAATAATCCAAACTAGTTTTGGCCATCAAGTAATGTCAAACTGGTTTTAAAGTTGCTTATTGATTTACAACAACAGAAACACGCGCGCAAATGCTCACGACCCATCAACTAAAATATTATTACATAATCCTTGCTTATTCTATCAGAAAAGTTTTATTATTATGTACAATTTTTCAAAATCAAAATCGCTGATTTTGTACCAAAAAATAATAAAAATTCATTACACTAATTTACATTATAATGTTCACAGGTGCCGGTTATATACAGTGACCTATCATAATCATATCATTAAAGAATTAATTTATTATTGTGTTTATTAGAACAAATTAAAAAATGATGAAACTTTATTTTATAAAATATTGATAATTTGTATTCATAATTATATCTTTTACAATTATACGACATCTACCTATTGAAATTAAAAGTTACTCTCTTTAAAAACACTTCAATAAAATCCTCACCGATCTCGCATCACATATATCTCCACGACTTATGATTTTCATATCTGATACAGTTACATAATGGCTCATAACCCTTCTCATAAACGCTTCTCATTTTGACTATTTTATATTTAGAATTATTTTTATCCCAATATGTATAATACCTACTTAATAAATCATCATCGCTTTGTTATTTAAGTTTTTATTTGACTCTAGCAGTTTATTAAAGGGTGGATCAGACACAGCATTGCCACCAGTAGAGGCTGCAAACTGAGCCCGGACCCGGATCAGCCCGGCCCGGACCCGGGTTCCGGGCCGGGTCCGGGCCGGCAAATTTTAATTAAAAAAAGACCCGGGCCGGGCCGGGCCGGCAGATTTTTTTTGGGAAAACCCGGATTTCTTAATTCTGGCCAAAATTTCCTTAATTCTGGCCGAAATTAAGCTTACCGCAAATTTCTAATTTCGGATCAGACTTGAAAATCAATATTTTTTATTTTAAGTTCATATACGAGTTGTTTTTTTATCAAAACACCATATTTTTTATTAAAAACTTTAATTTCATTTTCTTTCATCTTTATTTTTTCTTACAAATATTAAAAACCAGTCCGGGTCCGGGCCGGGCTGGCACATGATACACTGTTTTTAAATCCGGGCCGGGCCAGGCCTCAAAATATGACCAAATGCAGGTCTCTAGCCACCAGTAAAGCCCTATCAAATTTACTAGTTTTAATTCAAAAATAGCACTTATTGTTCCTTAATTTTTTATATTAGGTATAAAAAGGTCTGCAAATGCATATCTGGTTCTCTGATTTTTTCTTTCTTTATTTAACATCAACTCAGAAATAAACCCAATTTTTATTTACAAAATGAGAACATTCAATAGCAGTTTGCAGAGCGAATCTAGTTTCATAAATATATATTTTATTTCTATGTTTGAATATTTTGTTGTATTTGTGATTTCTGTTTTAACTAGAAAATTGTTCAACAATTGAATAATCTTTATATTTGAATTATGATTATGAGTAAGGTTTTGTAAATCCGTATAAGATTTGCATATTCCAAATTCCAAAGTTTTTCCAATTCTTTCTAATTTAATTTCAAATGCAATGAAAATATTATTTGTACTAAAAGAAAAAGGTTAACCTCAGTTTAAAGATCAAGTTATGATGTTATTTAATATAAATTTTATTCCATTTTAAAAGTATGATTATCTTTCCAATTATTTATTTGAAAAGGAATTGTTATTTCATGTTAAAATATTTGGCCCTACGAAAAAAATGCATCCGGAGTTCATGCTGAAATTGTCTGGAAAAATAAACAGACAATTTCCAGACGTTTGGTAAATCCAGAAAATGTTCCAAAACATGTGCGTTTCTGGATGTTCAGAATATGTCCGGGTTCAAATTTGTCCAGAATTTTCCAGAATTTTGAACAATCCAATTTTATCCCAGATGATCAGCAGGAGTTTACCACATCCTACACGATTAACCAAAGTTTGAATTAACATCATAGATAGCACTTTTGGCTGCTCTTCAATTTTACTTATTACGTCAGGGGATGGTTATAAATATCAGTTTTGTGCTTTTTGCATTTTTTTAAAATGTAAAATTTTATATTCTTAGAAACATTGTCTAGAATTTGTCCGGAATTTTATTATGTCCGGAATTTGTTGGTTTTATTTGTCCAGAATTTGTCTGGAATTTAAAATGTCCGGAATTTGTTTGGTTTATTTTGTCCAGAATTTGTCTGGAATTTAAAATGTCTGGAATTTGTTTGATTTATCCTGTCCAGAATATGTCTGGAATATTTTATGTCTGGAATTTGTTTGGTTTATTTTGTCCAGAATATGTCTGGAATATTTTATGTCTGGAATTTGTTGGGTTTATTTGTCTAGAATTTGTCCGGAAAATTTCATGTATAAAAAAAACTGGGCATGCAAAAAATTCCGGACAGCAAAATAGATCAATTTCCTGGACATTTTCATGACAATTTTTGAAGCACCTGGACAATTTCTGGACATTTTCGTAGACATTTTCTGGACATTCTTTTTTTGTAGGGTTGGTTCAAGATGTGTAATGAATATCTTCATATTGTTTTCAGTTAAAAATTCGATAGGAAATATTAATTTTCTCAAAGAAGGAATTTGACGCTTAAGAAATTTAATTATTTTTTGTCTTTATTATCTTTTGAACTCTGAAGAATCAAAATAGATTGTTATTTCTTAAGAAGCCATTCGATATTATTATTGAGTTCATGATATGATATGATATACATTTACAAAATATCGTGTAATCAAATAATGGAGGTTTTGAAGCTGTGATTGAAATTACATTTTCAATTAAGATCTTTTTTTACTCATCTGTAAGGCAGTTAAAGAATCATCAAGAATCTCGCAATCACTAATCATTGGTATTATAGATATTTTATTTTGTTCTTAATAATAAATCAATTTTTAAATATGAATCCCAAACTAATTTACAGTCAGTGACTCAATGTGTATCATATAAGAAATTTCGACTTTCCTGTATTCTGTTTATTTCAAAACAAAAAAGAAAATTGTTTCGGAGATGATTATTAAATCACGCGATAAAATATTGTTTCATTTAAAACTTTATTCAAATACATCTGGAATCCGCATCTAGTTCGATCCTTGACAGAAGAAGCCCTATAAAAAAATTTTATCCGTTATTTCTGTAAATCTGTAAAAATTCCGTAAAAATGAGCTTTTCACTGATCTATTCACGGAAAATGTAAATAATTCGATAAATTCCGTGATATAAGGTTGTTAATTCCAGAAATATGAGACTTTTACAGAAAAAAAGATGGAATATGAAACGCGGATCGACTTTTTTTACAGGAAAGATGTTGAAATTTTCTTTATTCGATTCCTTATCTTCGCTATCGAATTGAATCAAGATTCTGGATTTGCGCATCCCTAAATATATCTGAATAATCGATGGACAAATATAATATATTAAATACATCTTTTTTTTTCTTGGGATCTCTTTTTAGAGGGATCACGTTTCTGAAAGGAACTGAAGAGTGGTTAACCTAAGAATTACAAAAAGACTTTCTTTTTAAGCGAATGATGATTTTAATGAATTCAGAGCTTTTTTTCAAAGGAAAAATGAAAACGAAGTTAAGACTTTATACTGTATGTTCATTCAATACGTTTATAATACATGTTTCTGAACTAGGAATTTAGATTATAAATGTATTTTCTATAAAGAAAATGAAATCAAAGAGTTGCCCATTGGCTGTGAATTAGTAATTCTTGTTGTGTTTTTTCTTAGAAAAAACGCACAATTTCTGTAAGGAATTCGAAAAAAAAAGATGGGAATACAAGAATTTTACCACGTGATGCTCTATGCCATGGAATAGAGTGTCACATGATTTGAATTTGTTTTCTTTATTCTCGATAACGAGGAAAATACAGAATAACCAATATTAAAGCTCTAAACAATGAACTTGAGTTTTAAAATGAAAAATTACATCTTAGATTTTGATTTTTATCCCTTAAATTATTTTACGTCAAATTATTCAAATCAGAATTTTTGGCAATTTTCATCCAAGTGTTTATAACTTCATCTTTACGTCTTCTTAGAAACTGCTTTATGATTCAAAGTTTTGTAACAAAATTGAGTTAGAACTTTTAATGTAACATTCAAACTGATATTATAATAAAGTTGTCTTAAATCTCCCATTCATGACAAATAATTGATTGTTAAAACCTGAAAAAAATAATAACAGAGTCATGTTTAAAAAAAATATTTTTTTCGTTATTTACCGTTTCTTTAATTTGGTGTTAAGTGTAAACGATAACGACCGAAGGAAAGAATCAATGAAACTATTAATAAACTACTTTCCTTTAGACTCTTCTAGAACTATTCTCAGGATTTATTTAAGTCTTTTTTCCAATGGAAACATTTTATCGATTATGTGATTTAAAACTGGGACTATTATCTCATTGATTATGTAATCAACAATCGAAATCATAAAAAATTTGACGACTCAAAAGTTTTTGATGGAAATGAAGATTCATCACTTCAGATTTACCGAAATTTTGCATAATCACCATTCGTTTTCATCGAAACTTTTTTTGGGATTTCTCATAAAAAAAACACACGCTCCTGAAAGGAGCCAGAATAAGATCCTAAATGCATTTTTTGTTTCTGGATTGGTGAAAGAAAAAAATCATGAACCGTCTATTATACTATTTATTCAAAATGAGTAACAACATTTTAAGAATAATACGTTTTTAAATGATGAGTACACAGACATAAAATAGTATATTGTAATAGAGAAGACAAAAAAGACTAGATTGTAACCCTATAAAAAATAAATGTCTGGAAAATGTTATCAGAAATGTCTGGAAAATGTCCAGAATAAATCTGATGTGTTCGGAAAATGTCCACTTTTTTGGTACATGTCTGACACACTTCTGATACTTAAAATTTTAACATGTCCTAACTTTGTCCAGAATTCGTCCAGTATTTGTTTGGTATAAAATTTCGGACAAATTCTGGACAGTTAAACCTGGACAAATTCTGGATACTATTTCCAAAAAAGGATAAATTAATTTTGTAAAAAAATGCAAAAAGCACAAAACTGACATTCAAAACCTTTTCTGTTATACTAATTAAAATTGCAGAGCAGGCAAAAATACTATATATCTATGATATAAAAATTTTGGGTTAAAGAATAATGATGATCATCTATCCATTGATCATCTTTTGTGACAAATTTTACGAAAATACATTTCCAGACAATTTCAGGACAAATTCCTAATATCCC
The DNA here is from genome assembly GCA_015698045.1 of Rhizophagus clarus. NCBI lineage: Eukaryota > Fungi > Glomeromycota > Glomeromycetes > Glomerales > Glomeraceae > Rhizophagus > Rhizophagus clarus. Next base: position 460,579 of record BLAL01000193.1, on the reverse strand, counting down.
GAAAATGCAGTGTTTTCGGAACAGTTTCTGGATACACAGTGTCCAGAATTTCTGAACAATATTTTAGATAATTTTTCTGGACATTTTCCGGACATTATCCGGACACTTATTTTTTATAGGGTAAAATCGCCGTTGAAATCTGAAAATTATCCTAGTTTGAAACAAACCATAGGTTTAGTTGTTCCACCATAACAGAATTTAGTTATAAAAGTGTTCCACACTCCGTTTCTGTCAAAAGTATTTTTTTGAGTTCTGGATCTTGGTCTGGAATCCTTTGGAATCAATTTCTTTTAGAAAAGAAGTTATCACAATTTGTGGTGAAAATAATTTTTCGGCGATCAAGATGTTATCAACGGAAATGTCATGTTAAAAAAAAGGCCAATCATTTAATACCCATCTTCTTGTTCTTGTCTTTTTGAAATTCTATCCACATTGTAATCAACCCTTGGTCTCTTTCTTAGTGAGTAAGGCTTTCTATCGTTATTTGTAACTAACTCATCCTAGAGTATATCAAATAAATTTGATGATGAATTATATGGGTCGCTTTTTATCTAATGACGTTAGCAATGTAATTCATACCAGCTCCTTATTAACATTTTTCATAATGTTTTCAACGCCTTCTTCAGTCCCCTTTGTCATAACACGAGCTATTTTACCTGTAATTCAGAACAATAATTAGCACACCATTTAACAATGTCGAAGTAAGTAAAATTATTGACCTGGTCCAACTTTAGTTGACTTTTTTCTTTGGCACGCTCTATATCTAGAGATTCAACTTCAACTTCATTCCAGAATTTATCGATATCCACGTTCTTTTTTCGATGATTCTACAGGATTTATAATACACAATTTGTTACTATCTTATCCTCACTGGAAAGCAGACAACCCACTGGCAAAGCAGACCACAACAGGATCTAATGAACGCCGTAAGGTCAGGTGGGACGCAGGCACCTGCCATAGTTGTGTGAGTGTTACCCCTTCTCAGGACTGCTGGAGGTCCCCACCTCTACAAAAGTTGTAGACCACAACGGGATCTAACGAACACCATAAAGTGAGCGGGACGCAGGCGCTCACCGTAGTCGTGGAAGTATGTTTCCCTTCTTGGGACTTAACAGGGTCCTCCATACTGCCTGCCAGTGATCAAAATGTAAATGATACTCGCCTCAAAAACATCAAGCAAATGTTAAGCTATTTGTTTCCTTAGATCTGACCCAATTTCCACCAGGTATCTCAAGTATTTGTGGAGTCTTCGTGTCTCTAGGCGAAAATTGTTTGTAAAGTCATCTTGGTTTTTACGATCCTTGTAGTAATCGAGAAATCGATATTTTTCAGGTGTCATTGTCTCAAAATATTCATCAACAGAATACTTCTCCATTAATCATGAATTTACGCGTCTCGGGTAGAAAAAATAATTGCGAAGCCACTTGACATTTAAGGCAAATCTGATAGTTACACATCTGATTTTGAACACATGATTTCAATCGATAATTGCGAACCTACTATTATGAATTTATGATAGACACATGATGTAAAGATTTTTTACAAAGTTGATGCAAATGTAGTGGATGAAGCTTTATTAATTATTTTTCAGTTATATAGCGAATCAGAGGTAGCAAGCGAAATGTATGATGCTATCAAAGAGGGAGGGAGTACGCGGATCCTAGGCCATTTAATGCGAATCCCAGCATCAAGTTATTTCTTTGCTCTCTTACATTTATGAAAAAGTATCTATAACTAATTTGTTTATACTTCTATTGCTAATTATGCGATTCTCACCCCCCCACAGCTTTTACTATACTAAATTTTCAAAATAAATTATCCCCACCTATATTTACAGAATTTTGTCTATCTATATCTCTTTCAAACACACAGACTATATAAAACATTATTTCTCGAAAGAGAACTTCTCAGAGATTAAGAAATTTCGAACCTATAGTATAATTACGGAAGTATTAGCAACTGGGGAAAAAAAATAATACAATAACGATTTACACTTACCATCACGATTCATTTTCACATAATTCCATTCCACCTCATACACAAGATAAATATATTGACAGACGAACAGTATCAGTCTTTATGATCAATGGTTGATCCATTAGAAGAGGATGAAGAAGGTTTTGGAATAAATTTTTATAAAAAAACAGTTAGTGTAGTAGCTACAATTCTAAGAAATAATTAGTGATCTATAAAAATATTATGCAATTATTTCTATTTTTGTTAATAAACTTTAAGATTAAGGTATCATTAATTAGGAAAGACTAATTCTTTATGTTCACAAATAAATCATGAAAATTTAAACAGTACATAAGATTAATATTTGAAATAAACTAAAATTATTGTTCACATTTTAAAATAGCATTATAATAACTAAGTAAATAACATATCAGAAAACCTTCACAAAAACCTTCCTTTCAGTTCATACTCATGCTATCTCAAAACCAACATATAGAGTTTAGTTGGTTTCAGGTTTAGTTGAATAAAAAAAAAATTATAAAACCTCACCATTTTTTACTTGCAATTTACCAAATTTTAAGGTCAATTTGACTGCTAATAAAACTGATTTGTTTAGGAACAATAAAAAAAAATATTTACATTAATGTTTCAAAAATGACAATTGAAAAAGAATCCTTGTATGATAATTGTATATTCATTGAAATTAATATTATACAGTACATGAATATATTACTAAATGAAAAGAAAGAAAAAGTTTTAAAGAAGGCGGGATGGAAAGAGGTCATCACTTAAACCACAAGTCTGGCCGGGAATTAGACCAACGAGTGATAATTTCAAAAATAGAACAATATCCGATCCAGTGGAATAGGTTCGAACCAAAAAAACTAAACTTTACTATTTTTATCAGATTATAAAATTAATTTGGCAATGTATGTAGATCTATGCCAAAAGCTCAGTGAATGTTTATTTCCAAAAAAAAGCCTATGATCGAAAAAGAACAAAAAAACAGGCGCACCTGCCGCAATCTGCCGCATCCTGCGCATCAGGCGCCTAAAAACTGGCGCACCTGCCGCACTCAGGCGCCTAAAAATAGGCGCATCCTGCCGCACTTAGCGCATCAGGCGCCTAAAAATAAGCGCACCTGCTGCAAAATATGACACACTTTTGTCTTAGATGGCTTGCCATAGCTAACTAAATGATACACTTCGGCACAAATTTTATTACCATTAGCAATAGGAATAACATTAGAAGATTCGACTCTTGATGTAAACATAAAGGTATATGTGTAACCCGATTCACATAATGATAATATTTTGTAGCCTTCTTGAGTTGACTTATTCTTTATTCGAAATAAATAAGCGCTTCGCCCAGAAAATCGTATTATCATCTCATCGATTGCAATATTGGATACAGGAAGATAGAATTTCTTAGATATATTACGAATATGTGAAGCTAACGGTTCAATCTTGGAAAAAATATTGGTTTGTTGTGTTATGTCCGAAAATATGTAAATATCGTTTTATGTAAAAATTATTTAAAATAATTTAGTATAAAATTTTAAAATAATTAAATTTATTAACAGTTTTACATATCCAATAATCTTCCACAGACGGGAATTTAAAAATGCCCATATATATTACAAGAACAAGCCATGCCTTTAATTCATCAGCTATTAATTCTATCCACTTGCGATTCTCTTTAGATAAATTGCTACTTTTTGTAATTTGATAGTATACATAGTATTTGTATTTTGTGCGATAATTTCGATTTGTTTTGAAAAAAAAATTGAGAGAAAATAAAATATGGAATAAGATTTTCAGGTATAAGGGAGTTTGGAAAAATTACATTTGAATTATGTAATTGATGAGTATGTTGATGGCACTGAATTCTAAAATAAATTGAAAAGTTTCATTATTACTATTATTTCTTCTTTGTTTTCTCTTATTATTGGCATTATTATCCCTATTATCATCATCATCTATTTCGTCTAAATAATCTCGTCTTCGTGATAACTGATAAATGTAACTTTCATAATAAATATCAATTTTATTATAATATACTTGAAGGATCCTAGTTTAATATTCTAATAATTTTAATTGCTAATTATGTAATAATTTAAATCTAAAAACTTTGCAGGCATATTTGCCTGCATTAGTAATACTTCGTAAAATCTTGATAGAAATTATACACTAAAGGTGATTGACTAAAAAGCGTTTTTTCATCATCATCTAAATATTGAGGCAAATCAGCATTAAGTCGTGACATTTTAAACCTTTCAATTACCAGTAGTATAACAATGTTATTTAAGATTTAAGGATTGAAGGTATCTACGATTGAATATATTTAATACAAAAGCAAGTAGTTTGAATTTCGTGTAATATTACTCACGCATCATTATATGAAAAAAAAATACAGGCGTATGTAGTTTCTTATTGCTGTGAACTGATGAACTGATATCACACCTGACTAGTTATGACTGAATAGATCCTTGATATACTTTACTGAAACCATATATTAGTTAAAATAATTATTGGAAAATATGACAAAAAAATTAGTAAAATTAGTAATATAATTAAAAAAGATAATAATAATTAATAATAATACAAATCTATTAGTAATCATGTGAAAGTTTAAGATGAGCCATCGTAAATATAATTTTGATGAGTCATTTAATTTATTGGTGTAAACTTCAATATGAGTCATTGCGAATTTTCATGTGTTTACTATGATTTAATATGACGGAGTATAAGCAATTTTTTTATTCTAGTTTTGTATAACATAAAATTATATAAAAAAGCCTATTTTCCCTCTCCATTTTTTCGTAAAAAAAAAAAAAATACGAAAAAAAAAAATAAACGAAAAAATATCAAAGAAATTTTATTTTTAAGAAAATTTTATTTTAAAAGAAAAATTTCTTTTTCACTTATTTTATAGTATAGTTTATTTATTTTTATTTTCATTTTTTTTCTGTTTACTGTTCTACTTTTTCTATTTTATTGTTTTTATCGTTCATTATTTCGTTTTTATGTTATTTTATTCCTTTTCTTTTATTTAGGAGGGAGGGTGGGCACGTTATCTTCAATTTAGTTTTTTCCATTTTTACCTTTCTTTTTTTCCTTTATATCTTCTCTTTCCGCTTTTCTTATTTATTGGGACTTTTGATGGAGCAGCATGACGCTATGCATGGGTGGGAGCATAGCGTGCTTACTTTGTAAGCCTGTGGGTACCAGCTTTGCTGCAGTCTCACAGTAGGGCTGGTTGGGAATTTATCGGAGCGGTATAGTACTATGCGAGGGTTGGAGCATAGGCGCTTGCTTTTAGTAAGCTCGTGGGTACCAGTTTGTTGCTGCAGTCCTGCGATAGGACCGGTTGGTTGTGGGCCGGCATGGTGCTATGCGAAATTGCAGGGTGGAGCATAGTGCACTTCTTAGGAAGTCCCTTTGTGGCAGGGCCGGAGTATATACGGTAATAGTGAAAAGTAGCAAATTTTCAAAACGATTAGTAAAAATTTTTGTTATTGTAGTTTTTAACGAAGACAACTAAAAAAATTTGTTAACGAAAATTAGGTAATATTAATGATTTATAGGATTTCTGAATTTACAAATTTAATAAACAGATATATCCAGTTACAAATGTCCAAGAAGTAGTATTCGTGTATCGTGTATATGCGATTTCTCAATGTGTAATTTTAACGTATTTTTAAAATTTTATTAATTTCATTTCTTTAATCATTTAACCGGTTGTTGATCAGAAAATGTTTCTATAGATTACAAACTATAAGAGATTTATTTCCACCTGTTAACATTTTAAATTAGCAAATGAATTAGAGACAATATATTTTGTCTAAATAATTCGAATATTACAATTAATTTGTAAGTTTTGCTTCAAAAATTTAAGAATTTGTGATTTTGACATCATAGTGACGACCGATATTTTAAAACGTTTGTATTGAAAACGTGTGATTTTAATTGAATTTTAATACCATTCACAACATTATTAACGTTCGTGTAGGTATTTTTAATGGCCTCTATGGAACAATTGATTCAAGATATCTAATATTTTATAAACTGGCATAAACTACATATTAAAAGTTCATAGACTTTTACATTCAAAGGTTTAATAATTAAGGCATAAAACTCGTTATTAACGAAATTTCGATTTCTATAGTTTAATAATCTAGTGCAACGCAAGAATTGATAGAGTTTTCAAATTTATATACTTTACTAAATATGAGATATTATTACGAAGTTGGGTTATTACATTCTAATAAAATTTTGATAAAGATTTTACGATTATTAACAATGCAATATTAACGGATCATTATATCAGAATTTATGACATGGCTTAGTATGTATATTTTTTCTTATCAATTCTATTATATACTACGATATATTAGTTAACGTGTATTAATTGCTTTTTTATTACTACCGAAAGAGTAATTTCTCGAGGTATAAAAAAATCGATAATTACAAATTGTCACGTGATATATGGTACACAAATGCCCGTTGTACGACATGCATGACATAAATATTGTGTCATTTGCGATGATCAAATGCGCCTTTAACCATGTACAAATTAAACAAAGATATTCTTTACTTAATTTTTCAAGAATTACGAAACGATAAGGAAACCCTTATTTCATCCCTTACAGTTAATAAAAATTGGTGTGAAACAATTATTCCAATTTTATGGAAGAACCCTTGGAAATATTTGGAAAGAAAAGAATTATTATTAAATGTAATAATTTCACATTTATCAGATGAGTCAAGAAATAATTTATCAAGTCAAGAAATTAATATTTTGACAAAATATCAAAAACCTTTTTTTAATTACATTAGCCTCTGTAGACATTTAAATTTTAATGAATTAATTGAACTGATCAAAACTATTTGTAAAGATGATAGTGTAATCTTAATTGTTGAGAAAGAAATAACTTATCTTTTTATCAATAAAGATACTAGGTTTACGCATCTTTATATACCTTATCAATTTAATTATCAAATACAACTTATTCCTGGAGCCAAGTATTGTTTTTCAGAGCTGGAATTTCTTAGCTGTAATACTTGCATAAATGATGATATTTTGTTCGGATTAACAGAATTATGCAAACCAATTAAAGAATTAGAACTTATTATTGGAGAGGATAACAACAATTATAGAATTATTAAATTAGTTGAAAGTTCCAAAAAATTATTTAATGTTAGTTTACTAACCAAGGGGTATTTAAAAACTGATGAACAATTTTGCAAAATTCTTGAAAAATCGTTGATTAAACATGCAGATACTATACAAAATTTTAAGATGATTAAACAACCTACCACCAAAATTCTTTCATCCTTTAATAATTTGGTTACATTAGAATTAGGTGACAATGCTATTGAAATAATGACATGGAATTATTTAGAGAAAGTATCCTTACCATCTTTACAAATCTTAAAAGCTAGAGGAATTCCAATCAAATCTTTAACAAGTTTAATTGAAACTACAAATAGAAATCTTATTGAAGTAAATATTGATTGTGTGCTTCATAAAGAGGTTGATAATGAAAGAATTATTCAAATTATTTATAAAAATTGTCCAAACCTCGAATATCTTAAATTAGTGGTTAGAAATTGTAATATTTTAGAATTTAAAAATTTATTAACCAATTGTCAATATTTAAATGGATTATATATTATCGTTGATAATACAATTTTTTGGAGCGATAGTGACCAAATATTCAATTGGGATTATTTGTTTGAAATTTTGGTTAGTTCATCACCAACTAATTTGTTTAAATTTAAATTCCATTTTTTTGAAGCACCTAAATCAGAATCTTTAAAGTTATTCCTTGATAATTGGAAAGGTAAAAGTTCTATGCTTTTACAAACCATTCAAGATAGTAATTGGGGAGTTTATAACGGATTGAAATATTATGAAATAGTAGGAGAATATATAACACAAGGAATTGTTAAAAAATATCACCACCATAATCATTATCTGGATGAAAGTTATAATTTCGAAGATTTTGAATGGGTTCAAGAAAATAGTTAATCGACGAATTGTTCTTTATGTAATATACTCTTTATTGTCAATAAATTTCGTTATCCTCTTTATCTGTTATAACATTTACCATATTTACTATGGTTTAACGAATCCATAAAATATTTATAATTCTTATAAATACAAAGTCATATTTTACTTTCCGTAACAGTAAACCAAAATTATATATTACACCATGTGATACATAATGCGTATATTCAACTTTATATTCTTTATATTCTCATAGAAAATTCAAATTTGGGAATTTTCTTTGTATTTTATCCCATGTTTTTAATTAAAATTTTTAAAAGAATATACAATTACTTAAGAATAACAAAACGCTTGCTTTTGAAAAATACCAAAGGAAAAAGATTTTTTTCTACGGAAATGTATCAGAGTAAGTGTTTATTATTACTGAAGCTTGAATTTTTTTTTTCTGATAGCCTGTACGAAGAAAAGTATGCATCAAAGTTTGAAAGGTTACCGGCTAATCATCTGTAACCCTACATTGTCTTTCTGCACGAAATAAATTGTATAAATATTGTCATTTGAGCACTCAACTAAATTATTTTTTTAATAAAAAACGATCGAATTGAACGAAGATATTCTTTATTTGATTTTCAAAGAACTGCAAGATAATAATCTGGAAAACATTTTTAATGTCCTCTTTCAAAGTGTAACCTTTTGTTATTAGGCCTGTATGCGAAGTGAAAGAAAATCATGAAAGCCAAATATACGTATATATTTTTATTTGCAGCGATGGAAAAGAGTTTTGCAACTTCATGTGTCTCATCACAGGAATTATTAGAAAAGATGCTTGTGTGTTTGTATGTATCAATCCTTTTCTACGTGTATTATATATACATTTTATATATTTGCGGTATATTATCTACAGCAGTACAACATTTAAATAAAAGATTCTTTTATCTAGTTATTTTTTTTATATCATATTCATTTTTTTTAATTGTTTGTTTATTTTTTTATTTTTTTTATTTTTTTTCTACAACTTTCTATTTAAAATTATTCTCGTTAATTTCACTAAATAACAAATTTAAATTGACATTGAGTGATTTATTTCAAAAGATTCTTTCTGAACTTTTTAAATCCTCTAATAATAAAATTTAATCATCTTGTTTTAATAAAAATTTCAAACTTTCTTTAGATTTTAAACATCCATTTTCTGTAGCTTTATTATACCAATAAATAGCTTTATCTATATTTTTTTCAATTCCTTCACCTTTTTCATATAAAGACGCAAGACTTCGTTGTGCATCAACATTTCCTCCATTTGCAGCAATTTCATATGAATTAAATGCCTTTTCAAGATTAATTTCAACTTCATTTCCATATTTATAAAAATATCCAAGTTTATAGTAAGCAGCGATAAACCCTTTTTCAGCTGATTTTTTATAAAATTCAAATGCTCGTCTTTCATTTTGAAGAGACCCACCTAATTCATGTAACTCACCTAATTTATATAAAGCGAAGCTATTATCATTTTCTGCCGCTTTATGATACCAATAATTAGCTTCATCAAATTCATTTATTTCTTCAACATTTTCTTCTAAATTATTCAATACATTTTTACCAGCTGCTGCATTATATAATTTAAATCCTTTTTCTTTATTAACATCAGTTCCAATACCATTTACGTAGAAATAACCAAGTATGAATTTTCCGTCTATACACCCATATTCAGCAGATTTACTATAACATTCAAATGCTTTAACTTCATCTTTATCCACACCAGCTCCTATTTCATAACATTCGCCTAAATTAAGTAAAGCAAATTTCTCTCCATTTGCTGCTGCTTCATTATACCAATAAACAGCCTTTTTTAAATCTTTTTTAACTCCTTTACCACAATTATATAGGAACCCAAGATTAGTTTGAGCACCCGGACATCCATTTTCAGCTGATTTCTTATAATATTCAAATGCAATAGTTTCATTCTTTTCAACACCTATTCCATATTCGTAAAATTTACCTAAAGCAAACTGTGCTATTTCATTTCCATTTTCTGCTGCTTTGTCATACCAGTGAACAGCCTTTTCTAAATCAGTTTTACGATGATAATAGCGACCTATATCAGTTTGGGCATTTGCATTTCCTCCTATAGCAGCTTTCATATACCATTCAAATGCTTTATTCTTTTCTTTAGGTACCCCAACTCCATACTTATAACAACTACCCACATTATATTCCGCGTCTGCATTTCCTCCTTTAGCAGCTTTCATATACCATTCAAATGCTTTATTTTCATCTTTGGGTATTCCAATTCCATTTTGATAATAATAACCTACACGAACTTGTGCATTTGAATCTCCTCTTTTAGCAACTTTTATATACCATTCAAATGCTTTATTCTTATCTTTAATTATTCCAATTCCATCTTGGTAATAATTCCCTAATTTATATTGTGCATATAAATAATCACCCTCAGCAGATTTTAGATACCACTCAAAAGCTTTTTTATCATCTTTATCTATTCCTATCCCAACTTGATAACAAATACCCAAATTATATTGTGCGTATAAATCTCCGTCTTTAGCCGCTTTTAAATACCATTCAAATGCTTTCTTTTCATCTTTTATTATTCCAATTCCATTTTGATAACAATAACCTAAATTATTTTGTGCAACGGGATTTCCTCCTTCTGCTGATTTTAAATAAAATTCGAATGCTTTAAGATAATCCTTCTTTTCTCCTATTCCATATTGAAAACAGTAGCCTAAACTATTCAGTTCTGATAACTCCTTCTTATCATCATCATTTATTTGAATTTCATTAAAACCACTATTATCAAGTAACTCAAAATATTTTTCTATAACTTTTGATTGATCTTTACAAAGATTAATTACTAATCCATCAAAATTTTCAAAATGATTATAAGACATTACAGGTTCTAAATCTTTCGAATATTCAAATTCCTTCGTAATCAAATCATCTCTTTTATTTAAGATAATATCCTTATAATAATAAAATGATAATAAAAATTTTGAAATAATGATATTAAATAATTGATACATAGAAAGTAATTTTTTATTATGATTTTCAATTCTTTCATAGTAATTATTAATTGATAATAAATAAAATTTTAAAGTTTCATCTTTATCATTAAAAATGATTTCATCATTAGTAGCAATACCTTCAATATTATTTATATCACGTATATTATGTTCATAAAAAAATCCTATTAAACTTGAAAACCAATTTTCACTCTCTTTATGAATTTTCATTAATAAGAAAATTCTTTTTGGATTTTTTTCATTATCATTAAGATATTCTCGTATCCATTCTATTAAAATGTTTTCAAAATTTTTATAATTTTCTATTCTTATAATTTGACGATAAAACTCTTTTAAAAATTCTTTTAAAAAAATCTCATCATCTATTGTTGGAAACATTTGTAATAATATTACGATTTTTTTTTTTTTTTTATTTGTTTGATAGTTCTTTTGTACCGTATGTTTGTGACACAATTATAATACAGTTTGTTACACTTTTCATAAACTTTTAAGGCTAATGATCGACTTCGTACACAGTCATGATCATGTGACTATTCCAGAGCTCGTCAGTCATCTCGCCACATAATTCTTCAATGAAAAATTAGATTTTTTTTTTCTTTTATTAGTAAGTGGTGTTAGACGTTATTAGTAAATTTCATATATAGTAAACTTATACTATTTGTTATCTCATATTATTATTCCTTTCCATTTTTATATTTCGAACAACAGATAATGCTACGTTGGGTGAAATTAAAAGTTTTATTGTAATTAAATTAATATTAAAATATAATTAAATTATTTAGTGAATCCTAAATCTCCCGCAACATTCGTTTATAGATTGATTAATAAAATAAAAATTAAAAAATTAGAACTGAATGCATATCTTTAAATGAAACATAATAAAATGAGTCACAATTTGGACCTTGTTTTCTGTTTAACATTTGAATAAAATTAGGTCAAAAATATCTTTTGTAGAATCATTTTGATCGATAGTTTATTTATTTGTTTATTTAACATTCTATATTAAGCGTCATTATCTAACAGTGGCTTTTTTTTAGCTTCAATAGAAAGGATAGGTAATTCACATTATAAATATTTAGGAAATTCATCATTTGTAAATTATTTTCATGTCTTTTATTATATAACTTTACAGGTTTTACATATTTCTTTAAAAGTTTGTCTATTTTTGCTTTAATATTCTAATTTCAATTCCCTCTTGATCTTTTGATCAACTATGAACTTAATTCCAAATGAATAAATATCAACTATCGGTGTTCATGTAAAACTTTTGGTGCCACATAAGGTGATACTCCAATAAGTTGAAATGGAAGAATTTATGCTTATTCATTAATCACTTATATATGAAAAAAAAAAATAAATAATATGTTGTTTGATTGAAATTTTTATGAACTTTTCTAGAATTACTATAAATATCTATAAGTCCATTTTCCAGAAATACTATGAGTATCTATAAGATCACTTGCAATATATCTTAATCCACTCTTCTAAAATAATATGTTGATAATTAATTACTCAGATAGCAATTATTAAATTGCTGTTTTCACAATATATAGAACCATCATATAATCTTGAGCACTTGGATCGAGTTATTCCATTAAATTGAATAACATCCCGAAGGTAAATTTGAAAATAAAATTTAACAAAAATATTGAAAAGAAAAGGGTTTTTAATACATAATAAAATTAGCAAATTAACATTACTTATTTTAATTACTCCGTTTAAAATTCTGTACCCATACAAGATGAACTATTTAATCAACTTCTCTTATAATATCTATCCGATTTTTGATTTTTAACACTTCAATCATTTCAGGCCGCTGAATATATTTTCATCCACCTCTGGTATTCATTGCATTTCATTAAAAAAAATTAAGTTGAACATTTATCACGAAATGTAAGTTTCACACTCTAGTTTACAACAACTGGAAACTGTTTCATTGATATCAAAGTTATTTGAAAGGCATAATGTCCTTTACTTCGCTTTGAACAATAATAAATCACGAAAGATTCAGTTATTCAATCATCTAAAACTGGGAATACATTTTTTCTTATCGAACAGTAACTATTATGATATTAGATACTATTTCTATAATTGTCAATTTTCTTGTCTTTATTTAAATAATTTAAATAACTATAAACTTGTCAGCTGATGATTATTATTTTATTTACCTTTTAGGACATAGAATTACATAACAACCATAAATGACACGAATGTTTATAATTATATTTTTTATACTCTTAAGTCCTTGGTTTCATTTTCTTTAATTCATCAGACCATTGAATTTATTGCCAGCAGTCTTAAAAAAATTTTTTTCTGCCGGATTCCGTGGAGAAATATTGGAAATTTTAATTTTCTGATTTTCTGATCACTTGAGTGCCCTCTAGTTGATTTAAAGAAGTTTCAAACAAAAAATAGAATTTTATTTTATCAAATGATTTCAATGCCAATTTATAATTCTTATAATTTAAATTTATTATACTTTAAGTCAAAATACATACTGTAATATACATATGTCGTGCGCCAGGTGTCAATTGCGCCAGATGTAAATTGAGACCTGACGCACAACACATATACTACATATAAATAATATTTATAACTAAAATTATTTTATTTTTATAAAAAGAAAAGAATTTTGTTCAACACTTTTTTTATTATCTTGCTTAACTTCATTAAGATCTAGTAATAAGGTCTATGGTCAATATTTTATTAATTTAAAAACACCATTTCGGACCGGTAAGTTATAAATTTTTTTTTTTTAAAAAAAAATAGGAGGCGTGATTATTTATAAGAAATGTATTAACATCTATTTTTACTTTTTTTTGCAGTTCTGACTTCTACAGAGAGGCTTTCAGATGGTTAGTTTTAAGAGAAGGTTCGATATATAAGAAATGTACTAACATTTATTTTTTATTTTGTAGGGTTTGGCTTCTTCGAAGGTAACTTGTAGATGGTAAATAAATTTCTTTGGGAAGAGATTCGTCATTACCCATAAGAAAGGGATTTTGGACAGTATTTAAATTTTTTTGAGAAGTTTCTCAATTACCTCAACATAGTCGAACAATAATCACTTTTTTATCACCTCTAAAAAATGTATTAAACACTTCAAAACTTATCTTGAGAAACATCTGTAGCTTTAGAATTTTATTTTTTATTTTTTTCTTTCAGTTGTAATTCTATCAATAATCAATAAAATTTATTTATAATAACGATCAATAATTATTTAATCATATTAAATTAATAAAATGAGAAAATAATAAATTTCATATAAACATCCGGTTTCAAATATTGGAGAATTAGATATTGGGCTATATTAGGATAACCAAGATTCGTCTAAAATTTACCTGTAACCTGCCTCCAACCTGAATGTAATGAAACTGCTTAAAGCTCCCTGACATGTTTAACATTTACTTGTTTTAAAAAAAAATTCTGCGCAAATTAATAGTTAATCTGCAATACCAATTCACCAAAATTTATTAAGTTGCGCTGCAGGGATGGATCACAAATTAAATAATTGATTTTTTTTTTAACTTTATCTTTTTTTATTTTAAATAATATTAAAATAATTCTGGTGAAATTAAGAGAGATTTTACTTCTTCATAAACTGAAGAATTGCATATTAAATAAAACCTGCTGTAAAAAATTATACTTGGATTACCAAATTAACAATATAATTTATTAATTAATAGTTTATATTATTTTGAATTACATTGCCAATCATTTAAGCTTTGTTGATGACTTTATGTGCATTTATATTAAAATAATCCTCCAACGACTAATAATAATTCCCGCCTCGTTTGGAAGACAAATCATTTGCTAGTTTCTCAAGCTTTCTGATCTCCATTTCAGCATTCTTTCGAAGATTATTATTCTTTATCATTTTCGAGTCCTGTTTCATGCTCTCAATATTTGCATGAAGTTCATCAACAAAGTTAAATCGAGAACAAATTTTACTTAAATCATTGCAAAGTTTGTGAATAAGTCCGTATTTAGCATTAGCAGCCGCTTGAAGGGTCGCTAAAGATGAGTGATAGCCGTTTACATCATTGCTGTATTTTTGTTGTTGTTGATTGGCATTGTCATATTGTAATTTAATATCTTCAAGAATCTTATTGATCGTTTGGGTTTGTTCAACTAATTTGACCTTGTCGTGAAAATGGCTATATAAAATCATAGAGACTAACTAAGAATTGATAAACATTAAAAATTATGAAATAGTAGAATTTGAAGATTACCTTAAGGGCCCACATCCACATTCCTTACATAGACCGTTCGATCCCATACAATAACAACCGCTAAAGTGGTTAGTTCCTGAAGTATTTTTAAACTCAAGTCCACAATGATCATGACAAATAATGTTATCCTTAAGATGAAGGGTACAAACGGTACTATGGTAACTAGCATTAACAATTTTCTTAAGTTTAATTGATTCAGTCTTTGTATAGTTGGCGAAAGATTTCTTTTGGTCTCCAGTTTTTTGCAACGCTTTCTGAGCTGCATCAAGAGAATCCTGAACTTTCTGAATATTTGCTATATCCTGAGTCACTTTAGTGATTTCTGATTTGATTCTGTCTCTATAATTTTTCATATTTTGAAAGGCTTGAGTTGAAGTAGAAGACATCTCAGTGATTGTCATCAATAAATTATCAATCGTTTTAAGAGATTTATCCCAATTATATTGAACATTTGGACGTTCATCTTCATCATTTTTCCAGATTTGAGGATTAGTACAGAAAGCTTGATTGTCCATATAAAATATTTTCTAAAGACAAAAAAAAACAATAAAGCGGTTATTATATTAAAATACATACTGAATTAAAAAGGTCATGAATGACATGCTAACCTTTGGTCTTGCGATTTCTTTCGTGAAAGCTTCTTCTGAAAAAGAAGCACTACTTTTTGAGCATTTTGTTAAAATAAGCAACAGATTTCGATCGATCAGTTCATCAGGGAGGTTATTTGCCAATCGAACTAAAGTGTTCTTGATCGATGGTGTCACTCTAGCTTCAGTTCCATTTGCGATTATCACGATAGCAGATAATGATCCAGCAGAAATTGCAGTATCAATAATTTCTTGGATGTTCTTGTCGTCTTGCTTCACACCATTCGTATCGCTCAGCCCGGGAGTATCAATGAAGATGAATTCGTGAGCAGGATTGTCAGGATGATTAAAAGTGTAATTATAACATTTTGTGGTTTGACTCTTGGTTACATCATCAAATTTTGCTTCTGAATGTTTACTAGCAAACTCTGAAATCGTAATTATATGAGAATGTAAATTAATATTACTCAGTTAAATTTGAGATCAATTCCAATAACCAATATTTTACCTCTTTCAGTGACTTCATGAAACTTTGTGGGAATGACAATTTTAGGTTTATCAAGAGTACCGTTTAAAAAGTAACTTGCCATCGTATTAATGATCGTAGACTTTCCGGTCCCGGTACCACCTAATAAAAGAATTTTGAAGACTCCTTGACCAGATAGGTTGATCCTATTTCGCGTGGTACCATACGTATTACTATTATTGCGCCTAAGATGGTCAGTTTGGTTATAATTATTATTACGCCCGAAGTAATCTGATTGGTCATAATTATTATTACGCCCGAAGTGATCAGATTGATCATAATTATTATTACGCCTGAATTGATCAAATGGATTATTATTATTATAATCGAATTTGCCATTATTACGCATAAAGTGATCAGATTGGTCATAATCATTATAATTGAGTTTGTTGCGCATTAAATGATCGGGTTGATTGTAATTATAATAATCGGGTTTTTCATAATTATTATTACGCATGAAAAGATCAGATTGGTGATAATTGTTATTACGCGTGGGTTGGTTATTATTTTGTTGGTTTTGCAATGCTTCCAAGACCTGTGTTAGCATTGCTTGCAGGTTAGTCTGGTCAGGAGAAGTCTGTTGTTGTTGGTTCAATGGCATTTGCTGCTGGGATCCCTGAGAAGAACTGCTATTATTATTATATGTAAGCCAAGGATCGTTAGCGGTATGTACAGGTTTTTGAGGAGAAGTGTAAGGAGGTGGTGTATCACTGTTATCAAAATAATTATCTGTGCTAAAAAAATCTTGTTCCTTTCGGCTTTTAGTACTTGAATATGTTTCCTCTTCATGATCTCGATGTCCAAATGTCATGTTACTCATACGAGGGACAATATCTAAAAAATTAATTATATAATTTGACTTAAAGAATACATTAAACATTCATATTGTAAATACCATACTTACCTTCATAATCATTTTCAAAGGTGCCCTTTTGTTTATCGTACATTTGTTGCAACCTCATAGCAGTATTATAGTCATTGTTTGCATAATTATCAATTCCGTAGGCATTCGAGTCGTTTGAAACATTTGTTTCTTCCTTGAAATTGGTAGCTACAATTTTATTTAATTATTTTTTTTTTTTTTAAAAAAAAAAAAAAAAAAAAAAAAAAAATTTCACATACATATTAACAAGAGAAAATGCATACAAAACATGAATAATCAATTTTACCTTGTCTAAAACCTTCAATGTATTCTTCATTAAATTGTTCTTGCAATCGCTTAGCAAAAGCGTAATCATCATCGACATTATTAATATTGTTTTGCATTGTATTAATCTTTGATTGTTGTTTAATTAAAACAAAAAAAAAAAAAAAAATTTTTTTTTCGTAGGAAATATTTTTTTTTTGAGAGGTTATCTATTTAATATATGGAAAATTGGCGTACAGTACGTGTCACCACCAAAAAAGTTTTTTTTCTTTTTTTTTTTTTTTTAGTTCTTTGTATTAAAATTAGTAAATTTTTTAAAAATAATTATTTCTTAATTAGTATTCTTTTCAATTTCCAAGAAACCAGAAAAAATGAAATCAACACGTTGCGTCATTGCGTAACATTTTCATGTATCGCACATATCCGATACGGAAATATTTTCTGCAGTGAAATACCAGATAAAACAAACACTAACCAAATGATAAAAATAGAAAACATGTTTTATTTTAGGAAATAACTTCTTCCGGTATTAATTTTCACATAATAAATTACAGACGTTAGTGATACAGGGTGAATAACATCCACATGTGACCAAATTCCATGCAGATGATTGAAAGTGGTACCCTCTCGAAGAGGTGATATTGTAAGAATGTTACAAAAAGATAATATAATACATAAGGGGTCTATGGTAACACGGGACTATTAGGAGTACGTTACGTGCAATATTCTATACATGTGTGTTGATTACTTATTTTTCCGGATGGATTCTTTATCAATAATAGGAATATTTCAAGTTTCGGATCAAAAATTATTCCGAATACTTTCGTTATCGGAGGAGTAGTCTAGTAATTTCGATATAAACAGGAAGGTTAAAGCAGAAAAATGTGATACCCAGATAACATCAAGGATCAGTCACTTAAGCATATATGATTGATATGAGCGGTACATTATATAACGAAGATGCAAAAATAAATCATCTTCAATACACTAATCTGTTGTGGTGATTCTTTTTGATCAACTGAAGATTTGGTGGTAAACATCAACTATAAATTTAGAAACGAATATAAAAATGAATTTGGTATGAATAATTAAAAGGTAATAACCCAAAAAAGGTTATTTATTATTTAAGCAAAATAAAAGTGGATACCAAATTTCAAGTAACAGGTAACAAATAATTACGAAATTAATTTATAATATTATAGCATATCCTGTGCTGTTAGCGAAAAAACGGTTTAGAATATTGTAATATTTTCATTGTATAAACAAACTGTAAAGAAAGCCACGTGAAAAATTTTACTATAAAAAAAAATTCATGAATTTTTGTAAAACCCACGAGAATTTAAATTTTTTTTGCCCGGTCTAATGTACTGTGGAACAGAAATAATTGATAATGAACGTTAGC
This sequence comes from Rhizophagus clarus, assembly GCA_015698045.1. Classification (NCBI taxonomy): domain Eukaryota; kingdom Fungi; phylum Glomeromycota; class Glomeromycetes; order Glomerales; family Glomeraceae; genus Rhizophagus; species Rhizophagus clarus. The sequence goes on along the minus strand of BLAL01000193.1, from coordinate 441,679 downwards.
AAAACCACTTCCTATCCGTTGCTGTACTATAAAACCGTACAAAATGTTGATGTATTCGTAAAATTTACTTCTATCACTAACCCGAATACAAAATAACTGTGGTTGGTAGCAAATATGGCACAGTAACACGTGATTTGTTTGTAAACTCTCTCCTTCACGTGCCTAAATTTCTATGGAAAAAAGTGAGCGAAGAAAAATTAATAATGTCCAACGATGAATCCTTGATTGCACTTAATATAACTAGAATAATATATTCCCAATATTAGAACAAAATCGTAACTCTATGTTCTTTTTAGCTAAGCTTGGATTTATTTCGAGCTCCTTTAAATTTCTACAAGTGAAATGGATGTTGTAATATTTTTAACCTGTCTTCATTCCCGTAACAAAATTTCAAGCATAAACCGATAATTGAGATAGTCGCAGTTCGTCTACCGTGAGTATTTCTTTCATATATATACTTTTACTTAATAATTTGTATTAACTATTTCTAAATGCTAAATTCTTAGTTATGCCAACATTTATGGTTTTATTGATAAAGAGAAACACCAATATAAGTAAAGGCATGTGAAATTCAGGTTCGCTCTACGTTTTTAACGTGGGAAATAAAATATTAAAAAAAAATATTTCCAAAACAATTCCAAAAAATTGCTATACTTAGATTTGATAATTAATTTATAATTATGTAAAAAATAATAATTTTAATGTGGTAAAGTTTCGAATTTAATATTTTTATAAATCGAACGTAAGAATAACAAAACCGACATTTTAACGCAATACATGGTTTTAATCATTTCATTTAATTTGATAAAATAACAAACTTCTGTATTTAAAGAAATAGATTTAAGATCGAACGCAAAATTTACAAATTGTGATGATTTGTTTAAATCGCGGGCACGTGAATGACGTGATTAAGGGATTTTACGGGTGCTGAACTTTAAATGGCAATAAATGTTGTGATTGTGTATATAAACTGTCCCGAATTAAAAAACAAATTTTTTTTTCTTTTCCTTTAAAAAAATTTGCTAAATCGTTTGTTTATTCTTTCACTAATTAATAACATACTGTATATCAATTGGTAAAGATGTTCAAACTCTTTCTTGTTTTATACTGTAATTGCATCAACCTATAAAAAAAAAATTTTTTTTTTTTAAACAAAGAAGAAATAATTAACAAACATTCTTTTTTTTTTCCTAATAAAAATACTATGTGATGTACTAATTTTTGGCTATTCTTCCCTTTGTCTGATTAGTTCTTCCATACTATTTCTCATTTTTTTTTCAACTCATAGTCTAATAAGTAACTCATTGATTAACTCGTCATGTCACGACATAAACGATCTAGATGTAAACGATCTAAAGCAAGTAAAAGGAGAAAAAATGTTTTAAGAAGTGCTTTGAGGAGTATTAACTATAGAATGAATAAAATGTGAGTGAATAACATGGTGAATTCTTACTGGAAGTAGTTACGAGCAAAGGATGTAGTACTTGTTTATTAGGCTAGAGCTAATCCACATTTACCTTTATGTTTTGTAGGAAACTAGAGGACCCACAAAGTATGTGTGATAATTTTAGTAATAGGGTCATGGTATGAGGAAATCTTGGCTAAATCCACCAGTATCGGCAAGGATCAGATTGTTATTTCACTGGTGAAGGATACCTGGGCGGTCACTCCTCTGTTTATGGATGGATGAAATAAGCTATAGTGATTATGCGGTTGGGCAACTTTAACACTAGTTTTTGTTTATGTAGGTATCATGACCACCTCTCAAGAGTCGGACGAACACCTAATCGCGGCTATGGATAATATCTCTGTACAGGACCCACCTTCAATTTAGATTGCTGGACAGAAATGTATAACGTGTTCTTGGTTAGGTGGTGTAAGGTATAATCCACGTAAAAGGTGTAGGGAATTAGGAGAAACTGGAGTATATGAGGAGATTATTTGTTTAGATTGGGATATATGATAATTAACAACTGAGACTCGTTAGCTGTCATCTGACATGTTTCATTTATACATTATTTTTTTTATATTCTTTTACTTTTAATTATCTCAATATTTACTAATCCTTGTCAATTTTATAATGGAATACAACTTTATTAATAAAGCTAAACTTGGCGACATAATTAATAAATATATAAGCTCCTTTACCGCAATTTCATCAATTTTGAGAGAGTATATCAATTTATTTGTTAGAAAGGTCAAGTAATATTTTCTTTAAAGCTATATTTGAGTGACCTAAAAAGCATTTTATCCTTAAAAAAGTTGGTTTTATTGTTAAAAATATATACAAAGTGTTGTGCAGAATACTGTTGAAAGTAATCATGCAAGTCAAAAGCGCTATGGAAGTCAGTTAAACTTTGTGGGACAAGAAAGTTTATTAATGCTGCACTATATGTGCTACACAGAATCTTTCTTTCTAAACAAATCAATAATTGCAAAAAACTATCATCTCATATACAGGTAAGTTTAATTTAGAAATATTTTCTTTACAAATATGCTAATGGAAATACAAATACATTTAATATGTTCACGATCACTTTACTAAATTTTTTATGCAAAATCACTACTTTCCAAATGAGGTGTTAACGATTAAAAAAGATATAGAATATGTTTTGACATTATTAGCAATACAAGAAATAGATTACTCTTTTAATATGAAGAAGACCCAACTGACAATGATGACTAAATAAAAGAAATACTTCTTGTTTATCATCTTCACGTTATCTTGTACCACGAACTTATAATAACAATATTTCATACCACCAATGTTGAGATTTACTAACATAAGTTCCAAAAAGTTTTACGAATGGAAAGACAACATTTTAACAAACTAAAGTTCTACAGTTTTTTTTTCCAAAAACTTCTTGCTTGGAGCTTTATATGACTTTATAAAATGTTGCACTGCTGCAGCAACTTACAAAAAAAAAAGAAGTTGGTATAGACACACCACCTACATGACCCTATAAAATATTTTTTAAAATTTCTGTTACACCACCGTGTCTAGCATTAAAAAAAAAGTTTCCAGAGGTTATTCTATAATAAAAAATATTCTAAATTAAGTTGATATGAAAAGGTTTTCCTTTTCAGAAAAGGTTGTATTTCCATGACAGACTTTCAAATTAATTAATTGAAGTTTATAACTCACGCTCTTTGAAGAATGCGTCACTTGGATTACATGAAGAACCGAATGACGAAACCTTCAATGTAAGATTTTCTTTTGTCTGAGAATCAAATGTTGGATTCTCAATCAAACATTTAACGAAAATCCATATATGATTTTTAACTTGATTCTTTTTAATGTTTGCATCCTTTTTTTTACTCTTAACCGCTGACAAAATTCTATCTGCAAGCTGATCTGCAATGTAGTCACACCTTTTACGAAGCTTATCTGCCATTTCGATGAAAAGAAAATGAATAATATAATCGAATAATTTGCTAAATCAGTTACTACATAATTAACCTACCTGTTGAAATTGAGATTCCGAAGAAGGAAGAGCTCCAATTTCCCATCGATCGTTAACACGTTCATATACGATTGCTGGATGCGGTTCCTCCTGTTCACCTAAATACAATTGCATGTATTCCTTGAAATTTTTTAATTTCAATTATTATATCAATAAAATAAATTAGTTGGTTTAAAAAAAACTAAGAATAAAAATAAGCAAAATAAGAAAAAAAAAATTAAATAATTTTTTTTACAACTTATTTTTTTTTAAATATTTTTTTTTTTTTCGTTTAAAAAGATTAACTAATCAGATCGGTATGGCAGATTAGCAAGTCATATGACCAGAACGTTTATCATTATGATCGTAAAATTCTGGAATATTTTTTATGAAAATTCTGGGTCAATGGGTTAATCGAGTCAAGTCAAAACTGTTACCAAACCCGATATTGAGTCATGATCTGATAACCCAACCGACAGATCACCCTACTCATTCGGTTTTTAATAAGAAAATTTTGTGTAAAGTATTTTTAAATTAACAATTTTACAAAATTATTTATAAAAAAAAAGTTTGATAAATTGCATTTGCAGTAGTGAGTGATCTGATGAATCGATTTGTTGATCATTTTTGGCAATATGATAACAAAAAAAAAAAAATTAATATCTGCAAAAAAAATCTTAGTAAGTAATTAACTTTAAATAACAATACACTAATAAAAAACAAATAATTTATTACTCGATAAAGGTATTGATTAAATTTATCATTCGATTATTGATCATTTTTTGGTTTAATTGTTTCTGATTTAATTTTTCACATGATTTGCCAAATTTCTATCCCACAACTTTTTTAGCAAAGATGATATTCTACGAAAGCATATTATGTCCGTGTGATTGGGTGGGATATTACATTTCAAATTAAGCTTTTCTATCTTAATACGATCGGAAGCCAACAAATCTTTGTGTTTTAAAAAATTCAATTATTAAATAAAAAAACGCAATGATCTATTAAAAGATATTTAACTTAGTATTAAAAAATAATAATAAAAAACGTAATAATTTATTAAAAAATAAGCTTAATTATTAAAAAATATTAATAAAAAATGTAAGGATTTATAAAATTGTTAATAAAAATGTAATAATTTATTAACTTAATTAAAGATATTAATAAAAAACGAAATACTTATTAATTTAATATTAAAAAAATATAAAAAAAAATGTTTAGCTTAGTTAGAAAATTGTTAATAAAATACATAATAATTTATTAAAAATTACTAATGGAAATTGCGTAATAATTTATTAAAAAATGTAGAAAATTGCTAGTAAAAAACGTAATAATTTATCAAAAAATAATTAATTATTAAAAATATTAATAAAGCGCAATGGTTCATTAAAAAATATTTAGTTTAAAATTAAAAATAATAATAAAAAGCGTAATATTTATTAAAAATAATTAATTATAGATAAATATTAATAAAAAATGTAAGGATCTATTAAAAAATGTTTAACTTAAAATTAGAAAATAATAATAAAAAAGCGTAATAATTTACTAAAATATTTATTCATTAAAAAAATATTAATAAAAAACATAATGATCTACTAAAAAATATAATTTACTGTAATTGAAAAATATTAATAAAAAGCGTAATAAACTTAAAATATTAATAAAAAAACGCGATCTATTAAAAATATTTAAAACAATTAAAAACATTGAAAAATGCATTAATGTTAAAAAAATATTATTAATAAATAACGTAATAGTTTAGTAATAATAGTAAAAAAAATATGGTTATTTAATTAATAGGAAATTGCCAAATTCTAAACAAAAACAATAAGTCAATGATTGCTTGGAAAAATTGATTACTCAGCAGTAAATTTCTTAAAAATAGTCAACAGAGTATTGTAATTGAAACGAAATTTGTAGTCAGACTTGTAGCTATAGTAAATCAAGAAGAAAGAGGTTTTATCAATTTTGAAATATGCCTGAATAAAAAAAAATACAACTAAATGGTGTTTTCAAGACAAAGCTTATTGAATAGGATTAATGATTATACAAGCATTAATACCAGATGATACGTAAATTGTAAATAAGACTCAAAAAAAAGATAACCAAGAACCAGAATGTAAATAATTAGAGATAACTAGGGTAATTAGGTAAAGGCCAGTGTGAGCTTTTTAAATGTTAAATTTTATTTATTTGTACTCTATTAATTAATTATAATATTTATGTTCCTATAAAAACATTAAAAATATAATGATTGTAAAGAATTACACTTTTATTGTAATTTATTTAATTCTACTAACATTTCATTATCTACTTTTATTGCATCTTGATTAAAAGAACAAATTTCTATATTTTTCCAGGATTTGGCATGACTCATTGCCACATAAGTTTGGCCATTAGCAAACATACAGTAGCGTGAGGTAATGTAAGACCTTGTGTTTTATGTACAGTTAGTGCAAATGCATTTTGGAGTGGAAATTGCGTTTGTTGTGCTGGAGCACCATTTATATTAAAATAAGTAGTACTTTTTCTACTATAACCTGATTTATTTCAGCAGAATCGATAGGAAATACTACTTCTATGTGATTTTTATCTCTTAATTTAGTTATAACACCAATTGATCCATTGCAGAACTCTTCTTTAAATAATCTATTAGTTAGGAACATTTCTCTTGAACCTTCTCTTATTATTAGTTCTGATGGTAAGTTAATATAATGTCTAAATTGTCTGTCATATTCTTTTGGTTTACATTCCACATTATTAATGTAATCAATAGCTATTGATATTAATGATCCAAAAGTGTTTTTATTAGGAGTAGGCAGAAATCCGCAAATTAAATTGTTAATTGTATCAGCTTCATGATGAAATCCACAGATATGAGTAGTATCAATTGATATATTACTACTTTGACAAGATGTTACTTTTCATTAATTAAGTTTTTTGTTCATGAACTGTTTGAAATTCTTGTAATATAATATAAAATGATATATCTTCTTATTGTCTATGAGAAGTGGTAAGAAAAAGTGGAAAAAATTCCAACCATTCTTGAGTAAAAAAAACTTGTTTATTACTAATAGGTGGAAGCTGAGCAAGATCTCCAATAAGTAAAGTTGGAATTCCACCAAATGGTATTGAATTTTTGTGGATTTTTGCAAATAATAAACTAATAAATAAATGATAAAAGTGCTGATGATACCATTGATACTTACTCAATTATGATTGCTTTAATTTTACTGAGTTCTTTTTTTTTTGCTATTCATTATAGTGAGATAAAGTTTCAAAATATGTTGAAGTATTTAGCAGCAACTCCAGTAGATGCCATTAATAAATATTTAATATTCTTATTAGTTAAAAAATTTACAATTTGTTGTATCATAAAAGATTTACCAGTACCTGCTGAACTGGTTAAAAAATATGGATGTTTGGAATTTTCATGTTGTTTCCAGTTATTTACAAGTATATTAAATATTCTATACTGATCTTTTAAAATATCATTGAAAAAAGACTTATTGAATGATTTGGTTGTTGCAATAGATTGAATAATTGGATTCTAATAATATGTTGTAAATTTGTATGTAATGAAGTTATTTGTTTATCTATTAAATTTTGATAGTTTTTTGTATATTTTTGAATATTTGATTGCATTGAATTTTGTATGTTTTTGAATATTTGATTGCATTGAATTTTGTATGTAATTTAAAGTTAATGAATATTCAGTGGGATATTTGGCTTCAAAGTGCTCTTTATATGTTAAATAAGAGTTTTTTAAGTCAGCTTTACTATGGACATGTAATCTGAATAGTAATTGTTGATAAAAAAATGATTCAGATTGCTCAATAGTTAGATGTTGAAACTGTACAAGAATTTCTTTTGACATTTTTTTACAAAATGATTTTTTTTATCAATATAATATACTCCATTAGTTGGCTGATTTTTTTGAATAATATGATTATGATTATATAAAGGATATGTTATATTATCAAATATATTATCAGATGGGCAATTAAGATATTTGTCAATTGCATCATCCCAATATGGAGATAATTGTTCTTCTTACTGCAATAAATAAAATGATTTAATAGATTTATTTCTTATTTTGGGGGGAATAAAAGGAAGGAATTCAATAGCAATTAATGACTGATGTATTGAATTTCCAAGTAAAAGAATCATTAATTCCATTGAACTAAGACATCTTGCTAAAATATGTTTTCTGTATGTATTAGCTTCTAAAATATCAAAGTATTCTTTTAGTTCAGATTTTGTACCATATTTTGTCACATATTTTGCAAATTGACATGTTGTTACATATTAAAAATTTATATGTCCATTCTATAAAAATAATGTTAGTGCATAATATGAAACAACATATAAATCTTCCTCTTTTGCAGAATCTTAAAGAATTAGGATCTTCATATGTAGTATTTGAATAAGGTTATGGAAATCCTTTTTTGCATCATGATCCAAAAATTGGAGGTTAGTGATTTTTTTTTTTAATGAAATATTAATTACTCACTATTAATTTGTTTTTATCTAACAAGAACTTTCCATTAAAAAGAACCAAATCCCTTCCCTAAATTTTTCATTATATTCATGGCGGGTGTTTGCAAACTATTTGAAACTGAAAGTATGCATTGTATTGGTTATCTTATCTCTGTAAATTCCTTCACTACTTGTTATTTGTGTGGATGATTTTCAAATGAGTTATAAGAGCGATTACCAATAAAGTAGTTGTCATTTTACAATAAAAAATTTTATTTTTGAGGAAAGCCAAAAAGATATAAGTATAGATTATCTATGAACAGGAATAGACATTTTTATAATTTTTTTTTTACAAAAAACAATTAAAAGATGCGCAATTTTAAATTTGTCTATTTTTTAGGGGGTAATAAGAATGATTCTTTTGGGAAAGTGTAACATTCTTGACCTGTCAGGTGTTATTTTTTTGATTCATCTATATTTGTATTAGATTAATAATCTGTAATCGAAGATTATTTATTATTATTACTCAAAAAGCAACCAAGTGGTTCTTTACTGTGTATAAAGTACCCGCCTTCTATCGTAACATTAGAATTGTCTTACTCAGATTTGTGCTTGTGCAGTTCGTAATGCTCTTAAAGAGGAACAACTTTTGATTGCACAAAGACGAGACAATAGCTTCTTTCTGATCACCAAGATATTTCAACGGCAACCCTTTCTTAGCATCTATATGTTATACAGTACTTTGTATTACAAAAATATAACACGATTAAGAAAAATTCAGATCTTTTTGGGAATAATATTATTGCTCTTTGTATGCATTCAGAAGTGATAATAAAAATAAAATATTTTAAGTAGTGAAATAGATATATATGTAGTTAAAAATTTTTTAAGTATAAAGTAAAAATAAAATGTACAGTATATTTGCAATAATAAAAATTGAACACCAAATAAAACATTTGTGATATTCTCTTGATTATAAAATAAAGGTATTTGTCAATATTATATTATGTTGATTGCAAATATTCCACATGAAAGTATTCATAACTGATTTTTGGGATTCAATTTTGATCGACAAAAAAATCAAAATATGCAAATAATTCATGATCTCTTTAGTTAACAACAACTTTCAGAAAATCCTTTCTTTGTGTTAATTAAATATAATAAATAATGTTGATCCATAGGAAATGAGTGTCTTTTAACAATTTGTCAAGTTGGAATTGAAATAATTTGTCCTTGTGAAGAGCCACGCGCAGAAGGATGGTCAGAATTTATCACTAGATCGTTTTGATTGTTGAAAGTTTCCAGTATTGTTTTTTCCTTTTCTTAGTGATGTGTAAACAGGATTCCTATCATTTAAAAGCTTTGTGTTTTGATTCTTATTATTTAATCTTTAATAAAATTTTTTATTCTTTCACAGTCTTTATTTATAATTTCTTTGACACAAAATCAAAATAGCTAAAAAGTTCCCATTTTCCCATGAAACTTCATGAATGTTCATCTTATAATTCTTTTTTAAACAATCTTCTATTTTTGTCTTTTAATATTATTTGCAAGTGAAGTTGATAAGTTATTGGTTATTTTTTGGAGTGATAATAATTCTTATAACTTATACATTTTTCTTGTTTCTTCTAACACTTGAAATGATTCGTTTTTCTTGGCCATCCTATGGTTTTCTATGTTAATGTATGCTTCGATTAAATCACATATATTAGGTTATAAATTTTAATGAGAAATATATGTATATATAAAAAACAATGGTAAGGAATGATTATTATTGTACTTTCTTCATGATTCATTTTGTTTTTAATAGTTCTTAGGACGTTTTGCCGTTGTTTCACTGCAAATTGATATTAAAATTGTAACTCCAACACTACTGTTATATGGTAATCCTGCTAATTTACCCAATATCATAGTCAGCATATATTACATCATAACCCATTAGTGTAAATAGTTTACTAATATATTATTTTTTAAATATTGATATCATCACTATTTATTTCCTTATTTCCAAATAGTAATAGTGAAGATAGAATATATGGTTTCACAATTTCTTTGATTATTAAATTAATAAAACATTGTGTGCAATAAGTACTTCCTCCTAAATAATCAGTTGCCTTCATGTTGCAATAGTTTTATAATGTTAACTAATATTTGTATTAATTATTGGGCTTATTTCTCAGTAATAATTATTATTTTCTTTAATTTATTAAATTCTTTTGAATTATTGTTAATTTCATAAATTAAGATACTCATGATTACTCAAATAATAATATTTTATCATGAACAATAATAATCATTGGTGTAAGATGTCAATTTCTATTGTACAGAAAAATAACAAAGGCATATATTCTTTGTAAATATTATTGAAGATTTTTCAAATTATTAGCATTAATCCTTTTCCTACTACTAGCTGCAATGTATATAAATAGTGTACATAATACCATTCTATTTAAAAAAACTTTTACCAATAAGTAAGTTTGATTATCAAAATATTTTGAAGAAGATTCATTTATAAGGAAGTAAAGGTTAATGTTGAGTAGGTCAGAAGCTTGAAGTAGAATAAGGAGGAGTAGAGTCAGTTGAAGTTTTCCGATCTTTCTTTGGGTTTTAGATCAGTTTCATCCAACACAAATCAATTAGTGTTTGATATCTTCTTTATACATTATAACATTTGTTTTCCAGGTCTATGTTGAATTTTAATGCCATACTACTGTGATCCATTGTTTATCTGTCTCTGTCTTCTATAATTTTGATTTCTTTAACTATTTTAAATCCAAATGATCAATTACAATGGAGAAAGCGGGATTACTATTTCAAGTTCAGGAAAACCTAATTCTTCACCCTCAAAATCCCAATGGAAACAAAAAACAAAGACAATTTGATTAATTATTACTATCCCAATGATAATTACTAATAATATTAAAATTAATTGAAATATTCCGAAAAGTCAAGGTGCAAAAGGACCCCAAGACAAAATTTTCAATTTTAAATATAAATCATTATAAAAATTTTTAACAAATTGATTGACAGAATGTCCTTGAATTAATTTGTCAACACATACTATATAATATATGGTGCTTGCAGTATCAGAACTTGTATAAGGAAGGAGATTGTTTAAAATATAAGCTCCAAAATGTTCAGTTGCATGATTTTTAAAGCTTTTACTCTGATGTGAAGGATTATTTATTAAATGAAAATAGTATTCATTAATAGCATCAGTTTATGAGTTCAAAATCTTCAAGTTGTTCTAAATAAATTAACATTCTTCCATTTAAATCCATATTTTTTACATGTTGAAAGTGTACTAATTCATTTGTCAACTGTAGGTGTTGATGCAATAAGTTTTTTCTTGTTTTTTTGTGATTTTTCAAATGAAGCGGCAGCCTTAAGTTTTTTCTACTTTAATTTATTATGCTTTTTTTTTCAAAGGTATAAATCCTAGATAGTGTTGAAAATGCTTTATTGCTTAAACTATTCACAAGTCATTCGAAATAGGGTAGTTACTTTCTGCATGGTTCAAGGCTAACATGCTCATTACTATATTCTCTTGTCTGAAAAGTACAGCACTAATTCCATTCCGATTCTAAAAACATCAGATAAGGTTATTCAAATTCTGAGTAAATTATTCATCAATCATTCCTTAAAGTAATCAAATGCTTTCTGCTATTTTTCTGTATATTCAAATGAAGTATCTTTAAATAATAAGTTAATATTGGTTTGCCTAATTTGAAAATATTCCTAATAAATTTCTATAATAAGAAAATTAATTTATAACTATATAAAGTCGAGATAAAAAATTCGAATAAAAAAATATAAGATAAAAAAAATTTAAAAAATAACTTCGAATGAAAAAATCGAAGTAAAATACAAAAAATGATTCAAAAATAATAATTGAATTTTTTAAAAAAAAATAGTCCTAATGTTATGCATAATAGTATTAATTTTGTATTCTTGGTTATTCAAATTTTTCAGGATCTGGACTGATTTTATCATACCTTGCAACATGTCCTAAAATACTCCTAAAAATACTTTAATTGATCTTTAAATTTACTCTTTTTTTAGAATTTTAAGTACTTAACATAAATGATTCAATAGTATTCTAATGATCCTTTTGTATGATAGCATCATTTAAATCTCGTAAAACTCTGCTCATAAATCTCTGAAAAGTTCCAAAGCATAAACAAATCCAAATGGAACTCATACAATCCAAGAAGGATTAATTCCCTTATTATTTGTAATACTATCTCATTCTGTAGTTGATCAATTCTTTTTTTGATGATGAAGTCCCAGGCATTTTTGGACCATTTGAACTCCTCCTCCTCATCTTATTCAATTTTAAATTCTAATTATCATCATGATATAATCAGGAATTTTAACAAGAGTCAGCAAATATAGAAGAATATATCAAGACTGATTATGATGAGAATACCACTTTTTTATTATATAATTGATATTCTTTTGATAATGAAAAAGATTTACTAATAATAATGAAAAAAGTTCCAATGAATTAATAATAACATCTGATATCAGAAATCGTTTTGAAAAAAACATTATTAACGGTAAAAATATAATTATCTATTAGAACATTTAAATCTTTTCTGAGTTATTCATCCGGAAATAATGTCATCAAATTGATAACGTTAGCATTTTATTAATGAAATGCATTTTCTGATAAAATAATGGTTTTATAATAACAAAACATATTCTTATAGTTTAAAAAGAAATAATATCTCTACTTCCTCTTAAAATTAATTGAATAATAATAGTAAAGGTGATACAATAGCAGTAGTGAAAATATAATGAATAGGATGGTGAAAAAGGTTGTATCGTGCTGGTGTTTTTTAATTTTTCAATCACTTGGATCAATAAAATTATATGTACAATATACACTGCTATTCAAATAATCAGATTCTTTTAGTTTACAGTGGTTCGTTCTATAATACCATCTAATATTTATTATAAAGTCTATTTTTTCATGTTTTTGTCGTACTAACGATGATACTTTTGCGGCGTAAATGTTTTTGATAACTTGTTTTCTAAGTGCATAATTACGAGACCTGTTTTTTTGATTTTTTGACAAGGGCAAAGTGGTTTGGCTGATCCGAATACTGATTTCAATTCTGGCATAATGCAATAATATTTATCTGCTAGTGTAACAGATAGTTAATTCAAAAACAACAGCAAAAATAACTGTTATTTATAATTATCTGCAAAACTGATTTTTATTTTATCAAAATTATTAATTTATTTGAATTATTTGAATTTTGATTTTTTCCATTGTCTTTTCAATATGCAAATATTCACTTGATCACAAGCTTTAGATATATCTGATTCTAATAACCACTTATTACATTAGTATAGTAGCAATAATAAAATGCAGAATTTCTTTGCGTTCTTCAAATCTTCAAATTCCTTTTCTTCCTTACTAATCCAAATGTTGATCCCTTTGGTAATAACTAGATCTTAAAAATATTTGTTATTATTAACAATAACTATGACATTATTTTTTTTTGTTATTTCTTATTGGTTTAACTGCTATCAGTGTTTAGCTGTTTACATGCCGTTTAATTTCATTTATTATTATTATTGTAAATAATTCCTATGAACAATTTGTTTTCAATAATAATTTGAGATCCTAATTAAGATTTAAAACAATGAATTGATGACTAGAATGGTAAAGGGAGAGGCCAATGAGTAGATGGAAGGTTTCTTGGACGGAAAAATCACATTCCACAGTTGTATAAAGTAATAAACGTTGAAATAAGCCAAGTGAAGAATCAGAAAGTTTAATTTTGAAAATTGTTTTGGATAATAAGAGTATTCATTTTTAACATGTACAGTACTAGGTTAGTAATATAAAATTAGAGGCTCAAATGTTAATTAACTTTATTTGATCTCATCCAGGCTTTTGAATTAGCAATCACGTTGATTATAATGTCTGGTTTATTATCTCCCCTTGATCTATTTAATGCTGTACTTCATACTATATATATATTATAGGTATGTTAGCTTATTGAAATTTTTGAATACAGTGGATTTAGTGATTTTTTAATTGCAAACTGATTAAAGTTCTTTCAGATAGAATATTATTTTTTTAAATTAGTATATCAATAATCTTATTGTTATTATATTTTTGTTTTTGTAAAATTATATTGATCATGCATTATTTACCAAAGCAGTTATTCTTTCCTGATAAAGATTTTTATATTAATGATTTTGATGTATATAGATAATTTTCATTAATAAATGTCGTCTCAGTATTCTTTTGTGCTAAATAGGTTGAAATATCTCAAAAATATTTAAATGCTTAGTTAAAAGAATTTTTATAAAAATTATTCAATATCATTTCATCCGATTTTAATACTTTCTAGAAATCGGCATCTATTTTTATTCTTTAAAAATAAAAAGAATGTTTAATTTTTGGAAAAAATTCCTATTGTTCGGGCAAGGATCTCGCTATTATAGTATAATACAAGTCTCTAATAATATGCCCTACTAACTGAGTATAAAATTAATTTTGCAGCCTAAATCTACAATCAGAAATTATTTAACTCTGCTAATAAAACTCTATTATTTAAATAATATTATATTGAGTCATTTTAAAAGAATTGTGATTAATTTTTCCAACAGTATAAAAAAAATAAAATTCTTCTAAATAATAATTGATTTGAAATCCATTGATTAAATAATATGATTTTTGACAGGATCGTATGAATGGGTGTTCTCTAAATTTGTGGTTAAACATACGGACCATGTGTTGCATTCATTCCTTGGTCCATTTCCGGTATTTTTTGTTGTTTTTATTGATCTCCGCGCCCATGTAGCCTTTAAAGTTTTGTAGTTTGAAGTTCTATAAAGACGGGCTATAAGTCATTAAAACTTAAGAATTTATTTGTAAATTAAAATCAATATGCTTTAATCTAATTTTTAAAATTATCTAGATGTTTGATTTCATGAAAATTATTATCAAATTTTCTTCACTAGTAATAATCCAATTCAATAAGATAATCATGTAAATAATAATCAATATGCACTTTGTTGATAAAAATCTTCTCTCCTTGAATTTACAAGAATACTCCATTTTGTAAAAATATTTAGATGTATTAGTATTCTCTATTATTTCTGGCTTTATTACTTACTCATCCAAGCATAAATATATTAAAAATATATACCAATAGGGCAATAGCTTTTTCTTTTGTTAGCAAATTTGTGAACAAAATGATGGTGGTGAGAAGCTTTGCTAGCCTTATTGAGTTTCTTTTTGTACGCCTGACCTTTAGTAGCCTTCATATCAGTTTTCCCTTGTGAAGCATCAGAAGCAGGAGCTAGGAATGTATTATTTAGATAATTTTATCTGTTGTCAATTAATGATTCAAATTGTCATTAAATCAGATTATTTTTCAATAATAAATTTATGTCTATTTATCATAATCAAAATTTAAAATTTACTATGCCATTCATAAAATCATAAAATCAATAGCACTCTCAACATGTTCAATTGTGATAATTCTTTTAATTTTGATTTTTTTAGAATATTTTTAAATAAAGGATAGTTTTAAAATAATATTCTATTAAGAATAATAGTTGAACAAAACAGTAAGAAGCTCAATAAGATCTGTTCTGTCAGATATGTCACTCATTAATTTGGTTAACCCATCCATCACTTTTCCATATAAATATGGGGACGACGTGGGTGGAGGGTTGTGATGGAGAGATTAGTTGATGAATAAATTGGATGGTTGTTTGACTAGAATAAATTCATTTTCTTATTCAAAAATTCTGGTTTTTGTAAATATCTTTGATCTCTATTTGCATAAATAATATACTCCATAACTTGCTCATTTGAATAACATGGTAATATAAATGTTCTTCACCTGGCTAAAAAAGTTTTTTGAGATGTATTAAAGAAATGATTATGTTTCAATTGATTTGTAATCTTATTACCATCAATCCATAATTTTTTGATTATCCAATGAGTTGTTCTAAGGAATAAGCAGTGTTTATTGCTAATTATCCTTTTGAAAGAATAATAATTAATACAATAGAAGTATTATTGTATATACTTGACATTGACATTTGGTGGGTACATTTTGTCATTTGCATCGTCTAATGTGGTCCCATGAAGTTAACTTCATTCTACTTGTTATTTAATATCAAAATCTTTATTATTAAGTTATAATTATTTCTAATATGATAGTAAATAATGCTAACTTTCTGTTCATTTGTGTTTTCATGAACTGGTCAACATTTTATTACCTTGTTCTTTCAACCCTACTATTTGGTCAAAAAGTGCCAAATATTCACGCACTTTTATTGTACGGCTAGCAATAAAGAAAAGCTTGTAAACACTTGTGGCTTGGATTGTCAAATAATCTCTTGCCATTTCACAAAGAATTGAAAGTTCACTGGTATATATGGTATATGCCCACCACCATTAAGGGGATCATTTTTCTTTTATTCAGCTAGTTCAGATTGATCCCCCTAACTCGATTGTGATGTTTGAAATGTCAGTCCCTAATATTCTTCCCCGAAAATCAATATTGAGAACTGTTCATTGCATTCACTACACCTCATTTATATCTAAATCCATTCCATAAATTTATGAGTTCTGGGAAAACAAGCATTGCTCTTAATATTAAATTGGTTTGTAAGTATAAGAGAGCTTAAAGCTGCAATAAGCTTACATGTTAAATCTTAATTTAGATTAGCAGGAATTGTATTACATTCAATTCAAATAATAATGATACGAATTATTTTCCAAAAAATAAAAAAAAAATGTAACTCTTCTTTTCATCTTCTGGTTTATTTTTATTGCAGAGATTATCCCTCTGGTGTCAGTGTCTTTGATGTATCATTTCGTATATGGCTCATTCTCCTATTCTATAATTTCTTGAAACAATTTCTTATTCATATATTATTCATATGCTGATTTTTTTGTAAACATCTAGATCTTATAATCTTTTAATTAGCTATCATTAAGATGTAAACTTTGATTTTTTAAATGATCAATGAATTGTGCAGAATAGACATTATAATATATTATATGTTCATCCAGCTCTGACATTACATGAGTAACCCTAATATTTGTTAAAATTTTTTGTGAGTATTTTGTTGATGGTATTCAATGATACATACTATTGTGAATGAATCTAGTACTCTTCAATTCTATGTAATAAAAATTTGTATCATCCATATATGAGAGTCCAGAAATTATTATATATTTTCATAAATATTTAATAATTTTTTTCCATTATTTTCATCCAAATATCCATTTTTTTTTTTATTTCATTAAAAAAGTTAGTCGTAATATATACCAGATTATATTGTAAATTTAGGAATATTGATGGAGTGTTATTATAGTGTTTATAGTTTCAACATGAATATTAAACGCTGCGACACCAGTTGGTGCAAATATAAATTTAGGGAATTGATTATGATTTCTAGCAGTTATGAAGAATAAAAGGTGGTGTTTTAAGGGGTGATGTGAGATTTTTTAATTTGACTTATAGGTAGAATTCTTCATCATATTATTAAAGTAAAAATTCTTTACTATTTACAAAGAAATTTTAGAAAAAATGTCAATAGAAAGATACGAACTTGCATATTTTCCTATTAAAATACATCTATGAATAATTTTCAAATTTAATAGGGGAAGAAAGCTTATGAATAATAAAGAAACTAAGAGCAAGATGCTTGAGGGACTAATATAATAATGCAGCTACTATTAAAAGTAGATAAATTTTTTTTTAAAAAAAAAAAATTATTTTAAATAAACTTTATAAAGGTTATAATATTTTTTATAATATTGATGAAGATAACAATTTGTAATTTTAAATTATTAAATAATGTTAATTTATAGTATCCGTTAAAAGAAGTAACTTTTAATTAATTAACTTCTTGTCAAGAAAAAACTCTAATATATAAGTTTGGTTATTCACCATAAAGTATTTCCTTAAACTTGGACTTTAATTCAATATTTACCATCTGACATTATTTTTGTGAAGTTCATGTGAGTTGTTCACTAAAATTTTTTTTTTTTTTAATGAACACCCTCGGGAATATGACTTTAACATATTCACTAAAATTTGATACATCTCTGCATCATATACGCTCTCTCTAGGAACTTTATATTACATTTGAATCAACTTTTAAGCTTTTATAAGAACAAGTTGATGCGTGATCGAGATCGTTCCTGGCCATGGTAATTGAAAAATATCAAAAAAACTAAATAAAGAAAAAATTTGAAAAATTTGATATTCAATTTGTTTAAAAAGGATTCTCTTATTCTAAAATTTACCAATCTCATAATTTGAATATCTTCTTCATATGAATGGAATTCTAAAAACTGTCTATATTGTCTTTTTTTTCAAGTTCTTTATTTTAATATAAAGTTGATATGATGTAATTCTCAGGGTACCATCTTCCAAAACATTCTGAGGTTGCTCTAAAATATTTATTCAGTTTGCTATTCTAATTCAGACTGTAAAAATATTTGAAAAGAACATTACTCAATATATTTGTCCTTGCTCCATGGTTTGATGATGTCATGTTTTTTGTTTAATAGTTCAATCCTGAACTCATTAATATTTTGTTTAAATTTGTACTATAATTAAAGAGACTGGGATCTTTCTTTGTTCTGCTGTTGTTAACTTTAACCAGTATCCATTTTTAACAAAAGGTCTTATTCTAATAGTATAAATATATGAGCTAAAGTGAGGATGATTCTGAGTGATCTTAAGCGAGGATTCATATTATGGTTGATTAGTATTTAAAGAGATATAATTCTGATGATAAATATCATAATTAAGCATATGTCTATTTTTATATTGTAATTTTCTCTTTAATTTCTTTCCATAATTTTTTATAACGATGCAGTAATATTATTTATCCTCCATATTCTGTTGGTTAGTATGAAACTCTGGATATTCATTCTAACATAATGGAGCTTGGAAATATATCTTCTTCTCCACTTGTAACTCCTGTGTCTTTAAATTTTCTCAAACTTTATAGCTTTGAATTATTCTCACGGCTTCTGTTTAGAGGCAAATCTTCGTCTATATATACCCATTAGAAAGAGGTATTCTATTGCTCCAAATTTCCATAATTTTTTTTTATGTTTAAGAGGTGTCCTTTAACCAATTAAACTTTGTTTTTTGTCTAAAATAATTTGATATGTATTCGATATTGCATTATTGCATTATGTATAACATATACTCAAGCTGCTGCTAGGGAGTTTTCTAATAAAAATAATAATAATGACCTATTTTCTACCTTTTTGCAAAGTTGTATTCACTTTACTAATTTGAAGTTACAAGTTTTTGTAACGTGATTTTTATTATTTGGAACTTTAGTTGCTATTAAAAATGGTGATTGCTCTTGAGTAGGTTCACACTGATGTAGAGTTTACTTCCATTAGAGTAGATCCATTGTTATATATAATTAGAACTGTAGAGACAAATGTCATATCATTGTTATCAAGAATAAAGCACTATTATATCTATTATATAAGCAAAATCACCCGGGTGCAAGTGATCCTTTTATAAGAACACATGACATTAATTTTTCACTACCTCAAGTAGTTTCCACTGAGTAAAATAATTTGATTTGATTACCGCCATCATTGTGTTACTCTCCATCCACCTTTTTTCATTGTCAGTTATATTATTCTAGATAATGTTTTTTTTTGATCCTATATTTTTATAAATTTGTTTATAAAAATAAATGAAATTATTTCTTTAACAACAAAGTATAAACTTTTTATGATTATTTGGATTATTTGATAAAGTAATATAGGATTAAATGTGGATAAATTTAAATTTTGTTAAAAAAATAAATGATTTTAAATTTAGTAAATTTAGTACGAAAGAAAAAAATTTTAAAAATTAGAATAAAACCAAAAAAGAAAATAAAAAATATATATATATATCAAAAAAAAATAAAATAAAATATATATATATCAAAAAAAAAAAAAAAAAAAAAATGAAAAAAAAATAAGTAAATAAACAATATATAATTAAATATAATAATTATGAAAAAATTTCACAAATATTAATCAAAAAATTTTTAAATTAAAAAAAATACTTTGTTAAATTGGATATTTTATCTACTTATGATTTTTAGCAATCAGTATATATATTGCCTCGGTTTGATTTAAACTTGAACTTTCAGTATTTTTCTTTGAAAAGACTTGATGAGTTCCAATGTTTAATCCTTAATTTTTTCGTTTAAACACCAGCTCATGAGTCTAAATCCTTTATAAAGAAGATTCTTTTTCAATCTATATATATTATTTCATGGTAGATGTCTCATAGTCAATGACTTTGCCTAAACAATCGTTCTAAACAATTGCACTATAAATATTATATTGAATTATTTATGGAAGTTACACTCCAATGGCACTTTTGGTTTTTCTAACTATGGTAATAATGGTGCCGTGTTTAAGTTTGTGTGCCATGAAAGAATACTATAGTTATTTACATATAAGAATATTAACTCGGTCATAAGTTTTGGGCATGTCCAAAGCAAGAAGCCATAGTTCTTTCTTTTCTTCTACTATGTCTTGAATGTCCTCATTTATTATGCTAATTGGTTCAAAAGTTGATTTTTCAGGTAATCCTGCAAACTGATTACCTTTGAGAACATTGCTCCCTTTAAAGATCTTTGCACATCTATAATTCAATATTGAGACCATTAATTTTTGATACTTTCGTCCCATAGACGAATTTTGTCTTAAAATATTAAAGATACATTATTTAAAAGCTTTAGATGTAATAAATATTATTATAATTTACATCAGTAGATGATGATGTAACAAGAGACTCATCCGTATTGTTCGTTTCGATCTTGTTGGCTGATCGAATTTGTCTTTAATAATGTAATAATTTTTTCAATAAAATATCAACTTTGTTTCATCCAAACTGTTTTCAGTGTTACTCATCAAGTATTTTGCTCTCATTTCAGTCCTTTATATATAATTTATATTATTAAAACATAAGAAATAAGTAAATTATTTGAATTAATTTCTGAAATTATAGCTTCAGTCACATTGTACAAAGTTTTGCAGCTAAGCTAATGGGTCTAAAGATTAAATCTTTAATATACTGAGCTGGTTTCATTTCGTATTTCTTTTGAGTTTTAATGGTAGGAGTAATAACTTCAAATGGAATATTTGAAATAAACTTGAACATACTGCATAATTCAAACAATTACTGATCTTGACGGACTTTAGCAGTTAAAAAACAGTTGTATATAAAATCTGTCAGTTATATAATTGCAATAACTAAATTATCATGCCATATTTGTTTAAGATATTCTTTAACCATAAAGTATGTAAATAACATTATTCCTTTGTATAAAGGTTACTTTACTCTATTTAAATATTGATTTTTAATAATGCTTCATTTTGTTTCTTTCTTCCTATTAATTAATCAATTGATATGTAACAAAATAATTAGAATAAACTTATTTGTTGTTCATAACATCAGTGAAGAAAAGTTTGATTTTTGTCTGCTCTGATTTCGGCAGTTACACAATTTTCAAGAATGTTTTGATAAATTGTGATTTTCTAAAGAAACCAAATTTTTAAAATTTCTATGATCAGGATTAATAGTTGTTATGATCTAATCTTTCAAATTATTATCTTTCAAAATTCTTTTAAATTTAATATTCTCGGATGATTCTTTCATCTTTCATATACCTTTAGGTACAAATTTTTAGTATATGATTAAATTCCATACTATAATAAATTGCATTACTATAATTCATGACTATTATTTGTATTAAGTTATATGCTTTTTGCATATCCTGAATTATAATCATAGCGTTAAATATAATATACTGCATGTGTTAAAGAATTTGTCACACCCTGATTTACTTAGGTTCACTTTGAATCTCGCAGTATGAATTCTCGAGCGACTCTTTCCTCTTCAATTTCATTAAGCTCATTTTAATCATTATTATTAATAATAATTAGTGTGTTCATATTTATGACAGTTAATCTTGCTATCTTATCTGGCTAAAGAGTCGTCTTTAACGTATTTTGATCATCATTGGTATGTTGTGCAACGATTATAATGCTTACATGATTTTAAATGTTGGTTTATCGCCCTAAACGTGTAACTATTTCGTGATTGTTTGCTACAAAACAGTACATATAACTTTGTCTATAGTAAGAATGAATTGCATCACTAACTTTTTTGAATTGATGTTGTTTTACGTTTTAAATGTAATAATAAAATAATGTATAAAACTAATATTATCTATATTTAATGATTAAATTGTTGAATTCCCATTTTTACTGGTATTTAATTGCTTTAATCCTCCTACAACTTGTTCTTTATCAAAAAACAGAACAGATTCACCTTTATAAATAATGTGAATGTTCGGATCTTTTGATAAATTTATGTGTAATAAAAATATTAATATTTCTATTTTTAAGTTGATTCTATCTCTATATCAGATTATCTGGTAAAATCAAAAAATTATAAATCAACAAGTGCCTTTATAACTAAGTCACTTAAATTGATTGCCTCTTCCATAATATTATTAGGTCTGAAGGAGAAATATTGTTTTTAGGTTTATAGAATCATATGCTTTTTTCATGTCTTGTGTTGCAATTCATTCTCCATTAAAGTTATGGTTTTACTCTCTTTTATCAGTAAGTAGACCTAAATGCTATTATCCACTATGAAATTGCTAGTTCTTTCATGCACGCCTACCATCATGCGTAGCAAGAGTCAGAATCTTCTTAATATAAAATGTACAGATGTTATTTTTACTTAATATACAAAAGATTTTGTTTTCTTATTAAACATCACCATCAGATTAATGGTATGTGCTATGCAATGTTATAATATCAATGATCACTTTTTGTTTATTTAGTTGTATGAATTGATTTTGTATCAAAATGAAAAATAATTATTTATATTATTTTTTCTTATTATATGTCCATGTCATAATCCATTATAAGACTTGCATAATGTTTCAATTATCTAATTGGTCAATGCGTCGAACATCGGATCGTAATAAATGATCCATAGGAGAGGGTAAATCGATCTTTGTATACTGTCAATATCTCATGACTGATGTTAAAATTTTTACTGTATGCAAACATATTTCGTTAAAAAATATCCTTTTTCAGTATAATATAAAGCGTAGTTGATATTCATTACAGAATAATATAATTCTACTAACTAACATCAAGCAGAACAATAACTTCTCCTTGATCTATACCTTTAATATTACCATAAGGTCGTGATAATGTATTATTATAAAGGATTATCTGGTTTTTGCAATCATTGAAAAGGTTGCAGAGGAAGTTTGTGTAAAGCTGTTTTTATTTGGTGAATTACAGTCATTTTGTGTGTGAGTGAAGTGACAAACCCATTATTATTGGTTATATTGTCGCCTCAATCTTCAAAATTTTGAAATAGTTATCTGTGAAATTCAAAAATTATACTTATTAAGTTGGATAATTCTATTCATCCATTATTTTATTTACTGATTTTATGCTACAATTCACTTCATTATTTGAACTTGCGTTGCAATTTCATTTGACTTTTCATTTTCTTGCATCCTTCACAACTGAGCAAACTTCTATTGACTTCTGAAGATATTTGGAAGATTAATAGATTGTTCTCGTTGTACCATAATGAGCATTCGCTGATATTAAAATGATGTAATCGACAGTGGCGTTGTCCATCGGTAAAGTTGAGAATTGTAGTATAATTATGTTTAATATAATATTAATTTTATTTATAAATAATTGTGACGTAGTGACATATTCTTTTATATAACATTGTTAAATTTTATTTCCTGGTCTTGTTTTATTATGTAGAAATTATGTTGTTGATATACTGTACATATGTGTATATAGTTGAATTCTTGTATACATATTCTAATATTGTCAGTTTGATAGAGAATAAAAAAATTACAAGTATACAGAGAATATATATGTTATTTTACTGATGGTTAATATTTATTATACGACGTTAAATATATTTCGGCTCAATTAATTCATTAATCGCAAATCACATTTGATTTAATCTTAGATGCTTGAAAGCATGAGAATATATATTAAAGTCTAAATTTATTAATGCATTGAGAATAAGAAAAAGAAAAAAATAAAAAATAAAAAATAAAAAAAGGGGAAGAGAAAAGGGAAAAGAAAAAAAAAAGGACAAAAAATTCAAATCAATGAATACTCTAACTATTTATAATATTTTTCTTACTACGCCATTGCGCCATATTCCGTGTATTCTTGCGTAATTTTGCACAGCACACAAATATTTTCAATTACAACAAGCCCAACTATTGCCACAGCCACGATGATACAATATGTTAGCGAAAGATATTATCAAAATATCGTTGCTTTAAAATAAATTTGGAAAAAATTACGCTAAAATTATCATAGACCATATCGGATACACACGACTTAGTTATATACCGACATGTAACACATTGAACAACATACTTTTTACAACTAGTACTTATCGTAAGCTTATATGATAATGATCAAAAATAGTTTAATTAAATAGTTAATTAAAAATGAGATCAATGATATGTTGTGATGCTGTTTATCATACTGTTGTTGAAATTTGCCATTTCTTTTTGTTTTTTCTATTTATCTGCAACAACTCGAATAGTTAGCAGGACACTTGTTATGATTTACATCTCTATATCTTAGTAAGTTAATTTTGAATTTGAATTTCTTATTTATGCACACATTCTTATTGTTAAACAAAAAAATTATGCTGACTGCTAAATGTAGGTTATCTGAAAAGTGGCCATGGTAAAAAAAAATTGTGGTCATGTGATGACGATCTTATCGGACGGACGATAAAAAAAATTTCAATTTCTCAAAATTTTCACGTTCAAATATTCAGTAAATGTAGTAAATATGTAAAAAAATAATAATCAGTAAATATAATAAATATATATTATATACAATAATAAAAACCGCAAGAGTTGTTTTTCTTACACAAATAGCTTTAGATATACCTATATATTTTTGTATGTAGATAGTTTTTTTTTTTTTTTTACGTTCTTCCAATGGGGATTTTACTGAATTGGTGAGGTTAAGTAACGCAAAAAGAGACAGTACATTGTGCATAAATTACACCTCAGTGTTAACGTAATCGATACTTTACGATATTTTGGGCTTATGTGTTTGTATTATAGGTATAAAATTTAAACCTTTGGTTTTTTCTTATGTATAACAGGATTTTGTATGTATTCTCTCATACAAATTATAAATAAAGTTATATGATTACCTAAAAAAAGGAAAGAAAAAAAGACTGTAAGAGTATATAAATAGTTTATAATATATTAAATGAAGTGCATCTGAATAATTCTTTTTTTTTTTTTCAATTTGGAATGCATTTCTTTATTAACGAAACAAATTTCATATAAGAATTAAATTTAGTTCGATTTCGATACTATACCATGTTTAAATACACGTTGTACCTAATTATAACGGGTGCTATCACTAACAATTTTTTGTTCTTGAATCAATAAACTTGCGTTGAAAATTCATCTACAAAAAGGAAGTTAATATGGGCATCTATCTAGCCTATCTCTATCTAAACTCTAATTGCAATAACTTTTCTCTGTGCTACTTAAAAGATGTTCCAACAGAAAACACTATCGAAAACGAAATAAAAATTAAAATCTATCTACAAAATAAAAGGGAATAGTCGAAATGCAATTAAACCAAAGCTTGCTTTCCTCAGCCGATCGCCCTCCATTATTGAATTTACGTTTCTTCTTCGAAGGCGCCTTATTATTCTTCTTCGGAAATGTGGGTCGTCCCTTTTCCATTTGCTTTGACGGCGCATCTCCTTGATGGGCGCATATAGATATTTCAATTTTTTGAAATGTACTTTACAAATTAGATGCAAGATTTATAACAAAAATTTACACCGGAAATTTTTCCTATTTATCTTTATTTCCACTCATTTTAGGCTCATATTTGTGACTTGTAATAATGAAATTATTATTTTCATGTCATAATCTCATGTTTTTATTCCTATTTTTTTATACACCATTAATGTACATCATTGCTTATTTTTGATTTTTGAAAACAAAAATTAAAAGTTTATTTTATTTTACTTTATTTTAATATGAATGTGAATGGTTGCACAGAGTAGTATAAGTTAAACTATAAACCCAGAATAAACAAATAACTAATAACTGTTAACAATTAAAAAACCTAGCTTCGCCCCGATTTAAGAAGTTAGAGTAATACTCTAACTTATCCCGAAACATGCGAGTAGCAGAAAAAAAATAACGAAATTAAACGTATTGTATTTTTCTTTCAGATTCTATGAATCTGCTTCGTGTAAATACTATATGATGAAGAATGTTTCACACTATTTTCAGTTGTAGAAAATAAAAGTAAATGAAAATAAAAAAACTATTGTAAAAAGATAGTGGATAAAAGGACATAAAACAAAACAAAAATAAGATTAATTTAAAACGATCCACTAAAACGTACTAAATTAAAATCAATAAAAAAACCAAAAAACAAAAAAAAAAGAAAAATTAGAACCATCGCGTCTTCGACCAACGATCATCAGTTTTAACAAGATCTACGGGATTAAGCCGTTTCTTTGGAGTACAGGTAATCTATTATGGTCGGATGATTCAGAATAGCTAACCCGGTTATCATTAAGCGCTTGTTATTGATCATAAAACGGTTCTGGAGGATAATATTATATTCATTTAAAGCGATTTCGTATTCTTCCGTTAATTTTTTGTGTCGTTCTCTCATTCTACGACGTCGATTCTTAGGTACAGCAGCTATCGCTATCACATCGATAGGTAAAACAAAAATTTAAAGTTACTATCGGTACCGAAGGTTAGAGTATCGATATCACGTGACTGCAGTTTTTTTGCCATTGTTACCGATTGTTCGTCTCTAATACAATGGTAACAGAAAGGGGTTTAGTTCCGGTTGTATCAAAATTATACCTCTTTCAACAGGTATTTCGACGACTTCTTCTATTTACACGTTAAGAATCGTTGAGCAATACTCTAATAAGCGGCTATAATTCGATGATACGACAACGCTGACAAAAATCGTTAATACAAACAAGGCAAAAGAAAAAATATGCGATGTTATATGGCAGAAACAAGATATATTTTATTAATAAAATATAGGTACACCGGTAGACAAAGGGCGAAAGTGGAGTAAAGGGGAGTGTTATTAATCGTGTAAACTATCGATTACTCTCTTTTCTCGTTTACTCATGTTCTTTTTTATTATCACACAATTTCCCATTCAAGACATGGTGGAAGAAAAGAAAGAACTATGAATACATCACATCAACAATCGGAATTGTTTCATTTGTGACGAAGGGACAATGTGACTATTAATTAATGATTTTAGGGGAGAACTTCATATATAAGTCATTACGCGAACTATAAAAAAATAGACGACGAATACTATTGTGCTATTGTGCTAATTGTCTACCGATTGTTACAATAAAATACACAATGTTATTAAAAATATTAATTAAGAAAATAATATATAATAAAATAAAATATAACTATAAATAATATAATAAATGTTCATAGCCACCATGTGAACTATATTGTTCATCATTATATCGACCAGATCGGCATGTTGATCATTGTCTGGAAATCGTATATCGACGTAAATCAATCAGATAGATTACTTTCAAATTTTCAATTTAATAAATTATAATAGAATCCCGATGTTTAGATGAAAAGTTACTAGAAAAAAATTTTTTCTTCTTAAACTATATGAGATGGTCTGACTAAATCACAGAAAACATTTTAGTGCTTTATGGATTATAAAACCATGAAGAGACGCAAAGACATATTTACAAAAAAATACTAACAGTAATAGTATGTCCGTATCAAATATTTTATAAAAATAATACAAAAAATTTATTAGTTACTAGAGACTGGTACTACAATCGATTTATTTATGATATGATCATGTAAATGGATTCTGAAGAATTGTCTTATGATCTGACAGCCTTTAAAACAAGAACTGTAACAAGAATCATCACTATTCATTATTTACAAATAGGATATAAACCAAATAATCATCAGTTGTCATTATCACATCTATAACAATCCTAATTAAATGTAAACGTTAGAGCAAAGAATTTTTGAATCGTTACGCTATTGAAGGATTTTCTGCAAAGAAGATATAAGTCCCGGATGTAGACCTACTGTAGTTGCAAAATTAAATGTGAAATTTTTTCATTTGTCTTATTTAAAAACAATTAAATACAAATAAATCTGAAATTCATCATTGATTTCCGCTTCTTAAAAACTATTTTTCTGTTGATATTTTTCTAAACTTACATATTCCTAATTTTTCTTGATCGATCCGATCGAATAAAGGGAGATACTGTTCATAAACTATCTACTATCAAATATACCTAATTCTACAAATGCAATCATGCATGACTTGTCAACGTAAAGTAATTCCAATAGGGATAGAGCGCAAAGAATATAGATTCGTGTTAAAATTCACTTTCATGCTACGCGTTTAACCACGAATTTTCAAACCGCTATAAAGAACACATTTCTTTCATTTCTTCCGTAAAACAAATGACGTTAAACTTTTACAAAGTCATCCCAAATTTTGCTCAGCATATAAATGCCAAAAATATTATGATATCGGATATTGCTATTTAGGTTATTAAATGATCCTTACGCAAAAAAATATTGTCCGTCGGAGATCGAGTGATGCCCAAGAATATCGACAAGGGAAATTCAAATTTCAATTGAAATCGCCAGATTAAAAAACGATAAGACGAAAACATGTAGTGTAGGGTCAACCAACTGTGTAGTGTATGGTGATATTTAGCGGTGTGTAACATATACACTATTGCAAAAACGTATAAGGGTGTGAAATATACTCAGGTGATAAATAACATCATGGCCCGCGTTATTATAATTTTGGCCAGTTTAAGTTATTTATCATCTGTGTATTGTGTCACATAGGGTGTCGTACTCTACACAACACCCACCACCCTACACCACACATTTTCGTATCACACATTAAAAAAATGCCTTAAATCTTCATGGGGCCAATTAATGATATTCTTATTATGCAAAGATTGCAAGTTAATTAGGCATACCATTAAATAAGTTCGCAGTTTAAAATAGTTTGTTTGGATATTAGTTCCTTAAACGATTAAGCATGCCTGTATATATTTTCTTCCGCTAGGCTCTAGCACAAATGACTTGCACAACGCATTATTATCTGTTTAAATAAAAATTTATAACGAGTTTATTTTATATATATGTTGTGCGTCAAATGTCGATTTGCGTCAGATGCCAATTTTGAATTTTTAAATAAGAATATTATCACGAATATGCATTCGTTTATGCTGAAATTTAAAATTATATGTTTACAAAGATTAAAAACAAGTTTACTTAGACATCTAAGATACATTGAGACTAAAAAAATTTAATGTTTACTATAGCATATAAGATTGTTTAAAGTATATAATTTATTATGAGTCGGATTCATGTAATATTTTCAGGATGTGTGTAATTCATCATGACGTGCAAGTCCACATATGGTATTGGAGGCAATTATTAGCAAAAAAAAAGTTTTCTTATAGACGTTTACATCTGACGCGCGTCAGTTGTCATCTAAACCGATAGATGACGCACAACATATGTTATATACTATACTCATTTACGACATCATTTGTTAACGATAAGAAAGTCCGCTTATAAGTTTGGCAAACCTCGCGAAAAACTTGGGCGCGAACAACCTATCACCAAACGATATTTTGCGACTTATTCGTCTGAACAAGTTGACCTAGTTCGCAGCTGCCCATATGAACACATCGATTCTCACGCTGAACTACCATATAATTATAATAATGAAATGACTTTAGTGCAAAATACTTAATAAACCATAGAATGGTTTAATTTAGGTAAATTCAAACATACGCAATTCTTTTACGTTAACGAATTTACATCAACAAAATAATGAATTGATCAATATTTATTATTCGTTCTTTAAAAAAAAAAGGTAAATAACAAAAAAAGTCGGACGGAAAATAAAAAAAGAGAAAAGAAAAATTGGCAGCCGAAAAAAAATAAATAAATTGGCAGCCAAAAAAAAAATAAAACGAAATTAAAATTACAACCATTTTGAGAAAAAAAGATAAAATTCCAAAAAAGATATCTCCACCTCCCATGCAATTTTTTTCGCAATAATGTGAAAAAAGTTTTTTCTATAACAATTACAATATATTAGAAATAAACTTAAAAAACAAACTGTAAATATGACGTCATGATGTCAATTAATTTTCAAATTTTAAATTTTTCACGAAAGAGAAGTACCGGCAGAAACAATTAATTAAATACCATAATAAAAAATTCCTAAATTATGTTGCCCGAAGTTTCATTCATTAACGTCTAAATAGAATTTTTCAATTCTATTGTTATTATTGAAAGAGAATATAAAATCATTTCCTCCAAACTTTATCTACATATAGAGAAGTGTAGACAGTCTGCTATCGGTTAGCATTATTAATTATCGGACTGCCCCTCTACCGAACCATAAGATCCTGGCCATGCTTCCTTCAGATTATGGACCGTTCATGTGATATTTTGATTTTAGTTGGAGCATTCCGGTCTTGTGTTATGCGAACTATGTCTAAAAACTGTCGCAAGATATCCAGAAGCTAAAATATAAAATATTATGTTCTTGATCTAAAGAGAAAAAATAATTTTTTAACGATTTTTCAAATGACGAAAAAGAATTAAAAGGGGATAGAATCTGAACCTGTACCTTTCCATCATAAAATTTTCTATCGGTTTCAGGAACTTTTTCCTGAAATTAAAAGGTCAAGCGAATCATATCTTTGTGAAACGGTAATTAATCTGGAACGAAGCTAACAATAATGGCTATTTGAGCAACAACTGGAAGCAAAGGAGTATAGAATTCTGAACATGATGATACAAAATGTTTCGTAGTCAGCATGAGTCGATAGATGATTTATATAGTTCAAGAAAATTATACATATTTTAACGTTATAGGATCAATAACAAATACGTATTATTAAATAAAATCAATTACAACCATTATAATCACCACGTTTTGAGTTTGAATATTTTCTTACATTCTCTGTAATATTTTTACCATCAGTAGGAGGATCGGTAGCTCTTTAAAAACCAACAAGTATAAAGTGCTAACGGTAATTATAACAAATAAACCGGAAAAATTTAAAAAGTTTCGTAAAGAGAATTGATTAAAATAATGGAGAAGCGGTTTGAACGAGAATAACGTGTAATATTTATTTAAAAAACAACAGTCGTCAGATTGTGAGCTTATTATATTACTTTGTATGATATTTGTGTCACACCAGTCATGTGGTGACGTTAATTTTTGAGTAGATGAAGTGTAAGATTATATCTTGATATAACTTCGGTTTTAACTTTTCATTTTTAATAAAAGAATATACGAAGATAAAATGCATAGCAATAGCGTGAAAGCATGCAAAAAAAAAATTGTTTCTATGCTCTTTTGTTTGAGTTCGTCGAGGTATTAGATACACCGATGAGAAAGCACCTGGATCAAATGTAAAACACACGTCATCGTGACCTTTATCTTCAGCTTCAACAGTTATAGATACTGAAATTTTTTTTCAATAAAATTCACGCGAATTTTACCGAATTTATATTTTCTGGATTTATTAAGAATAATATTTATTACTGTTTAAACCACCAACTCATAATACTTATTTTTAATAGCAAAATTTTATTTTATATATATAATCTGTTAGTTATAAGGGTTGACTATACAAAAGAAATGAAGCAATGACATTGACACTGTTACTATTGATGATAATGATGGTAGAATTATAGTTAAATTATACGATATAGTAACCCTGATAGACTACATTCCTATTATTTAATAGATTCTTTGAATCAAGATAATATCTTGACTAGTGAATTAGACAAATCAGAACTCAGGTTGATATCACGAGGCGGTGAAACTGCTTCGACTGAAATTGGAAACTTTAAAATGATATTTTTGAATGAAACACCACAACACGTCTCTATCATGAAAACAAGACATTAATTATTACAAATCATGTATCACAAAATATGTAGATCTAGCTCATCTAAGCGCGAAAATTGATTTTTAGCCGTATGGTCATATGGTTACATTACGAAATGATAGTGGTTAATTTTAATCTTATTTTGAGACAAATCGTGAGAACCCAGTGTTACACTTTTTCTTGGCAAAATGGAATCACGGCTTACGAGTGATCCGAATGGACATATCGGAAACAATAGATTTCATAAACCATTAACAATTTCTCAATTGATATGTGTGTGTATGTGTGTGTATTCTTTAAATTTGTAAGAACAATGGAAAAAAAAAAATTCTTATTACAAGGAATAAATGATGCGTTTCGTAATACATCAAATTTTTTTAATTTTTTTTTTTTTTTTTTTTTTTTTTATGATAATTAAATTTAACATCAAAGCTGAAACTATTTTGAACCTATTACAGTCGGACTAGAAGATAACGAATTTTCTAATCACGTGACAATTTCCCAATCAAATACTTCAAATATCCCTCGTTATAAGAAACAACCAATCAAATTCTTCGCTATAATGTTTAAACGAATTTGAGGTGAAACCGGGTGAAGACGGTAATTCAATAAGATAAATAAAAGTAAAAATTTAAGTGGTAGAAATTTCTTGTAATAAGATGTACACATGAAATGAATCCTTATCTGATGTGTGTGATACGACGCGCATTGTAACTCTAATTTAAGTATAGTAGAAAAATATACGGTAATCATAATCCATCATATTGTACATACGTATAAAATGCATATAAACAAATGAATAAATGAGTGTGCAATACTATTTGATATTGTACTTTTTACGTCTGATAAGACATAATTAGTGATCTTTACTGTACATATTTGTTGATACAGCAGACATACATCATAATTATAAATATAAATGATCTATTTCAGGACATTCAGAATAATCTCTTTGATGGGCTTTTACCTATCGGAATCTTATCCAGATGAAATTCTTTATCTTTATCAATTGAGAAACCATCTTTAACTTATTTTAGTTATCCGTGAGTTTCCCTATCTAAAAACTTTATCAATAAAAACAATTACATATGATCTTTACATACAATAAAATAATTAATATGATCAAAAAAGTCAAACAAAGAATCCGATTCAGCGATTTAAAAGAAAACTTTTTTTTTTTAAAGTAGTAAGATTCGTGTGGCGTTGTTTCATCTTAGAATCACAAAACTGATGCGCCGATTTTTTGTGCATTTGTGAAATTCTAGAGTGAGTTCTTTTTTATATATAAACAACCGTTTTACGCTTTCATGGACTGTAGCCTTTATTCATGAGTTGGCATATTGGCTCATTAATAATGAATGTCTTAAGCCGTGCAAACAGAGAACAGGTAAAGAGCAATTAATTAATAAAATAATAAATTTTTTAATTATTTATTTACCAAAAATTATTTATTTTCAGAGATTCTCAATAAAATGAAAATCCTATTTCTCTTCGCTTAAGGCTATAAAATGCCGACGTAGTGAGTATTAATTTTGTAATGACAATAATTATAATTGAAATTCTTAATTTTTTTGTCTCGTTTTTTTTTAGCATACACGTAATACACACAATCGAAACTTGATCGAACACACGAATAACTATACAAATTAATTTACGTCAAATAATTCGGAACGATTTTTTTATTTTACAACCGCTTTTTGCCATTTCGGGCGACCCCTTTCATATCATATTTTTTTTCGCGTAACCTTTTAAATAACGATACCCATTTTTTTCATGTAAAGTTTGTAAAGTATAATTATACTTAAACAATAAAACAAGTGAATAAAAGTTATTCACGAATTTATCTTAACAAACAAGTTATTTATGTGCCTGAATCATGAAATTTTGATAATAAAACCTAAAAAAAAAAATATTGTATTTTTCCTCAGAGTCTACAATTGATTTTTACATTATCAGCATTATTCTTACTTACTACGATAAAAAAAAAAAAAAAAAAAAAAAAAAAAAAAAAAATACATCGTTAACTTTCTAGTATTTCACAGCTTATTATTATTCTACTATATTACAATAATCAAGCCAATCACTGAAATTAATTAGCAAGTTTGGCAAAAAAATTTTTTTTTAAAAAAAAAGGACCATTCGGAACAGATCCGACCGCAATTTCGGTAGGATTTTCCTTTTTTGAACGTCTACATCCGATAAAAAAAAAAATTGTCTGTTATAGTTTTATTTGTTCACAAAAAAAAAAATTTTTCTCCGATAAGAAAACTTGTTTTTTCTAAATTTAGATAAGTCATTTTTTTTTCTTCTTAGAATTTCCTTGTGAAAAAAAGCAGAAACCGGGAGAGCTGCGTGTGAAAGTGG
The DNA here is from genome assembly GCA_015698045.1 of Rhizophagus clarus. NCBI lineage: Eukaryota > Fungi > Glomeromycota > Glomeromycetes > Glomerales > Glomeraceae > Rhizophagus > Rhizophagus clarus. Next base: position 407,328 of record BLAL01000193.1, on the reverse strand, counting down.
GCAAAAAAAAAGAATTGATGATAAAGAATTTGAACCGGGTACTAAACAGGATCACTAAATAAAAGGAGTTAGTTAAAGTTCTAAATAAAGTTTAGCACAAAAAAATGTTCGGTAAATTTCTATCCGGGATTCCAAAAAAAAAAGCAGTCACGCGACGTGCAGTATGTGTAATGCGGTCACTGATTATTTTATGCATAGCAACTTCATAGATTACGTGTTTGATTAAAAAAATAATGTATAAAAGGAAACTTGCAGAATAGCTTCAAAATAAATATATTAGTAAATTTCTCGTCATTGTGCCAATTTACTACTACGTTCATGTACGTAACAAATTTTTAATACAAACCAGTCATTTTTGCGTCAAACAATTGATAACGAATTTTTTTCTTCTTTTATATACATATATTCATTTATTCTAATTATACAAGAAAAGTCCCTTACGCACTACGAGAAGATCTGTGACCATCTCATACAATGCAAAAGGACAACAATCAACCCATTGCGAAATTTAAGTATAAAAAATAAATTAATTTGTCATCTGATAATTCTGATGCTTTATAGTTTCCATCTTTAAAAATTGGTTCTCCCCACCTGAGCTAGTAATCTTAAATAGTATGTTAAATCTTTTTTTTTTTTTTTACATAGGGTAAAACAATTACTTTCCTATACACATATTTACTATGCAGGAGAATAATTCCATATTTTAAGTGTAATTTGAGGATTTGGACTTTTAAATGATGAAAAAGTGATTCTTCTTTGTAACGGGATAAATTTAATCATAAGCGTAGTATGTTTGTATACGGGATATCAGGATAGATTTGTAAAAACAATTAGAAGGGAAAGAAGTTGGTTTAATGAATATAAAAAAAAAAATAATCAAACATCGTTGTTGGTTCGATCATATTTATACTCCATGCGTTGTGTTACTACAAAGAAAAAAAGAAATTATTGAATCTTAAATATTATTATTTCAAGAATTTTTCTATTTTTTTAATTTTTAGGAAATTATTACAAGATCATTTTACGTAAAGAAGAAAGAAAGTAATCACTCATATGTTGAATTGCAAGAATTTACCAAATAAAAATAATTCTTTTTTTCGACAATTGACGAAAAAAAAAGAATTTATTAAACTGAAGGTAAAAATTAACTCTTAGTTATTCGGTTAATTATCGGAGATACTAAATAAACAAAAAAAAAAAAGAAAAAGAGCTCAAAATGGTTAATTAAGAGTTACGGTGAAAAAAAATAATTGTTTACTATACCCAATACATATAAACAAGATACGTGTTTTTTATCGCTTTAAATATATATTTCTTTCATACAAACAAGTCATATCGATTGCAGAATATTGTAAAAAGTTCGACCAAAATGATTTCTCCATAATCTAACTTCCTTCTATAATATATTTTTGTGTATATTCGCGTATCATAATTAAAAAAATTTTGTACGACAAATTCGAATTAGAAACCTGTTTTTTATGACAAAGCTATTTTTAGATTCTTTGGTGTTGCTAATTTTTTAGGTTAACCACTAATCCAAATCTATCAGATTTTGTCGAACCTTTTTCGACAAAATTCCACAAGCTAAATAAACAAAATTGACAATAAATTATAAATGCATCTACCCCATACGAATTAACTTTAAAATCGTTCGTACCTTTTTAAATTGAATTTTTATACTCGCAGTGTCAAACATTATCGTTATTATAGTAAAAGGTTTTAATAATTTATAATTAGGGACTGCATTGTTACATATTAGAAGGTTTGTTCAAAATAAAAGATATATTGAGTCGTCTGCAGTGATTTCGACTAGTGCCTAATTTATTACTAAAGTTATATGGGCTAGCGATCTCTCTCCGTTAGTTTTGCAAAGTGTAGAAGAACAAGATAATAATTTAGATTTCATTTTATTTTTATCTTTTAACTTCAGAACCTGCATTTTGGTATTGACCACTGAGTGAAAAGCTCATATAAAAGTGTGCGCGACTGCATGAGGAGATTAGAAGGTAACTGAAATAACTAATTATTAAATTTATTATATGTATTAAGTTTTCTTTTCTTTTTCTTAGAAATGCATGTGATATGTGGTGTCCAATTTTCATTATTCCATACGAAGAATATATTTATAATGTGTGGTGCGAAATCGGTAACGCTAATCGAAAAATACTTATCAATTATCAAGTGCCATTCAATATAATATTCCTTTTTACGTGTTTAAAGGGTGTAAGTACGATAAAAATGTATGTACAATATGTTTGATTAATTTTTTTTTTACAATACTATTAACTATTTATCAACATATTTAGGTGAGAGACGAGAAATTATTTGATGTGGATTGTATATATCGGAAAGTTCATTACTTGCTTTGTTGCTATCGCTATATATTGATATTACTGGTTTCTGTGTTAAAGGCGCCATTATGGTAATTTGATTATTTTTGCATTACTTTCAAATTAATTTAAATTAATATGGATCTTTTTGAAATATATTAATGGATGTTCATGTTGGATTATTTTAGCGTTATTCGCATGAAATTCTGCAAGATGTTAGCAGAATTTTGAAGATCTTGAAGATAAAGTTGTCAATCAACTGTATACTTGCTTTATGGAAAATTCGTCTATAATCAATGATATTAGATATAGTAAGTAGATTTTATTCTTCATTCTCATTTTTTTTCTTAATACTATTGATTAATTTTTAACCAGTAAAATATGAATAATCAATTACTAAAGGAAATCAAGCGAATCAATTTGCGTCCCTTTATTTTTCATTTATTATTTAATCTCTCTCGTCTTTTTCATGTTAGATTTGAATATTCTGATTCCTTATAATTGTTGGATAATATATATATTTTTTTTTTTACGTAACAATGATAGTATTTCTTCATAGAGAGGTTGTTCATTATCGTGATAACAAGAACTGAAATTTGATGTAAAAATGAAGTTTGGGATATTTGCTACATTTATTTGTCCATAAATTTAGAATATTTCTTATTACTGTGGAATAATTATTTAATCGTTTACACTTCAGTTTACGTTTTCCACTATCGGATTTACTGTAGGTCGGAATTGTGATATGGTTGTACAACGAGTTCATTGAATTCTAATATGAAACGACGTCAAGCTGAATCTTTTTGATATACCTGCCCACCAAGTTGGCCAAGGATACTGGAACTGCTTTATGTATTAAGAAGTAAAGAGGATGATGTAAATTAATGAAAGGCTGAAAGAGAGGGTCTTGCGCTAGTTTAGATCGTAGGTCCAGATTCTCGACCTCAGTGTTGTATTGTTGGAGTTTTGCCATAAAGATAACAATATAATCTCTCAACGCGGCGTTGATACTTTGTTTTGATGTGTAATACATAATACAATGTTTTCGTTACTATCAATAATGTTACATAATTACATTCTGGACATTTTAACGCTTGTGATGGTTTAAGTCTTTAAGACATTGGCCGTTGGTAAAACATACGCAAAGCTTTTAAAACCGCATGTATGATCATGCGACCCGCTACACTTCTTTAGAATGTGTTGAGTTGATATCAAATCGATGTGCTGGAGAGAGCACTCACTGTTGATTAAACTGCAGTTCGTTTGGTTCTTTAATATCGATTCAATAATGCGTTGGTATAACTTTTCATTGTCGCGGTCAATGTATCCCAGTGAATTAAAAATTAAAGATCCACAAATTCCCGGAAGGGCGTTGTGGTTAATTTGGATTTGGATTGATAGTAAAAGTTGAACATTCTTTGGATAGTAGATCGGCAGTGTCATTAAAAATGTCATTCGAGCAAGCTTTTACCTTTAAAAAGTTATTGTTAAGTCACGTGAATAAATGATATGCATAAGTTGGCGCCACGCCGCCACGCGAGGCTTTCAATATTCATCGTATACTGGTGAGTCCGAAAAAATATTCACTTGAGAGCCCACTGGCACAGTCGTAACAGCTGTTAAAATATTGATAGTGTGGTGACGCATGCGCCTTTAAAAACGATAGGATGACGTTTCGATCTATCCGAAGCCTATTTTACATTTTGAAGTTCCAATTTCATTATCCCCAAAGAAAATAATCAGTGGTTGTTTGTTGATTCGATGTGTTGGTATGGTTTTAAGAACATTGTTGTGTGTATGTTGTGTTCGTACGAAAGTAAGTAACCGTTACAGCAGAGCGCTCTTAGGGCGTGATACGATTTGACTGTGTATCTATGTCGTTTTGTTAAATTAGTTCTAGCGTCATTGGGACAGTATCTCGAGAGATGCACACATAAAGGGCGAGTGTCCCGATAGGCCGATAGAGTATGTATGTAGTTGCTTGGTTTTAATAAGGAGTGTAAAGATGAAGTGTTAACGAAGTATCCAATAATTCATGTTTACTTGTTCGATAGTCTTACTAAAGATAGGATCACAGATCGTTGACCATTCATTCGGAGTTTTTTTGTATAGCGTGGATTTGATAAAAGGTGAAGTTAATTGGTTAGCTAAACGATTATTTTGAGCTAATGTGTTATGAATCTTTATTTTTTTATTCCAGTTCGGTATTCGTCCTTTAAACAAGCCAATGGTTGAGCTTCTGTCATTTTTCCATTCTTGCAAATAATATCCATCAAGCGAAACAACCTGTTCTAAGAGCATGATAGATACGTTTGGTTTTCAAACTTCCCTATAAAAAATATGTGTCCGGATAATGTCCAGAAAATGTCCAGAAAAATTGTCTAAATAATTGTCCAGAAATTCTGGACACTGTGTGTCCGGAAACTGTTCCGAAAACACTGCATTTCCGGGATATTAGGAATTTGTCCTGAAATTGTCCAGAAATGTATTTTTGTAAAATTTTGCCACAAAAGATGATCAATGGATAGATGATCATCATTATTCCTTAACCCAGAATTTTTATATCATAGATATATAGTATTTTTGCCTGCTCTGCAATTTTAATTAGTACGACAGAAAAGATTTTGAATGTCAGTTTTGTGCTTTTTGCATTTTTTTACAAAATTAATTTATCCTTTTTTGGAAATAGTATCCAGAATTTGTCCTGAACTTTTTCGTGTCCGGAATTTGTCTATCTGGTTTTTTTGCTATGTCCAGAATTTGTCCAGGTTTAACTGTCTGGAATTTGTCCAAAATTTTATACCGAACAAATACTGGATGAATTCTGGACAAAGTTAGGACATGTCAAAATTTTAAGTATCAGAAGTGTGTCAGACATGTACCAAAAAAGTGGACATTTTCCGGACACATCAGATTTATTCTGGACATTTTCCGGACATTTTGATAACATTTTCCGGACATTTATTTTTTATAGGGCTTGTATAATCGGCCTTAATCAACTGAAATTAGTAATTTCTTTAATTATTGAACAATTGCTTCCTGTGATATTTGTGTTATACATAGTTTAATATGTAATTGATTACTGAAATTAGTCGAGATGTTAATAATGTGTAATGGTGCGGACAAGGTCAATAGGTTTGAGAAATATGATAACCAAAAGTCGTATTGTGTGATTAAAAGTTGTTGCTATCTGGTTGTAGTCCGGATTGTTAAGTAGTAAGTTAATATGTACTGTATGTACTGTCGCGTTAACGAATATAATAAGTGAATTTTAATGTATATTCTGATAGGTGAGTAAATTGGAGTAGGTACTCTATCTGGAGTAGATGACATGTTGATGTGTAATTCGTTTGTATCGATTAATTCTGGTTTTGATTTTTTTAACGGTTGTTGTAGAAAAAAATGTCAATAGAATGCGACTTTTTATTTAGTAATGAAAGAAACATAATCAGTTTTTCCTCCAAAAGCTAGCAGACTCTTATTAACGACAAAGGAAAGTACCCGAGCAGAGGACTTTTCATATTATTTAAAAAAATCTCGATATACCGAATTTTTGATATAACGTATTCCGAACTTTTATGATTTACCGTTTATAATAAAGCATTCCTACCGAACTTGATCACGTGGTTGAAATTTATACTGGTCTTTGTGATAATTAAATCTTAATTCTGGCCAAAATTAATATTCTTTAATCACGTGTCAGCTTTATATATCGAACTCGCTACTCGGTATATAAAACAAATTTACTACCGAACTTTTGCTCTTGAACCGCGAGTTCGGTATATCGAGGTTTGAATGTACGTGATTAATTTGATATTTGTAAATCGGTAAAAAAGAGATCATATTTCATTAATTTCAAAAGGGAAAGTAGTGTTGACAATTTTGACAAAGAGGTGGAAATAGAGATCTGAAAAAGGCGTTGTAAATCATCTATCGATTTCGCGATCCAAGTTATATCGTCTAAGTATTCGTATAAAGCTTCAGAGAGGATTTAAAGCGTGTCTGAATCGAGATTATATATGTTATTAATTTTATCGACCTGAAAACGATAACTTAAGTCAACATATGAGATATTATTGATACATTCGAACATGGGATCATAATAAGTTAACCATAGTATCGGGCTTATGTTTCTCCCTTTATAATATCCTGTCTCATATAAATGTGTGGTTTTGATTTTTTTTGAATCATTCAAATTGATCTGATTCGCGTGATTAGTGAATAGGCTACATATCATCGTTTAAATTTTCTGGGGTAGATTGATCCGATCCATTGCTATTTCGCATGCCTTGCTCAGGCCTTGTAAAATGTTTGCATGTTCAATAATATGGCGTAAGCTAATTGTCCTATCGTACCAGCTTTATTGTTAGGTTGTCGGATACTAAACGTTGAGATGCTTGTTGATACGTGTTATTAAAAGTTTTACAAATATCTTACGACCAACTTCCAATAAAGTGATTGGTCGGGGTGTTGTTAAGCTGCGCGTTCCAGTCAGTTGATTTAGGTAAATGAGTGCTTTGTCCTATGCTTGTGTCATGACAAACAGCGATTATAAAATATCAAAATGTACAGTATGTTAATACCCGATTGCCCTAAGTGATAAAAATCTTCGTATCGTAATTTAGGTGGTCCGCCCGCTTTGTCATGTGGGAGTTCCTTAAAATGTTGTCGAGTTCCTCCATCATGAAGTCATTTGTAATACCTTTGTAATAATGTTGAATTTCGGCCAATCCCTTCTCGTATTTGATCAATGTATTCATAATTTGTAATATTATTTAGTTCGTCTTCTTCAAAACCTAAGGTTTGAAAATGTTTAATACTTTCTTGTTAGTATCTGTAGTGAAGACCATTGGGAAAGTTTCCTGGTCCTCGTAAGATGGGTTTTCTAGTTTTCTAGCGGACGTTCTAGTATGCTGTTAATCATTTTTCTTTGGTTATATTTTAAATCTTCGTTTCGTTGTAAACATGTGTTTCTAACATTTTTTTGTGGTTATTTATTGTAAGTCATTAAGTCATTTGAAGTAATGATATGGGCTGGTATTCGCATCTGAATCTAAATCTGTTGTACAAAATAAATGATATCTAATTCAATCGTTCTACATGACACGGTCGAACAGCGTCAAAGTCAAATAGTCACTGCTCTGTAAATTAAAATATAAATTTAATAATTTATGACCCTATTTACCTTACATAATAGTAAAAGTAAAGCGTGTTCCTTCGATCTTTCTTTTTCGTTTTCATATTTCATTATTTTCTTTCTCCTTTATATATAATAAAAACAATTTACCCGTAAGCTCGTATTTATTTTCTTTTTTTTCCCTTTCGATATTTCCTTCCTCTCTTCCTATTTTTCTCTTTCCCTTTCGTGTTTCTCTTTCCTTTTCGTCGTATCTCTTTCCTTTTCGTCGTATCTCTTTCCTTTTCGTCGTATCTCTTTCCTTTTCGTCGTTTCTCTTTCCCTTTCGTGTTTCTCTTTCCTTTTCGTCGTATCTCTTTCCTTTTCGTCGTATCTCTTTCCTTTTCGTCGTATCTCTTTCCTTTTCGTCGTATCTCTTTCCTTTTCGTCGTATCTCTTTCCTTTTCGTCGTATCTCTTTCCTTTTCGTCGTATCTCTTTCCTTTTCGTCGTTTCTCCTTCCTTTTCGTCGTTTCTCTTTCCCTTTCGTCGTATCTCTTTCCCTTTCGTCGTATCTCTTTCCCTTTCGTCGTATCTCTTTCCCTTTCGTTTTTTCTCTTTCCCTTTCGTTGTATCTTTCCCTTTTCGTCGTATCTCTTTTTCTTTCCCTTTTCGTGTTTCTCTTTCCCTTTTCGTCGTATCTCTTTCCCTTTCGTCGTATCTCTTTCCCTTTCGTCGTATCTCTTTCCCTTTCGTCGTATCTTTCCCTTTCGTGTTTCTCTTTCTTTCGTGTTTTCTTTTCCTTTCGTTGTATCTTTCCTTTTTCGTTGTATCTCTTTCTTTCCCTTTCGTGTTTCTCTTTCTTTCCCTTTCGTGTTTCTCTTTCTTTCCATTTCGTGTTTCTCTTTCTTTCCATTTCGTGTTTCTCTTTCCCTTTCGTGTTTCTCTTTCCCTTTCGTGTTTCTCTTTCCCTTTCGTGTTTCTCTTTCCCTTTCGTGTTTCTCTTTCCCTTTCGTGTTTCTCTTTCCCTTTCGTGTTTCTCTTTCCCTTTCGTGTTTCTCTTTCCCTTTCGTGTTTCTCTTTCCCTTTCGTGTTCTCTTTCCCTTTCGTGTTTCTCTTTCGTGTTTCTCTTTCCCTTTCGTGTTTCTCTTTCCCTTTCGTGTTTCTCTTTCCCTTTCGTGTTTCTCTTTCCCTTTCGTGTTTCTCTTTCCCTTTCGTGTTTCTCTTTCCCTTTCGTGTTTCTCTTTCCCTTTCGTGTTTTCCCTTCATTTTCGTGTCTCTCCTTACCTCTCGTGTTTCCACTTCCCATTTGTGTTTCTCTTTCCCTTTTCGTAGTATCTCTTTCTTTCCCTTTCGTGTTTCTCTTTCTTTCCATTTCGTGTTTCTCTTTCCTTTCGTGTTTCGCTTTCACTTTCGTATTTCCCCTTACCTCTCGTTTTTCCTCTTCTCTTTCGTTTTTCCCTTCATTTTCGTATTTCCCCTTACCTCTCGTTTTTCCTCTTCTCTTTCATTTTTTCCCTTCATTTTCGTATTTCTCCTTACCTCTCGTTTTTCCTCTTCCCTTTCGTTTTTTCCGTTCCCTTTCATTTTTACCCTTTCCTTTCGTTTTCCTCTTCTCTTTTCCTTTTTCTTTCTTTCACCCTCACCTCACCCTCACCCTTTCCCTCTTCCTTTTTCCTGATCAAAGTGTCTGCACCTCAACGTTGGAGATCAGATGACAACAAGTTTTTTTTAAAAAAAACTTATAACAATTTTAGCTCATTATTGTGAATAATAACAATAATTAAATTTTGTTGGAAAAGATCATTGCCTTCTAATATACATTTTTAAATTTTACCAATTATCAAATTAACAATTAACTAAGATCTGTTATCTGTTATCTAATATCTATTTAATTGTTCTCAGTTTTTCGCAGGGACAGAGGTTCTTTAAATATGTTTTTTATTGAGGAAAAAAAAAGGGATTTTTTTTATGGTAATTTCCATGATCAACGTTATACAGATTAAAAAAATTTGTCAGCTAATCAGGTGATCAGCACTACGCAATAAATTTTTTTGTTTTCAATCAGATGATCAGCGTTACGCCAATTTTTTTCTAAAAAAGTATTTATTAATTTGATAAAATACCGGTACAATCCGGCGGTCATTAAACATTGGTAAAAAGAAATTACGTGATTGAGTGTTTTTCTATATTTGGTCTTTAGTTTTTTTAACCTAAAATTTTTTTTTTTTTTTTTTAAAATTAGTAACGCGTTTATTTATTTAAATATGTCAAATTGTTGAATATTACAAATAAAATTAAACACCTATAGATTAGATCTATATACCTATTTTATCTATACTAATTTTTTTAGCCTAAAATAATTAAGTATTAGTCAACAATTAATTTGTTTCTAATCTAAAAAAGTGTTAGATAATTGATATAGTGAAAAAATTACACAACTAATCGTTTTTTCTTGAAATAAATTGAAAAAAATATTATTGATTAACTATTAGTACTGCACAAGACAAACTGAATTATAGTCAATTATCTTTTAACATTTATTTTTTTTGTAATGAAAAAGATTTTTCTAGCTAAAATATAAATTGCCAGCATCAATGAAGACAATACTAAAATAAAATAATTATTATAAATTAAAAAATTAGTAAACAAAAAAAAAAGTGGTATAATTTGTTTATTTAATTGCTCTAATTTTTTAAGATTTTTTTAGTCATTGTCATTTATTAGATAACAAAAATATATGACTTTGCTATGGTTTATGCAAACTTATTTTTTCTAAAAAAAAATTTCATTCTTTTTTTCTAAAAGAAAATTGAATCTACAAATGAAAAAAAAATGAAACATTAGAAATGTTTTGATAAAAGAAATAGTTTATTAACACACCATTTTAATACTTACTGAAATCCATATTCAAGGAAATCTAGCCACCTAAAGTAAAAAGAAAATAACAAAATGTTAATTGGTTAATAATTGTTTTATTAAAAAAAGAACAATTCATTTGGGCTGATCTTGCTCGTTTCACTAAATAATATTTTGTAATATTTATAAAATTGTACTACACTAGTACTACACTATACTACAAAAACACATGGTAGCCATGTGATAATTTATATTTAGTCCAATTATCGTTGTTTTTCACTATTAGAATCACAAGTTTCAAATGAGTTGTAGATTAGTTTTAAAAAACTCCTTGCAAGACTAAAGAAATATTAGAAAAGGTTAGAAATGTATAAAACTATATATTAATAACATGGTAGGTTGTTTCTTTCAAAAATAAACCTATATATAAACATTAAATAACTTGTACTTTATAATAATAAATAAAATAATTATTCTGCAGAGTTCTTATTATATTTATTTCAATAGTTCTTTATAGATACTTGATATACACTTCCAAAAATGAGACTTTTTATTTAATTACAAGATAATGTAATAAAACAACTGTTATTTATTATATATCCTTATAGGATCACACTATATATTTTTTTACATTTATTGAATAGCTTTATTAGAGATATATATAATAAATGAACATTGTCTTGTTACATATAAATCATGAATACATTAACTTTATTAGTTTTTCATATTATTAAAATTAAATGAACAATTATGAAATGTAATTTTGGCATTAGGTTGTTTTAATAAATCTTGAAAACTTTCAATATCAACGTTTGAATTAGAAATATTTTTATCATTTTCGTCTTCTTGAAGTGGTTCTTTCATTTTTTTATCATTGTTAACGCTAACTTGTTGCAGAGAAATATTTTCTGCCAATAATTCAAATATAAATAAGAATTTCAAATGTTTAAAATATAGTTCTATTAAATAATATAGTACCTTTAGCAACTTGCAGTGCAGAACGAAATCCAGGTGTTGAAATTGTATCAGGTGTTATGTCAATATTCTGATTATCATTGTTTTGCTCATTAATGATCATTGAAGTAGTACTACATGACGTTAAAGTGTTTTGATCTGTATATAAAAATAAATTAATCTATTACTTTAGTATAATAAAAATTACTAATAGTACCAGGCATAAAAATGGCTTCAACTAATCCATTTAATGAAACATTTTGAAGTTTTTCACTTGATCGCTCGTATGATTTCAATCCACTTATAGATTTATGTCGGGATACAGACATAACTTCAATATCTGTAAAATTCAACTCTTTTAATAAAGAGACTAAGGATTTACGCCCAGAATGATTAGTAATTTTTCTTCCTTCAGCAGAAATTCCACATTCAACAGCAAGATTATGAAGGAACCCTTGTAATCGAAGTTTTCCTATTTGATTTTTCAAATACCATTTACCCTGATAAATATATACTAAAAGATAAAACAATTAAATTAATAATAATATTATTATTGATTAATTACTATATATATAGTCTTACCATCTTCATCTGTTATTTCTTGTAAATAAAAATTTTCTTTGGCATTAATAGGACGTTTGGTAAAAAATAAATCATAATCTGCAATAATACTTGGATGACCTGGAATTCGTAATTTATCACCAGAACCATTATTTGGGTCTTCAATACCTCCTTGTTTTGTCTTTGATCGTGTAATATTTACATCATAACCCCCATCATATCGTTTTTGAAAATGATTAAATTTTAATTTATAGTGTTCCCCACCACGAAGACCAAGAAAAAGTGCATTATAAAAAAAGATTCTTTTTAAAAGTCCTGATGGAGTTTCTTGAGTAAGTATAGGAGATTGTAATATCTGTTGACATTCTTCAATAGTAAGAACACAATGGCAAAGTGGGGGTTTAAGGACCGTAAGGTCCGTCCCCCCTTGCTATTGTGTGTTACGACCCCCTGAATGTTAAAATCAATATCGTTTTTTTATTATATGAGAATTAGTTCTAAAAGATCTAGAATATTAATTTCTATATTGTGTTAGAAAAGCTTTTAGCCGTCTTAGAAGGTTAATTTCTATATCAATTTTTTATTAATATATTAGAAAAGCTTCTAAGACTTCTAGAATTGTAATTTCTCTATTGTAAATAAATCTAACGAAAAATAAGTCTAACGAAAATAAATATATCAGGAATTAATTCTACAAGGATTAGCGTATTAATTGGCATATTTATTAAATAAGTCTAACCAAAATAAATCTAACGGTACTTATTACCCCTAAATAAGTCTAACGAAAAAAAATAAGTCTAACCAAAATAAATCTAACGGTCCTTATTACCCCCTAAATAAGTCTAACGAAAAAAATAAGTCTAACGAGATTTTTGTCCCAACTTTTCCTTAATCAAGAAAAGGTTTAATGCAGGCTAGCGCATCAATTAGCATATTTATTAAATAAGTCTAACGAAAATAAGTATAACAAAAAATCATGTGACTTCTTAAATCTAACGAACTTTTCTATATACAAGAATGGCTTCTGCACAAGCTAGCTCATTAAATAGCATATTTGTTAAATAAGACTAACGAGATTTTTGTCCCAACTTTTCCTTAATCAAGAACAGATTCAATGTAGGCTAGCTTATTAAATAGCATATTTTATATAAATGTCTAACGAAATGCCACCCTAAAAAAATTCAGAAGAAAACTGTGATCGAAGCCTGTCATAATACTGAATAACATAATAGCCTCTAACATGTAATGGGCATCGGCCACAAGCAGAGGCTGTAGGCTTCCTGCAATCAGAACATGGTATCCGTTTTTTAGCTTTCCAATGAAATCGGCAACCTTCAGGGCGAATACAAGGGTTATTGCAAACCTTTCCAGTATTACAAAGATACGGACAAGAATATTCACCAATCATCCTATTTTTTTAACACTAAAATTCAAAAGATTAATTAATAAATAGTTAATACTTAAGTTTTGTAATAGCCCAAAACCATTTTGGCAAGCCTGTAAATACTGCTTTTGGTAACGGCTCTATAACCGAAAACTGAAAAAAATAGGAAATAATTAATTAAAGAAAAAATTTTATAAGTAAGTAATAGTGCGACGGTTAGAGATAACACAATGGTTAGAAAAATAAGAAGTGATAAGAAAATTACAATCTGTAATAGTTGTGGGCAAAAATGCGCAACACCTCAAAAACTTCGTGAGCATCTTAGACGAAAAAATCCATGTAAACCTAAAACTGATACTCCAATTCAATCGCCTGTTCAAGAAGATAACCAAGAAGTTAACAAACAACCTGTTCAAGAGGCTATCCAAGAACCTCTTCAAATACTAACCCAAGAAATTAACCAAAATCCTGTTCAAGAGGCAATTCAAGACTCTAGTAAAGATATTCCTTTCAAAAACCCTAATATCGAATGGAATTATCAGGATATAAAAAGAAAATTAGGCACTTATAAAAACTTGCAACAGGAAACATGTTGTAGGCCAGAGGAGTTTGATAGAAAGCGTTTCTACTTAGAGATGAAAAAAGAGTGTGATCAACCATATACAGGTATAACTACTTCAAAATGGAGTTCATTTCTATATTCAGCAATCCAATATTTACAACGGAGATTTGATAGAGAGAGGGGGGGTCATATAGATGTGAAGGGGGTTGTAGCTGAAATTCGTAAAGAAATATTTCCAGAAAGGTTAACAACAAGTGAAACAGAACTTCCTAAAATCCCAGAGGAAGCAGTCAGATTTATTAATCCAAATAATCGTAAGCCTGGTGAACACTTCAGAAAATGGGGAGCGAGATTGCTAAAGAGATGGAAAGAACTTGAACTAGGTGATAGAGATAGACCAGAAAACTTGCATGAATGCAATCTTCTAAATCATGATCTTGAGCAATTGGATCCTGAAGCAAGTAGGCCACCTACAAAAGAAGAATATGAAGAGTACTGTAGGCAAGAAAAGGCAAATAATGAAGAATTCAAGCGTTTGGGAGGAATTACTGAAGAACAAGAAAGAGATATAGAATTTAGGGAGCAAGAAGAATTAGGCACAGCACTTAAAAGAAGAGCCATAGCTGTGCATCGTGCAAAAGTCCCACGATCTCATCCAGACAATGGAAGTGATATACGAAAAATGCTAGAAAGCCGAAGAAGACAATTTAAGGAAATACTTGAAAAAGAATTTGATAAGCGTGGACAATTTAAGTTTGCTCTATGTTCTCTAACCAAATTTCTTATAGATGATAAGCCTGGGAATGATAAAGCAGGAAAAAAGAATTCACGAACTGATTGGCTTAGAAATACACAAATTATAGTCTATAATAGAGCTGAAATAGATGATTACTTAAGCAATGCTTTCGAACAAATTCTATACCAAGTGGAGGAGAGAGGAGGTAAGACTAATGCTTAAGTATCCATTGAGGTGGTAATTGCACATCCTTTACGATCTGTAGTTCTTCTCTCACGAATGAACGCTCAGGGCCATTATAAAGTTTATAGAGAACTGGTTGATTTTCTTTTAGCAAATATGATTCAATTATAAAAACTTCAAGAGACCAATTGCAGTCGGTTGCTCTTTTTTTTCCTCCTTCTAGATCACTAGGTTCAAAAAGATATCGAACTTCAGTATAGCTTGGTAAAATTGCTTCATCATAGCCAATTGAACGTCTAGCAGGCCAAGAGGGTTTGGCCTTAACCTGATTCTTTTTTATAGCCTTAGCAGGAGAAATACCAATCTGACGTGTGATAGAATTATTAATGTCCTCAACAATTATAGGCAAATTCTGTACCCAAGACCTAGATCTTTCAGATAAATGCAATGTTAATAAGTCATGTGCGTCTTGTATACGAAATAATCTTTTAGCTAATGTTTGATTATATCTCTCAACAATACCCATAGTACGCTTAGATTTAGCCTTCTGAATTTTCACGTTATGTTCCATCATAAGCACCTCACATTCTCCCTTAAATTCAGAACCCCTATCAGTGATTAATAATTTTGGCCAGACAAGAGGATGGGATTCATCATCATATATACTTTTAAAAGCACGTGCAATAGTTTTAGAAGTTAAGATTCCCTCTCTATCCTTGACACTATATGCACCAATAGGAATAGAAGCTTTATATCTAGAAGCAACGTCCACTACATTAAGACAAAAAAGATAAGTAATTCGTCCTACTTTATCATAAGGCATATAAAGAACATCTGCCTGATGGACTTCATTGGGCGTAGTAATAGAGGTAAAACTTGCACAAGGAATATATCTAGGACGTGGCATATGTATTTGGTGTACAGCCTGTCTCTCAAGCCAGTCCTTCACTTCATCAATAGTAAAATCATATCCAGCCTTAATAGAAGCTTCAAACAATTTTTTAGCATTTCTCTGATAACCAATAGGTTGATAATAAATCTTTTTCAAAGCAATAGAAATATCAAGATTTCGAGCCTCACCAGAATCTATAGGAATAATAGGTAACAATGAGGGTTGAGCAGACATATCTTGATCAGCTAAATAGCAACTTTGATCTAGGGATAAAGTTAGTACAAAAGAAAATCCACAAACTAGAAGAGGAAATTAAAGCCTGTGAGCGATATATTTCTCATCTTGAAAAGAATCTTCAATCTTATGATGATGAAGTTAATCAGCTAAAGGATAAATGTAAGGTCATCCTAGGTGAGCTTAAAAAATGTCAGGATCATCTGGAGCTAAAAGAGGAGGCATTAGTTATTCAAGATAATCGAATTATCCAGCTAGAAGACATAATAGATAAACTTAAATCTCGTATACAAGAATTATCTAAATCTAATAATAATCATTCCGAAGAAGAACAAAAAAATATGGCAATACCTGATATTTTAATAAATATTGCTAGAGCGCTAGATCGGGTGGAATCATATTTTGATGGGGATACATCATTCAACCCCAAAAATACACTAGATGGTATACGAATCTTATTAATAACTGCTCGTGAACTTATGCAAAGAAATGCTCAAGATGCTATTAACATGCAAGGTTTATACCGTACAGCTAATGAGCGAATCAATGCCCTTAGGAATGAATTAACAAATACTAGAAATGATTATATTCAAGCTCAGCTACTGACTTTAGCATATAATAATGAGGTAAATGAGCGTCGACGTTGGTGGCAAATAGCACAGGATAGGCAAACTAATGGACAAAGGATAGCCTTAAGAAAGCAAAATCGAATAAATGTATTAATAGGAGAAAAAGCTATTCTTCAGCGAATAAATCAGAGACGCAAAGCAGAGGCAGAATTAGCAGAATTCAATCGGGCATTTGTATTTAATAGATACCAAAAATGGAAGGGTAGGGAATTAAATTCACGACAAATTATTTTGAATTTACAAAACAATCCTCCAGGAAACATGGCTACAATACAAGATGTCATGCATACATTAGCACCATTACTTGCACAATTACCCAATTATGATGGGCAGGAACCACCAGACGTATATTATCAAAAGCTTAGAAATATAAATGAGATGGCACGTCCTTTAGCCGTTGCTGGCTTTAATGCCGTTGCAAGATGTCAAGTTATGATAAATAAAATGACAGGTAGGTTTGCACCTGTTCCTGCCAATGATCCTTATGCAGGAGGTAATCCAGCTATTAATACTGAACCTCTCTTCCTAAACTGGTTGCGTGAAAAATATAGAGAAGTTATGGTAGGGACTAACCGAAGTGCTATATTTGCTCTTGTTAATGAAAAGTTTTTAGAGACAGATACTCCTGATAGTTATGAAAAACGAATCAAACCACTAGTACAAGCAATGCCAGATGCTGATGCCTTACCTTATCTATTTAATCAATTGCCTTCTGATTTAGAAATGAGAGTTAGAATTGCTACTCCTGCTACAGTCATTGCATTTTTTACAGACTTGCGTAATATATGGCATGAAAGTGCAGGCAAAAGAATACAAGCTCATACAATAGCTCCAGTTAATTATAAAGCTCAACCACAAAAAGATGATTTTAAAATTCGTCTAGCAAGAGATTTGGGATATACAGGAATAGGAACAGATGACGCTACATTAGAAAATTTTATTTATGAAGAACTTAAAAAGAGATTAGGAGGTCAAACAGCTCATGTTAGAAAGAGTCCCTTTACACCCAGAAGTGCCTATGCCACAAAGAAAGTTGTTAGAAAGGTAGTGCCAAGTAAAGCATCAAGTAAACTTGTCCGGCATTGCTCAGTATGTGGAAATGCTGGACATACAAAGGCTAATTGCCCCAGACTAAAGCGGACTAAAAAAGTTAATTATGTATACCAAAATGAGGAAGAAGATCCTGAAGACTCTGAAGATTCTGAAGAATACATATTGGAAGAAGATTCTGAAGAAGAAATTGAAGATGATAATGAGGATGATATTGATGACGAATCACGAAATTGCTATGCTTTAAAAAAAAAGTGGTGCGAAGTGGAGTACCTATAAAAAAGAGTATCAAATCAAAAGAAGGAACCACCAAGAAGTCCCCTACTTCCAAATCTCGTACTAGTAATATAGCCATAGCTACAGATCTAATGTATCAAATAGCATTAAAATCGTCAATAGCATCATTAGTCCCTCATTGTCCTAGAGAGATTCTTATAGAAATTTCAAAATTTATTAATATGATATTCCCCAAAATAAAAGACCATTGCTTGAATACAGAAATGCCAAATGATACGGTTAAAAGAAGGGAATTAGCATGGGAAAATGTTACAAAAAAATTTCAAGATATCTTATTTCCACTAATACAGGCCACAAATACCGAACAAAAGCTTCTTTTACAAGTTCCAGAAAATAATAATGAAACTGTTCCAAATGCCCCCAGCTCAAATGAAGATATAGTTATAGCAGATTCTACTAAAATAAAGGAAATTAATGCTACATCCTCTAGCTATGCCAAACCAGAGAGCATTCAACTAGATTATGCCATTAAGGCTTATGCTACAGCTCAAAAAAAAAATAGCCAAATATATTGGCCAAAGCCCTTGGAGATAAATTTTCTCCAAATAAAGGATGCCGATGATGTTGCAACCATCTCATGTAAGGTAGGGGATATAACTATACCATATGCAATGATTGATAGTGGATCAGATTCATCAATATTCTCAGAAAATGTTGCTATTCATTTGGGTCAAAAAATAAATAGAAAGAAGATTCATCGACTTAATGGGGTTGCAAGTAAGTCTCATTCTCTTGGTACGGTTGATAGTGTTCCTGTAACTATAGAGGATAAGGAAAATAGAGATACCATTTCAGATGAATTTTCTGTCGTTCCTACAGAATATGATGATAATGGAAATGAGTTATCACTATTTATTCTTGGAACGAAATGGCAACATCGGGCAGGATGGGAACCCTTAGTAAAGGGAGAATTTAAGACAATCCGAAATGGAAAGACTATTACCATCCCCCTATCAGTTCACAAGTCTCAGCGTAATGTCTTCACTGTAGGGAAGGGGCCAGAACCTGTAAAAAAAACTAGCAGACCGTACATGCATGCATTGTGGTAAAGAATTCCGTTATCCCTGTAGGTTAAAACAGCATTATAAAACAGTTAAGTGTTCAGACAGTATTTCAGACAGTGTTTTAGACAGTGTTTCAGACAGTGTTTCAGACAGTGTTTCATCACAGATCAGACAATATTTAGACAGCAATCAGGAAAAAAATACAGTGCCTATTCGACTATTTTTGGCATGATATAACCTTTTGAAGTTCTTGAATAAGATGGTCAGAAAGTTTTGTACGAATAGAGGAACGAAATGAATATTTTTTTCGAATATCTGGATTATCTGGTGCATTAGCACGCCATCTATTCCACAAGACTTTGGCATCTTTTTCATAAAAACTAATTGGCTCTATAGCACTATCAATACAGCCAGGATTAATAGAACGGATTCCATCATTATAAATAATAATTGTTTGATCTTTAGAATAGATAATATCATCCAATGTCTTGATAATATCTTTAACCGAAGAAAGGACATATTTAAGATCCTTTATTTCATTCTTAGATCGTGATAGTAATGCAGATAACTTGCCAATCTCTCTATCTTTTTCAATATTGGCTTTATCCAAGGCAGAGATACGAGATTGGTATTGTTTTTCCAAGTCAGCCTTACTGGATTTATATTGCTCTTCTAGCTGATACCTAAGTGAATATAATTTCTGCTTCATATCTACCATACAGTTATTATATTCTCTCACTTTTCGAGCTAAAAGAGTATCATATTCATCTTTTAAACGTTTGCGTTCTTCAGAAACTTGAGTCTCAATAGTTTTCTTAATACTATTTTCCTGTTGTTGTACACGAAGTTCACGCTCTTCTAACTGTTTCTCAAATCCATCTAACCGAGATAATGTACTAGAACCATCAGAAGTGGTATTTGCTTCAATCTTTAGCTTTTGACGATTTTTTTATTAAAGTATCTTCCAACTTCTTTAGTAAGTAATTCCTCAATATCTAAACGAATACCTTTAGCCTGTTCCTCCGATAGTGGATTACTTTTGCGAGTTGTTAGTCGTAACCATGCATCCTTTTTTATGGATTGAGGTAATTGGTCAAGCAAATTCTTATAGTGTTCATTAAAATGTGGTTGGCTTGCCATGTTCGAATAGGGTAAGTAATATGTAGTTTTAGAAAATTCCTGGAAGAAAATTATTCCTGGAAGTTTAGAAATTCCATATTTTCCCAGAAGTTTGGGTATTCCATATATTTTTAGTAAAAGTTTCCGTCTAGAATTAGCCAAAAAAATTGCTGAAGCCTATATTCTGGGAAAAAAATACCAAGAAAATGCCAGAGAAAATGCCTTTCCTTGTCCAAGAATTGCGGAAGATTATCCTGAAATTTATAAGGAGGAGAATGTGAACCGAGTTCACAATGTCACGTGTATGGCGCAGTAATTTAACCTATTTCCCTTTCTTGTCTAAGCTCTGCAAAAGGTCAGAAACATCTAATGGCAACGGTTTTTTCAAATCAGATTTTATCAAATTTATCATGTCTTCCAATTTATCCAGGCTATCCATTAGAGCTTGTGCTGATTTTGTCAGATCAGGGAATATAAGGGATGAGGAATCATAGTCAAGCTGGCTCGTCTCTGGATTCTCTTTTTTATTGCTTTCCATTTCTTATCTGTGGAAAATAGTCTAAATAATTTGACTAAGAATAATTAGATCGGTCCCAACCTCTAGTTATACCAAAATATTTTAATTTAAGATACAATCTAGTTTCTCTGATAGTTTTATAAGTAATTCTACAACCTTGAATATGAAGTGCTTGGAGTTTTAGGCAGGAATGAATAATATTACAAATTGATTCTTCAGAAAACTCTATACGGAAAGAAATATCTAGATATTCTAATTTATAGCATGAATTTGCGATTGCATATAGACCTTTATCAGTTATTAATCCAGTATCATCTACTCTACGATAATTAAATCCCAAGTTGAGATACTTCAGATTGGGATATGATTCTGCTATTCGATTTAATGTTTTATCACTGAATCCCATACTATCATTCAAATTTAAATGAATTATATTTGGGAATAGATGTGTAATATGTTTGATTTTTTTATCTGAAAGTTGCCAGTATCTTGGAATTTCTAAATGAGTTACATTCAAATAATAAAATGGTTTGGTCCCAAAGAGACTCTTCTGCTTCTCACATATTATTTTCATAAAAATTTTTTGTATGTTACTATTCTTTAGCTCAACTCGTTTCCATAGAACAGAAACACCGCATCTGTACCATAATCGGCAGACAAATAGAATGGGATAGAGGGATTTATCTATTGCTAGGAAATATAAAATATGATTTAATAGTTCTGGTAAATATATAACTCTTAAATGTGTCATAATTAACAAATATTATATGCTAATTTAAAATATGCATAACACCCTAGCTTTACCCGAATTACTAGAAGCTATCTTTGCCTTTCTTAGTAGGAAAGATCTCTATAGGAGTTGTGCTAGAGTAAACCACCAATGGAATGCTGTATCTAAGCTTATTATTCAGAAAAAAAGGAAAGCTGAATTTATTAGTATTCCCAGTATTCGTGATAATATTATTTCTTACCTTTATGATGATGATCTCAGTCTTACTGAAATTGTTAACTATTGCAAAGTAAGTGATACATGGAGTGATATTTTTAATCGATTAAGTACAAGGACTATTTCGCTTTCTATATTATATGATCATAAAGATTTCTTAAATTCTTCTCGCTATAGTAGAAGTCAACTACTTCATAATAAAAAACAATTTTTAGTCTATTTTACACGTCGTAAAATGCAATATTATTTAAAACAGGACTATGAACTAAACAGGTACTATCAGGATGTCTGTTCGCTTTACGAACTAAGGAATGAATTTCTTAGACTGGCCAGAGTTTTCCAATCCTATGACTATGACTATACTGTTGATGATGAATTTCATAGGCTAGTCAAGTCTTTTCAGTCTATTAGATTTCCTTGATAATTATTTTGCACAAAATCTAACTCTCGTGCTAATCTATCTAATGTTAATTGTAGTCCAATTATATAAACTTTTTGACGATCTTCTGCTCTAACCTCATTTTGGAATACCATTTTGATATTCTTTTTTACTTCATCTATAATATCCTCTAATCCGACTATGCTGGTTGTCATTTTAGTGATTTATTCTATAATCAAATATTTAACATGCCAGAAAAAATATCTTTGTAAAAAGCTTTGCCAAAGATGACTAGATTGCCGTTGCTTTGAGCATCTGCTCTATTTCATCTTCTGACCTTTCACGATTCTCCTCCTTAGCTATTTGATAATAAAGCTCATATAATTCCTCTAGGCTGGTAAATAGATCATTATCTTCATACCTTTTGCGATAATTTTCTAGCCTTTCAGTATATGCTTCTTCCTTAGGGAACATCTTTACTGCAAGTGTTTTAATATAGTTATTCGGATCCTTTTCAGCTCGTAGTTTTTTTAGATATTCTCCATAATTTTTTGCAAGATTATCATATTTTCTGCCTTTTCGCAATGCAGTTTTTATGACTTTTATTTGCGCAAGTTCTATATCCTTATGATCGACCATTTTTGTATCGTTTCTACTATAACGATAGAAAAACTTTAATTAATAAAATTATATTCTTTGATAATTTTTACCTGGAAAAAATATTTATTATAAAGGATCTATTCCTTGACACGAAGTTTAACTTTTATAGCCCTTTCTTCTGCTTCTTCAGGAGATAATCCAGATGCTATCAGGCGTTTATATAATCCAATTCGCCAATGTCCATATGGCAGGGTTCGAATTCCATCAAGTAAGATCCAGCGCTTGTTATCATATGGATTCAGTCCTATCTTATTTACCCTCTCCAGATATATTTGATGATCATGACTGCGGAGACCATACATATCATGTCGGGTTAGCTTCTTAGTCCTGAGACATTCTAGAAATTTGTCATGTCGAAGCTCCTTTTTAACCACGCATTTCTTAACACCCTTTGCCTTCTGGATGCCATGCTTCTTTTTAGGGTCTTCTGAATCGGGATCATTGGGAGTTTTAGGATCATGACCTGCTGGAAGAACTGAATACATTTTTGGCTTTAAACATATTGATTCGCCTATTGGGTTCCCCTTTGTCTCATCCTTCATTAGAAATAAGTCTCCTGAATAGTTAAGATCGAAAATATCTGGTCTTTCTGCTCGATCTTTATATATGTCTTCAGTTTCTATCCACATTATGAGTGAGTCTGTATCTGTATAAAGTAGACGGGCCTTATCTCCATAGCGAGGCTTTATGTAACCGTACCAAAAGTTATACATCATGGCCTTGCTAATGTCGAGAATTGCCTGCCCCACATAGATTGGTTTATTTAGAGTTACTGTACCTTTTAACATGTGTACTGCTGTGATGCCCCCTTCGAATGCTTTAAAGCCTACATATAATGGTGAACTTGCTAGACGCCTAATTTTTTTATCCTCTTCTGTTCTAAGTAGCTCTACTCTCATATGTTTACGGACATTCTCCATCTGTTTGCCGAAGACTGCATTATTTTTTAACTTATAATACATAACTCCAAACTCATCCCCAGTGGCCTTAGCTATTTTGCGTTTACGAATATTTTCCTCAATATAGTCTTTCATCCATGGAGACTGCCGGAATTTTAATCCACCGTGAATCTTTGTAACTTTCACCCCAAATTTCATGTATAACTGGAGTGCACGATAATGGATCACGTAGTTCTTTTTGGGATAAAGGGTTTGGACGAGCTTTTCTCCTGTTGTATATTTTCCACCCCCAACTTCTTTATCTTGTACTAATCTTTCATTATACAAGCTAAGCCAGTCTTCTGGAATTATCTGCTTTTCTGGCGCTAAAGGATAATCTGCAAAGTAATCGTGCAAGTGCACTGGAGCTTCTAGATCAAGTTCAAGCATATACCTATTTCTGCATCAGGCGCGATACTTTGGATATCTGATACTTCCTCTGGACTCACTTTACCTAAAATTTCTGTAGGCATGTATTGGGTCATTGCACCTGAATATAAAGCATTCATATCCTCATACATGATCCAAGATGTTGGTTTGCCTGGATTGTAATCAGGACATTTAGGATTATTAGCTTTGGCATAACGGTGACTTGCCATTGTCATGCCTCCACGAATGCCCTTCTCTACCATCAAGTACTCGTCCATATCTGTCATTAGCTTAAGTTCAGCTCCACTACTTTTGTATAAGGAATCATTAAACATTCCTGGTGCAGATACGTAATGAGAGGGATCTAAGCCATCATCATTCAAGCACATGATAGTGTAGTTCATGAAAACATCTGCAAGTAAAAGTACGTCGGTTTCAAGATATAAGTCATGATATTCTCCAAAATTCTTCATCTCAAATTCCTGCCATACCTTTTGAGCATGTTCATAATCCTCTTTACTAATATTTTGCTGGCTAAGAAGCGAATAGAAACCCTTTCTAGGTGGGAGGCTTGTTTTGTCGAACTTGTCCCATGAGTTGCTCCAGTCATATGGGAATACCCCTTTTCGTAGAAGAAGCTTGATCTTATCTATTGAGTAGCCTTTCTCTGTAAAGTACCTAACAGTTAGAGGGAATTTTTCGAGCTTTCCTCCTAGACATTCTACTAATTTATCTAGTCCCATTCCCATATGTTGAAAGCTATCTAAGAACCGAAGCTGTCCTATGTCCATGGCTTTGTACTTTCCTATATTTTCTGGGATGCAATTTAGCTTATCAGCCGTGAATTTGCTCACAACTTTCATAAGCGGATGAGAGTCATATCCCCGGAAATTATGACATATAAGTGGCACTTTGGTTTCGAAAGAGCCTATTCGCAATTTTTTGTTACAAGAGTCATGAGCTGGGCCTCGATACTTTCCATTTATATGGTCATGATCTTTTACTTTTCGATTAAGAGCACTTAAGGCTTCTCGGTATCTTTTCTGCACCTCTTTCTTTTCAGGATGCTCCTTTTCCATACATGTTTCCCATTCCTTAACTTCTAATAATCTATGCTTTGCTTCTTCGAGTTTTTTTATTACCTCTGGTGCTGGTTTTAAGAAAGGTCCCTTGCAAATCCAGCATTTAGTCGCTTCATTATACGCCTTCAAGTCTCCTGGTGCCATTATCATTTCAGCCGGTGCAGATAAATCTTCTTGGATAGCTAGGAGTTCCTCTTCGATTTTTGTAACGAATCTTTTCAAGGCATCTGGGCCTCTATATAGATCGTGACTCACAATCTCATAATTAAGTGAACTATCCATGCGAACCACTACATAGCAATAACCACTTGGCTTATGCCTCTGTATTCTTTCTGTATGGGTTAACTTTGTTTTCTCTTCTGGGGTTAGTTTTTCGGTTAACATTTCAAGATCCCAGAAAATACGATATGGGTTTGGTTGCATACATTTATGATTATAGAAAGCTTTGACACTTCTATTTTTTACTGGCATTTGAGGTTGCTGAGGAGCATTATTTAGACCTTTGCATTTTGGTATATGCTCCTTTAATCCTTTTTCTGCAGAATATACATGAAGACAATATCGGCAGAGATATTTTCGCCCTTTATGTTTGCTATGGTTATATACTAGCTTATGTAAATCTTTGATTATGCAATAATGACTTCTTTCCTCTTCCGTAATTACTAGAAGATTTACTTGCTTATATTCTTCCTCCCTTCTCTCTGAAACATAGCGAAACTCAAGACACTTATTTTGATTGTGCCACTCATAAACACATAAGCTAATCTCTGGATTATTCTCTTCGAACTTCTTATAAATAGGTGTTGAAACAGGTACTGGTACTGGAATGCCTTCCATGTTAAGTTCTTCCACGAAACCTCCATACAGCCTATGTGGATTTCTCTCTGGATGTTCTTTTACAGGATGCATTGCTCCTAAAACACTCCATCCGAAACACCAATCATCATTATTTTGAATATTAATAATTCCATTATTACGTTTTGGTAAAGTTTCTGGTAAAGGTATATAGGCAGTAGGACCAATTGGATTAAAATCAGATATTTCTATACTAAATTCTTCTATATATTCTGGGTAAGCATCAGACATTTGGTATATGTGTTATCTCTAACCGTCGCACTATTACTTACTTATAAAATTTTTTCTTTAATTAATTATTTCCTATTTTTTTCAGTTTTCGGTTATAGAGCCGTTACCAAAAGCAGTATTTACAGGCTTGCCAAAATGGTTTTGGGCTATTACAAAACTTAAGTATTAACTATTTATTAATTAATCTTTTGAATTTTAGTGTTAAAAAAATAGGATGATTGGTGAATATTCTTGTCCGTATCTTTGTAATACTGGAAAGGTTTGCAATAACCCTTGTATTCGCCCTGAAGGTTGCCGATTTCATTGGAAAGCTAAAAAACGGATACCATGTTCTGATTGCAGGAAGCCTACAGCCTCTGCTTGTGGCCGATGCCCATTACATGTTAGAGGCTATTATGTTATTCAGTATTATGACAGGCTTCGATCACAGTTTTCTTCTGAATTTTTTTAGGGTGGCATTTCGTTAGACATTTATATAAAATATGCTATTTAATAAGCTAGCCTACATTGAATCTGTTCTTGATTAAGGAAAAGTTGGGACAAAAATCTCGTTAGTCTTATTTAACAAATATGCTATTTAATGAGCTAGCTTGTGCAGAAGCCATTCTTGTATATAGAAAAGTTCGTTAGATTTAAGAAGTCACATGATTTTTTGTTATACTTATTTTCGTTAGACTTATTTAATAAATATGCTAATTGATGCGCTAGCCTGCATTAAACCTTTTCTTGATTAAGGAAAAGTTGGGACAAAAATCTCGTTAGACTTATTTTTTTCGTTAGACTTATTTAGGGGGTAATAAGGACCGTTAGATTTATTTTGGTTAGACTTATTTTTTTTCGTTAGACTTATTTAGGGGTAATAAGTACCGTTAGATTTATTTTGGTTAGACTTATTTAATAAATATGCCAATTAATACGCTAATCCTTGTAGAATTAATTCCTGATATATTTATTTTCGTTAGACTTATTTTTCGTTAGATTTATTTACAATAGAGAAATTACAATTCTAGAAGTCTTAGAAGCTTTTCTAATATATTAATAAAAAATTGATATAGAAATTAACCTTCTAAGACGGCTAAAAGCTTTTCTAACACAATATAGAAATTAATATTCTAGATCTTTTAGAACTAATTCTCATATAATAAAAAAACGATATTGATTTTAACATTCAGGGGGTCGTAACACACAATAGCAAGGGGGGACGGACCTTACGGTCCTTAAACCCCCACTTTGCCATTGTGTTAAGAGGTGAAGATCCATTTTTTACACCTTTACCAAGTTCAGCTAATTCTTTCAATTTACCATCAAGTATCAAATGTAAATCAGGAAATTGCTTTTGATCAAGTAAATCAACTGGTCGTAATGGAGAATACATATTTAGATGTCGATTTAATGCATGCATTGCATTAATAATAGATGATGTTGAATACTCTTCTCCATTTTGTTGTTTCATTACTGTAACATAATCAGATATTTGTTCTTCCAAGTCTTTTAAGTTGGTGATATTCTCGCAATTACCAGCCAGTCCAATTGTTTTACGATATTTTTCAAATTTTTTAAGCCAGTTATTCGTTGATAAATGGGTATTTTCAACAACAGACTTTTGTTTATAATATTCTTTTTGTTCTTTCGTAGGTTTAGTATAAACAACTGAAGAAGATATCTAATAAAATACAAAATCATAACATTTAATGATAATTAATAATATACAATTATACAGTATGACAATAATAACCTTATTTTTTCGCGGAACTTTCATGTTGAAGCTTGAAAAAAAAAAGAGTATTGTAAAGTAAAAAAAAAAAGAGTATTGTAAAGTAAAAAAAAAAGAGTATTGTAAAGTAAAAAAAAAAAGTAAAATTATTTAAACAAATAGACTATAAATAAACTTTCTGATTTTATAGTGTGATCGTGAGAGTCTATATAATAAAACACTTATTGTATAGGTCTTTAGGCAATACTCTGCTATTTTCGATTTCAGCAATTTGATGGCCAGATTGTGCCACTTACGTGGCACAATCTGAGCCTATCAAATGGCCTCAATCGAAAACAGCACGTTATTGCCTAAATACTATACAATAAGTATATATTATTATGTAAAGAGTTGGGAAGGCGAATAAAATGTGTATTGTTTTATAATAAAAATTTACAATATCATATAATTGTTTTTCATAACTACTATAAGCAATTTCCAATAAAAATACAACAAATTTATAATAAATAAAATAAACAATTGATATGCCCTATAAAAAATAAATGTCCGGAAAATGTTATCAAAAATGTCTGGAAAATGTCCGGAATAAATCTGATGTGTCCGGAAAATGTCCACTTTTTTGGTTTAAAATTTTGACATGTCCTAACTTTGTCCAGAATTCGTCCAGTATTTGTTTGGTATAAAATTTTGGACAAATTCTGGACAGTTAAACCTGGACAAATTCTGGACATAGTAAAAAAACCAGATAGACAAATTCCGGACATGAAAAAGTTCAGGACAAATTCTGGATACTATTTCCAAAAAAGGATAAATTAATTTTGTAAAAAAATGCAAAAATCACAAAACTGACATTCAAAATCTTTTCTGTCGTACTAATTAAAATTGCAGAGCAGGCAAAAATACTATATATCTATAATATAAAAATTTTGGGTTAAGGAATAATGATGATCATCTATCCATTGATCATCTTTTGTGGCAAAATTTTACGAAAATACATTTCTGGACAATTTCAGGACAAATTCCTAATATCCCGGAAATGCAGTGTTTTTGGAACAGTTTCTGGACACACAGTGTCCAGAATTTCCGGACAATTATTTAGACAATTTTTCCAGACAATTTCTGGACATTATCCAGACACTTATTTTTTATAGGGATGCTATAGTTTTCATAAAAAAAGATACTGTTGTAAAGTATTGTGTACAAAAAATTAGTGCTGTATCACATTTTGTTCCAGATGATATAATCGAAGATGAGCAAAATTAGCCCATACGCTTATTTTATATAAAAGTCAATATTTACCTGTTGTTTAAAAAGAAAGTTTTTTTTTAATATTCACCAACCACCTAAAAAAAAAAAATACGAATGTTAATAATCATTTTGTTAAAAAAATTTTTCCAAAAAAAAACTAATACTCACCTCTAGAGGTTTTCTTTATTTTATTCAGGATATAAATCATATAGGATATTATCTGCATGCCTAAAAAATGAAAAAAACAAAAAAAAACAAAATATTATTATATGTATAAATAAAAAGACATTTTTTACTTTCTGACTTCCCATACCTAAAGGGACTTGAGAAAATGGTCTAAAAATTGGATAAACGAAGAGTTGGTAATGTTTGTTAAATTAAATATAAAAAAATAATTTTTTTTACTTGTTTGTATTTCATGCGTGACTACCACAATTTCACTATTATTTTTTCCAATACAATACCCTAAAAAAAGAAAATAAAATAAAACGAACATTAGTAATGTTTGTTAAAATAAAAAAGAAAATAAAAATAAAATCTTTTTTTACTTGCCAATATATATAAAAGCTCATGCTTTTATATATCTAAACTCTAAAGTCGTATCAACCATCTAAAAAAAAGGAAAAAGCAAAATATTAGTACCGTTTCATTAAAAAAATTAGTTTTAAGTAATAGTAAAAACCTCTTCATCAAATTTCCTATGCATTATTCAAAATTCAAAGAACCGGTTGTCTACAAAATAAAGAAAAAGAACGAAATGTTGAAACACTTAGTTAAAAGGTTATTAAATTAAAAATAAAAAAATTTTTTTTAACTTCACTTGCCAATTTACCCACATGTCCTAATATTATTAAATAAATGGAAAAAAGAACTAAAATACCAAAATACTACATCTAAAAACCGGAGAGCTGTCTATTAAAAAAAAAAGAAATACCAATTAACATCTTTTATATGTTTTGTTGAAAGAAAACAATACATCACTCACACACCCACATACTTACACGTGCAGAAAGATAAATTTCTGGTTGACTTTAGTTTTTAAATGTATAATCACAGTATGAATATTCTGCAAAATTAACTTGTAAATCTTATCCATATGCTTTGTTATGAACATAGCCTCTGGATGCTTCCATTTCTCTACTCTAGCTTCTATCTTTATTACTCATACTCTTGATGTTTTATCCTGCAATGTCTGAAGAAAGATAAAATAAAAAAAAATGAATAATTAGCAATGTTCGTTAAAATAAAGAAGCTGAGAAAAACGTTTTTTCTACTTGTCAGATAGCTGTGCCCAAAGAATCAAAAAAACGTCTAAAAAATAAACAATTAATTAGCAATATTCTTTAAAATAATAATAAACTGAAAAAGATTTTTTTATTTGTCAAATATCTACATCCAGAAAAAAAAAACCTAAAAAAAAAATAATAAAAAAAAAAGAAAATTTAGTAAAATAAATAAAGAAAAATAAAGAAAAAAATACATACCAAAAAATCGCGAAAAAGTTACCTAACTAACAATTAGTGTTTTGTCATAAAATTTTATCACCACACTCACATTCTTACGCACTCACATATTCACTCGTTTGCACACTTATACATGGGAATTGACATAAGAGTCAGAAATCCATAAAGTAGAAAATGTTAAAAAGATTTTTTTAAAATTAAATTAAAATAGAATACAATAGTTATCGTTTTCCAAAAATAGGTATATGAAACTAATGGAGAAGGGAAAGAATGAAAGGACACATTAGGGAAAGGGAATGGCTGAGGGAAGAGAAAGGTGGATGGGGAAAAGAAAAGGGTGAGAGGAAAAAAAGGAAAGGGAGAAGAAGGGAAGAGTCATAATCATTAATTTATTTGGATAAAAAAATGTGCATAGTGGTGTAAGTGTACTTTTGCAATTCCACAATTCTGTAGTAAAGTCGGTTAAAGGAGGACCAAGTATTAATGTTCTTAAATAATATATATAGCATATAATGTAACCTTACTTAAAAAAAAAAAATACTTTTTTTTAGAAAAAAGGGAAAAATACGAACAATTAGCAATATTCGTTACAATATAAAAATCGAAAAAAAACAATTTTTTTTTTTTACCTGCCGATATCTACGCCCAAATACTCAAAAACTATGTCTGAAAAAAAGAAGAAAAAATGAACAGTCAGTAATATCCTTTAAAATAAAAATTCTTTTCCTTACTTGCCAAAATTCCACGCCCAATGCTTTGAACTTTTCTTTGTATTTCTTTTTTTCCATTGAACTTCCCTTTTCTTTCGCATTTCCTTTTCCTTTACAATTACTAAGAAAACTGTTACTACATAAGAAAAATAAATAAAAGAACCAAAAATATATATTGGGATGAAAAAAAATAAGCCGTAAAAAAAACTGATCTGATAAAAACAGTCTTCATAATCACCGGATTTTTTGAGTCATTAATATAAACAGCTTTAAATCGGTTTCAGTAATAGATACTACATTAATACAACCACTATCATCACAAAAAATCGGGACTGGTACGAAATCCCAACAGGTACAAAATTCCGACACTTAACGCTGGTAAAAACATCACGTGACTCTGCATAATTCTGCATAATGCGGGCCAGTTGTCGGGATTTCGTACCTGTCAGGATTTTGACCTGTTTGGATTTTACACGGATCCCCCAAAAAATCTGGTGACCATACAATGTTGTAATTGCCTATTACTTATTAATATTAGTAAAACTTCAGTTACCAGAAATAAGTAAACAACATGGATTTGCCGATCAAATCATTTAAATCGTCTTAACTTTTAAATTTAGATCAGGCACTGATCAGATCACGCTTTGCACAATTCAAAATTATTTGTACAGGGTAATCTAAATATGACTTTTTTTTAGTTATATAGATTAGTGTTAATGTTTAATGTAACAAGTGGGGGGACGAAATCCAAAACATGTAACAAACCCTAGTTTAATAATATTATTTATTACATTAGCTTTGAATTTTTTTATTTTATAATTTGTTTTTAACTTATTATTGCGTACATAATAATAGTATGATAAACTCAAATAACATTTAAACCGTTTTATAATGAAAATTTTATAGCAATTTTTAAATTTTAAAATTAAATAACCAAATTGATTAATTTTTTGATATTAATATATGTTAATAATACTTTTTATGAGTTAAAGTTGACATAAGGTTAAGATATAATGAACAATTAAATAATTAGGTGGAAGCATTTTAAAAAAAATTATTAAGTACAAAGAATAAAATCAACTTTCAACCAACATATCTATTATATATTTACAGAACTGCGATACAATAAAGATAGATCATTAAGATTTAAGATGGACAGAAATAATTTGTTCCTTCCCGTAATAATTCTAAAACAATTAACTTATGTTACATGATGATATCTTTAGAAGCTTATTAACCTCGATGATATTAAATCCACAAATACTACCTTTACTCAAAAACAACAACAATCATATCCTAAATAAATATGATAATCATCAAACATATCTAGCACTTTTACTTCATATACAACATTCCAAGGGCAAAATCAATAACATCACGCTGCTCTTTTCTCGGCACTTTAACAGGTTTCTTTACCGATACGAAAATAGTCTCTGGTAAACAATGAAATTTATCATTTTCATAAGACCTTTACACGTGATAAAGCTATACAGGTTTACGGAAAATTCTTATGAGAAAAAAAAATCCAAATATCTCAGAAAGTCCATTGATCACAATAGTTTGGGTATTCCACATGTTCTGGCAAAAAAAAAAATGCCCAGAGATTGGTCGCGAAGCCACTGATTCCTAGGAAAAAAATTACTAAGAATATTCTTTTGCTTTCATGTAAGCAAGAATATTTTCTATTTCCCGCACTTGTGTTTTCATATTATCAATTTCATAACGTAGATGTTGATTAAACACGCACTTCATGCTCTCTAGTCACTAGATAGGTTTTGCATGAATCGGTCAAAGTTTGAGCAATTGCTGTTGATAAGCTCACTTTTAACCCGATGATTTATCTCTTTCTCACGATTGCAAGTAATATTATCTGTTTGAGTCCCATTGATTGTAATATAAGAAATAGGCAATGTTAAGGGTGTTGGTTACTAAGGCCAATTTTGGTTGCACGATTTTTTTTTTTTTTGATCCATAGTTTTGCGCCTTCGTTCTAACGAATTTTCATAAACATTTAATTTATCCTTCTATCCTATTTTATTCTGGGGGAATAGAATTATGAGAGTAATGTAGAAGCTGATCATAAACCTGATATATGAAGTTATTTAAGTTGTTTAAAGGAAGCCATTATTGAACTGATGTTACATATTGGATATTGAAGTAGGTTTTCCTTTGACAAATTCAAAAGATAAATAATTTTATTGATATTATCCTTGATGGATTTTAATGATAATTATTATTGTTTGGTGAATCATTGGGTGATTTTTAGAAAACTATTGTGAATAGATCTAATATAGTTACATGTTTACAATTTTCGTCATTTATTAAAGTTACTGTATATGATTCGAAAGACTCGATCAGTTAGTATTCTTGTTGCTTGTTGGTAAGTATTTCATAACATCTTTTATTGGAAAAGTTTTTTGCACCATCACCATTATCATCTATTAATAACGCATCCTCATCACAAATCTAAAAGTCTTCAATATCTATTGTAGGTTTTGATGATTCTAATTAGGATTGTCTTTCACATTTTCATAATTTTGTTTCTTATCTGTCGTGGATTATTATAACATTTTCATCATTCAATAATCTATTAGGTCGAATATTTTGTTATCATTATAACATTCATTGGATAAATCTTGAATATGAAAGCTCTTTTAACCTCATGTCATCGACTAAAAAAAAAATTTGACTTCGAAATCTTTATAACTTAATTGATGTAACTGTGGTTCAATTAAACAGGTCAACCTATTAGTTAATAATAATTATTGATTACACAATGATTTTTCTTTCTTTTGAAAAATTCATCCTTCAAATTATTTTAAATCCTTTTATCTTCTTAGTGATGTTAATTCATCTCTCAAATTAAATTCTCATGGTCAATATGACCGTAAAAATAGGTTTGAGTATTTTTCAATAAATACGATTTGATTTTTTTTTCTGCTATAATAATTTTTATTATTGCACATCTGTTAAAAAAAAATGCATCTAAATTTACCAGTAGTCAGTCCACTACACCTTTTTTTTTCTAGTAAGCAATTAAAGAATTTATCGATGCAATGAACGTGCGTTTGATATGATTTAACGATTTCGAAGAGAATATGAATCTACATTTTGACATTACTAATCAAACGTATCGATACTCTTAGTGAGAAAGTTAAGGTCACTAACCAACGTATCAATACTCTTAGTGGACAAGTTGACGCTTCTAAACGAAAGACTGATCAATGGTTTGGAAATTTTGAACAAATGGCCTTTAAAGCAAGTTTGTAAATGTAAGCATCTTTTTCTTATATATGATTACACTTGCCAACTACCAAATACTTAATTGATTAATTATCATTTTAGAAAGAATATTTTAATGAAACAAAACGAACAATTTACTATTTGAATATATATAAATATATTATATATATGCATATTTGCCATTTCTTTCTTAGAATGTATTAAATTTAATACTTGCTTTATTTGTCTCTAAATTTCTTTGAAAGATATTATATATAAAAACAATAATTATTGATTTGCTATATATTGTGTATGTTGGATAATTTGTTATAAAATAAACATATCGTTGTGAAAGATTTAGAAGTTTCATCGGTGGCATTTTCATGTCATTGGTTGCAATACCATATATAAGGATCTGATGACACATCTTTGCGTTGAAATAACTCTACCAAGATAATAACGGCACAGATGGATATCTGAATAGAATTTATTAAAAATTGAGTTATCGAGATATCAATAGGATTTGCTAATTTCGTGCCGAATAACTATTAATTATCAGGATAAATAGATTCTCAAAAGAATCTTGATTATATCTTTGGTATCGGAACTGATAAAATTTTAGCTGAATGCACTTAGCCAAAATTGACAATACTACTAGAAAATCAATAAAGACATAGTATGAATGATCGATGAAACCAAATGGAATGACATCACCAGATTCATAATACATAATTAATGACAACGAGATCAAGTACGATAAATGATCACATGAGTGATCTCTCACCGATTCTGCTGTATCTTCCGACATCTAATTTCACGCCTCAAGATGATAATTTATGAATCACAATTATTTTATATGATTTTATATTAAGAAATGATGATTATTTTAGAAGAATGTTATTTTGTTATGATTTTGTCATTAATTTTGTGATCATTGCTTTATATAATTAACAGATACACAGAATATGCACACAGCTACTCAAATTCTAATGAGCATTAACAACATTTTTTTGTTACAACTCATGCATTTTGTTTCGTGAAGTGTTGTCGCCTTAGTTATTATATATCACAATTGATAATTGGGTGAGTTAGTGATACTTCATAATCATCACACACATTTTTTTTTGGCTTGCGCATAAGTAAAAACTGAATTGAGAAATACGCCGATTTAGGTAAACATAAATGCAATACAGCAATGCAGACATATAAAATCTAAACGAACTAACAAATAAATGAAAGCAAGTCGGATTCGCAAGTCAGAATTTAAACCTTTGCTAACACTAAAAGCATAAAATCTAATCATAAAAAAGAAACTAAAACCCCACAAAAGTGGATACAAATAAAAAAAGGAGAATGAGGGAATAAAACTAAAAAAAATATTTTTTACCCATCCAACTTATTCTAATATCTAGTCCAGTTTTTAGAGTGTAACATCACCCATCAGCTTGCACCATTTCAAATTAATTTACGCAATACACCTAATATTTTATCGCTAAGACCTTCGATCGCGTACTTCACGTCGACCATTTGGTGGTGTTGTACAAACTACATAGCCACTATTGCCATAATCATGTGACCTCTTTTGCGAGTTTCGATTAGTTCAAATGACAAATAACATTGGATTGAATGACTATCATGTATAGTATGTGTCACAAATTCTAATTTTAAATAACTATTCAGATTTCTTGGAATGGGAATCATTGTTGATCGTATTTCTTTCATCTTTCTTTTTTTATTTTTTTTTCTTTTTTTTTCTTTTTTTTTTTTTTTTTTTTTTTTAAAAAAAAAAAAGGAATCTCAGAGATGAAGGAAGCGCAAAAAAATGTCTCGGAAGTGAAGAAAGGATATGATTTAGAAATTATATGTAGTGATAAAAAGAAATTATATAGTTCTAGGGCAATTTTAGCGGCAAGTTCAGAAGTATTTAATGGATTACTTTATAATGGAATGAAAGAAAGTTATGAAAAACAAATTTGTCTTCCAACAGTTAATTCTTCCGTAATGAAAATCATATTAGAATATGCTTATACAGGATCAATTAAAGAATCTTTAACTAAAGATAATATAATTGAAGTTTATAGTGCAGCGGATTATTTTCAATTATTAGATTTAAGAGATTTTGTCATTAAAACTGTTAAGAATGTTTTAAAATCGAAGTACAAATATAATTATTCACCTGAATTATTATCTAGAGCTGTAGAGACAATGATATTATCGGAAGATAATATTCTTCTTAATCTACTGATTGAAGCAGTATCAACTACTCCATTAAATACCATTAAATTTGGTCGATTATCTATTAATGCACTTCAATATCTATTATCTTGTACACATAAAAAGAAGAAACCCTTCGCAACCCCGGAATATGATGTTTTCCGGTATAGTGCAATCCTTGTATCAAAAGGAATTTCCAATAATACGAGTAAATCCCTAACGAAATTTTTGCCAACCTTAAAGCAATTAAAACAATTTAAAAATTCAATCAAAACAGACAGTAAATTAATTCCTAATCGTCAGAGAATTGCTAAAGAATTAGAAGCTTTGGTTAAATTTATTGATTTCAGACGAATTGGGGAGCAAATAATAACTGATGTTATTGAGCCACTAGAAATCACACCAACCGTAGCAGTTTATCGATCCAATAAAACACTTGATACTACTCGTGGAATACCAATGAAATATTATATAAGTAGTTGAGGATGATGGAAAAATTATAAGTCGTCGAATGGATGTAATTATCGAGAAAATTGTGGAATCTTGGATTGAAGTAGCGGAACCTATCTACTAGCGTTAAGTTTCTTCTGATTATTAACATTTTGGTTACGGATCATATTATTATCTGGAAGCGGTGCAAGAATCACTATTCATTTAAATACTGAATCTGTATTTTTATAGTTAAAATGGTAAAATATCTATATCCAGTAGTAACGTTACCATCATCGTAGTCGCTTTCTATAGCAAGCAGTTTTGTCAATAACTTGAGTATATTTTATTTGTTTTTCTAACCTAAAAAGTAATAATTAATAAAAATTTGATATTTGCTTTAAAATTTTTGTTTGAGCGATCCAATTTTAATTTATAATTTATAATCTTGATGAGTTCAAATTCATTAAATTTATTGCGTTATGCATTGAGTTGATTATTGAAGAGAGATTTTGAGAATTTTGTAAAATTGTTGTTATCATCATATATATATATATATATATTTGATTTTGTGGTAAATCAGTTACTAATTAAAATTTCATTTTATATTTTTTTTTTGATGATGAAAGAGAGAAAGGCAATGCTCTCACCGTTATTGTAAAATTGCTTATAGAGCGTGGATCAGTGAGTACGCTTAGACGGTTGGTATAGTAGAATGGTTGGAGTACTTTAGGTATGCCAATGCCAAATATGAGTGTCAGTTTTAATGAGGTCAACATAAATATACATGAGCAAGTAACATGAGCAAGTAAAATGTGCATAACCTCTCAAAGAAATCTCTTCTATGCTGGCAAAATTTGTGCTTAAAATTATTTCATTAGCTCTGAAGTTTCTTTCGTTATTCTGAAGGTGCCAGACTGCCAGTTATTATACTTTCTAAATACAAACTTTCAAGTAGAGATGGTTTTAGCAATTGTCTTATTCCCATAATTTGATAGATAAATGAATAGTGTTAAAAATTGTACCATATACACCTGATTTGATTAAACAATAACGATAACATTATATCTAATAATATATTTTTGCATAGCATTATTTCTTCATGAAAAAACTATATTTTCATCTCGTGCTGAGATAAAAAGAAAATAATATATATAAATTTGTTTGTATTGATTATTATTTTTTTTTTTTTCTTTGATAGGATACCTTCCTCATGCTTCATTTAGTTTATGACTTTTTTTCATAAAAAAATAAAACAAAGATAGGCGTGTCACGCAAATATGCAGTGAAGCTTCCCAATATAACATATTTTTAATTTATTAGAACTGGCTAGAATAAATTTTCAAGACGCTTATGCTATATTTGCAAAAATTTGTAAAATCACATGATTTTATTGTTTCGCATATATTTAAACCATTGAAGTTAATTAGCCGAAGGGGAGTCACGTTCTAAACTGTAAGTTGAAAGGGAAAAGTTTTACGCTTAAATTTTCGTTTCGATATTTTTTTCCTCATAAAATTAGGACTACTGTACGTTTAGTTTATTATCACGTGTGAAATCAAAAAATTTCATCGAATAAATTACATTGAAATTTAAGTTTACTCTATTTTGTTCTCAAAAAAGTGAATTTATTCAGGACATGAATGTATAAAATATAATCCATTTTTGGATAATTAAAATTTTTTTTCATCAGAAAATTTACTTATTTTTTATAGTTCATTGCTTAGATCAATGTGATATTTACGCAGAGATATTGAAATGGGCGACTCTTTTAATTAAAGTTATTAAATGGTTTCATATAATCTGTTGACTTTTCGTATGCACATCTTGCGCTTTATTCATAATATACATAATGTCATAATTTAGTCTCACGAAAATCCGGAGTATTAAAATCGGTTAATTGAACGAGTTAATTAAATTAACAACTCATACTAATAATATCAACTATTAATCTTTTTAACTTAAAATATATATATTGTGATAAAATAAAAAGATAGAGGTTTAGTCTTCTAAGTTTAAAATAAAAAAATTATGCTTTCTTCATTTGAAATTTAAATTTTTGTCGAATGCATTAATCGAAAATTTAGCATAATTTTTTTATTGTTATTCTTTTATTTTAAAAAAAATAAAGTCAATTCAATAAATAAAATGGTTGCCGTAAATTATATCATTTGGAATGATCAGGTAAGAAAATATTTTGATCTATTTTCTTAATTTGATGAATTCAATTCCCATTATTTATTAAAAATGGTAGAATACTGGAATAGTCTCTTACTTGAAATAAAAGAGAAAGTAATTAACGTAATTTTTAATAAATACGCGTATAAAAAAAAAATATTTGTTGGAGAAAAAGTGAAAAGAATATTTAATGGTATATTCTAAAGATTCATTTAAATCAATAGAAAAATTTTTTTAGGCTGATGTCGAAGCATGTCTGTTCACATTTCTTGCTTAATGTAATAATCAATATGTTTTAAATAAGGACACAAATTCTAAGTCAGCTAAAAGAGCACTAGAATATGATTAGATTTTGTCGAATATTTTAAATTTTAACGAAAATAATGAAACCATATTCTATATTTCATGATTGAAAACAAATATTCAGTCATAATAAAAAAAAAATGAAACCTTTTTTTAGTCATTATAAACCAACGCACATGATAGTTACAAAATTAGATTGTTTGATTACAATACAAATAATACACATAACAAAAAATTAACCCGATTACTTCGTTTTTAATTAACGTCGGGAATGGTTAAATTGAAAAATGTGGCACAGCTTCAAATATGATAATTCATCACTGCAATAAACTCTTAATCAATAATTATAATAGTTTAAAAAAATAGAACTTAATTTATAATATTTAGAAAATTCTTTTTAGAAAAATATTCGTAATTGTGAATATTTAATAAACCAAAAAATTTTTATGCTGAATAAGTTTATAAAATGCAACCTTTAATTATTTCCAAATGATACTTAGAAGAATTAATGCATTAATTGTTTCATTTTACTAAAAAAAAAAACCTTTTTTACCACTTTTCAACTGCAGATATACTAATGACATTTCATTTTTTTTTTATATTAAGATTTATAGTCTGTAAACAGTTAGTACAAACCATTTTGTTATCGTAAACTAACTATTAATTTAAGCCATTTATAACACGACAGATCGGCAAAGTACAGTACATTCAAAAAAATATCGTTATAAATTTAGCTATATAATATCGAGTAATTTTATGACAAATAGTAGGAACTTCCAATTTAATTTTAAACGAAAATTTCCAAATTTGTAAGTCATTTTTTTCAATGTTTATGCGAAATTTTTATTTGGTTTCATTCAATCGGTCGTTCTTTGTTTTATGTTGATCAATACTATATTTATAAATATTTGTTGAATGTTTGTAACACATTGCACAAGAGTTTATAAATTTATTTGAAATTCCGTCAATTTTTTTTTTTATTATATGATCTTCCAATTTAATAAATATATCAAAATATAACTAATATATTCAACACAAAACAATCAATTTAACGTAAGAATATCAAAAATGAATCCTATAGAAAATAAAAGAAATTTATGGAATAAGAGTTATACATTTAATGGATATCAGGTAAAACAATTTATTTTATTATTAATTGTTGAATTTTATAATTTGAATAATAATAGGTTTTGAATCATTTATTTTAAAAGGATCATGTTTTAATTTCGACTATTGGTTCAAAAACTTCAAATACTGAATTAGCAGAAGAAGCAGACGAAAAAATAATTTATATGGAAGATTTAGAAACAAGAAAACAAGTATATGGAATATGTGGAGAATGTAATGAACCTGGAACAGGATGGGAATGGTGTCAACCCTGTAATGCTAAAAGATTTAAGGATAATTTTAAAAATTGGACTAGTGAAAATAAAGATATTGATGTACTTATACAACAATCACAACTTAATGCTGTATATCGTACAAAATGTCTTGAATGGATACCTTTTGAAAATTTTAAAGATATTACTTATATTACTAGAGGTGGATTTGGTAAAATATATTCAGCTGAATGGCTTAAAGGATGTATTTCATCTTGGGATATTGAAAATCAAAAGTGGATAAGGACTGGTGAATTTAAAGTTGCGTTAAAAAGTTTGGATAATTCTTCTTGTATAAGTACAGAATTTTTGAATGAGGTAATTAAATTAAGTGATGTAGTTTATTTTTATTTGTTTATAATTAGTTAAAAAATTCACTTTCAATATTTTTATTAGGTTAAATCTTATCTTCAGATTTATATTTGGAAAGTTATACAATGCTATGGAATAACTCAAGATCCAAGTACCAAAGATTATATGATGGTTTTACATTATTGTGA
The DNA here is from genome assembly GCA_015698045.1 of Rhizophagus clarus. Lineage (NCBI taxonomy): Eukaryota > Fungi > Glomeromycota > Glomeromycetes > Glomerales > Glomeraceae > Rhizophagus > Rhizophagus clarus. The sequence goes on along the minus strand of BLAL01000193.1, from coordinate 366,082 downwards.
AAATGGAAATTTGAGAAATTACTATTTGAATAATGAATCAAATTATTATTCAAAAATTAGTAAGTTGATGGGAATTGCAATTGGACTTCTAAATATTCATAATGCTGGGAAAATTCATAAAGACTTCCATTCAGGCAATATATTATTTGCTACTATTCCATATATAAGTGATTTAGGAATGTGTCAACCAGCAAATAATGAAAATCAATCAGTTAAAAAAGAAGGAACTTATGGAGTATTACCTTATATGGCACCAGAAGTTTTACGAGGATATCAATATACAAAAGCATCTGATATTTATTCATTTGGAATAGTAATGAATGAATATATATCTGAAGAAACACCTTATAATAATGTTCCTCATAATCATGCTTTAGCTATTAAAATATGTAAAGGACTTAGACCAAATATTTTTAAATATACACCAAAATTACTTGCAGATTTGATTACTAAATGTTGGGATGCTAAACCAGAAAATAGACCAACTGCTAGAGAATTATATCAAAAACTTGAGAAATTGTATTTTGAACAGAATAAGTATCATTCTCAAATGGATGAATATGATGATAAAATCAAGTTAAACGGATCAAGTGAAAAAAGATCCAATAATATTCAAACACATCCACAAGCAATCTATACTAGTAGACTTTTAAATTTCAAAAATCTCCCAGAACCAGTAAATTCAGGTAATTTAATTTAAATTTGGTAATAGAAAATATCTACATTACTAATTATTTTTTTTAATAGATGCTATTCAATCAGTATTACGTAAGTAATTATGCTTTATTTGTAACTAGTATAATTAATAAATTTTTTAATAATATATTAATTGATTTATAGTTTCAGAATGTTTTGATTGTCAATTAGACGAATCAGGTAAGATATTTGACTTGCGGTTCTTTTATTTTGTTAATATTTTATTTATTTATTTATTGTTTTGTAGACTTTAATGAAATAAATCAAGATGATGAAAATAATATTGAATGAGTTTTTTCCTTTTATAAAGTAAAAAAGTTAAGCCATCAGGTATTTAGTATGTACAAAGTTAATTTTACATGTTTGGTATAAATTAACTAATTTATAAATTAATTATGCATATTAAAACAGTTGAAAATTAAATTGTAAATTTATTTATAATTCGTAGTATTACTTCAAAGTATATTCATTGGAAATTATTTTTATCTTTATTAGAATTATTTAACACTAATAAGGATGCTTACAAGTTTCTTAGCCGGTGATTTAAATAATTTTTTTTATTACTTTACCCATTAAATATATTATGCTATTTTCTTTTATCTTTAGTGGAATTATTTAAACACTAGGATTAGAGTAGTAAATTATTTTGCAAGTTTCCTAGTTTGTAATTTAAATAATAATTCTTTTTTTTTTTTAACTTATCCAATCATTAAATATAATAATAACCATTATTATAAAAGTGAAAAAGCAATAAAATTTTTAGGGGTGTGTGGTAATCTAATTGTTCATTGAATACTACATGTATACTATAATAATAATCTTCAAATGAATGAAGAGGAGTTACAGTAACTTCGTTTATGAGAATTTTGAAACAATTTTTTTGTAATAAAATATAAAACAAGCATAGCTTTGAAATGAGCGGGTATGAAAATGATTTAATTTTTTTCTTAATTTAATTTAAAAAGTATGTGATGAATTCTATTCTCATAAAATTTGTTACTATTATTATTAAATATAGTAGAAGTATTTGAGAAGTGACGTAATTTTTTAGTAAAATAAGCGTGAAAATATTTATTCGTTGAAAAAAGAAACGAAGTAAATTATTTAATGATAAATTAGAAAGATGAGTTTAAATAAATGAATTAATTGAATTAAGGGCGCGATTCATCAGCCGGATGGTCAATGACAAGGTTCATCCGGTTTAAAAAAACGATTCTTTGATATCTGCGGATGGATTGTCCGTTCAATCCGATAAAAAAAAAAAAATTCAATAAGCCATCGGGTTAATCTAACGGATAATGCGATCAATCCGTAATCCGCGATTTGACAGATGTTGATTTTAAGTAATAATTGATATATTATCAATAATAAGGGTACAAATTCAAAGGGCGACATCAATTAAAAGAGTTAATTGATAAACAAAAATAGATTTTCAAAAAACAATAAAAACACAATTTATACTTTATGTAATTATGTTTTAAAACAAACATTCAATCCTAATGAAACTAACGCACATGATAATTACAAATTAAACTAAAATTTATTGTTTGATTGTATTACAAATAACACACAATACTTCGTAATTAACGTAAGGAAAAAACGTGGCCCAGCATCAAAGATGATAAAATCTCGTAACTACTGTATTCATCACTGCAATAAACTCATAAATAATAATTAAAATAGTTTAAAAATAGGACTTAACCTTTATTTCCTTATTGTATTTTTTTTTTAAAAAAAATCTTTTTAGAAAAATATTCGTGCTAATAAATGATAAATACAGTACATTTTTATGCTAAATAAGCTAACCTTCGCGCCATTATTAATTATTTTTTCAAATGGTACTTAGTGCATTAATTGGTTCACTTTACAGAAAAAGATTTTTTTACTATACAGGTGCAAGAATAACCAACACCCCATTTATTTTATGATCACGGCAATGATACAGAGCGTCCTCATCCACAGTTTATATGTAAAAAGCTAGTATAGATGGGAGACGAAAAGCCTGTGGCCAGTATATTCGATGGTATATATATCAATAGTCTTTCGGAAATATGTGATATCGTTACGCTGAGATTTATGCCAGGAACTAATTATCCCGCAATCACCTAACGAAAACACGAATGAGGAGCACTACGAGAACGAAAAATTAATTCAATCCGATAACTATTAGGATTATTACATCGTCTCTTGAGTTTTACAAAATTTTATTCAACTTTGGCAAATGAGAGTGGGAATAACATGGGACAAATATTGCTCGGAATGCTATGGGCATGTACACCTCTTTTCAACGTGAACTCCTGACACTATTCTACATTCGAGGCTGAATGGATGCAAAGTGTTTGAAACAAATTATACGTTAAAAAATTGCAAGGAACTTGAGGATACTCCTTCCCTGTTGAGACAATTAACGAAAAGCTAATTACTAATTAGTGGTTTGCGTAATGATCACGACCAACTACAAGGCTGAACATGAGGAATTTGTGGATTATCAAACAGTTATAAATGATCCACTCGTATTATAACGAATATGTACCAAAGAGCAACAAAATGAGGAAAACGAAGAAAATGTGAAGAACGATACTTGAGTCGAAATGATTTTACAATGGAAAGAAATGGGATATTGTATTAGTCCAATTAAAATTAACATCATCCTAGGTTCAAATTAGCTTAACCTTAATAATCGCTTTTTTTATACTGTTTGTCTCAAGTAGTAGACTAGTAGTTAATGAATAATTGGAACAGTTCTTTAACAAATATGTTATTAATTTTCATTTAACGGTCAATTCCGAAAGTATAACCATTCTACTGAATTTCCGTGCTATTTCATTTAACGCAACCGTATTTATTATCGAACACAAGCGAACGAGTTCATATTTATGAATCTATTTATAAGAAGGTAAAAAGTGACACACGTAATATTAAATTGGCGGTAACAGGATAAACAATTTCTTTATAGTTCTGCAATATACTTGAATATTTATAGTCAAAGAGTATCGTAACTAGAAAAAATTTATTGAAATAAAACAGATTAGCAGTGGTGTTGTAGAATAATAGTCTTTCAGTTTTATCACATTTGTTGTAGTCCCTTTGAATAGAAGATGTATATGAACAAGAATAAGAATCATTCCAATGCTGTGAGAGATATATCTGCAAGACGTGAGGCATCGCTTATGATTAACAGGAGTCATCTTGAAGTTACAAATAAAATTTTCATTGTATAGGTAGCGATTTGATCTAAATTTGTAAACATACAATTATTGTGTTATTCCGTTTAGTTTACTAATTAATGTATCATTTTAATGTTTCAGTACACTCGATGAGATGAAGTGATACCTGAACACACCAAGTTACTGCGACTTCGTAACACTATTAATCCGGTATTAACTATTCCCTTTAAAGACTTCCATTGTCTGAATGATAATCGACGATAAATCTTGTCATGTATTAGATTAGAGTACTATCCTTGTGGCTCAAGTATGGCGTTCAATAAAGAGCAAATAAAAAATAATGATAATCGACAATCTTTAAGAATAGTAAACTTACCACTATTGTCATTTTCGTGAGAATATTATTCGTTTTTGTGGCATTACGACATTTTGTGACATTACGACAGGTAATTTTTTTTTTTTAGTAAAAATTCATCCTTTAATATATATCATTCTATCATAGTTACATCATTATGTCAGATTCGCATACCGATTAATGTTGCGCAAATTGCTGCGCACGCTGCGCATCATGCAGTATAACTTTTCTGCGGCACAACGACATGTAGTCTATTTTGAATTAAGGGTTATAATTTTCCGAAACGGAATTTTTTGATTGTAAAAAATGATATAAATATACCACTTTTTTTCAAATATTTGGTTATATCAATAAAATTATTTTTTTTTTTTTATTATTAAGAAAATAAATATCATATAAGATGATTTTTTCGAAATTATTTGAAAATATTGATTACCTTTCATTGATAGGTATCGCGTTGATAATTTATGTGACAAATTATTATTATAAATATTTTACTCGTATTAATCCTTTACCTGGTCCTTTTCCATACCCATTCTTTGGTAATTTAATTCAATTATATATTACCCATGGTGGAAATGTTAAAAAATTTTTTGAATAGAAATATGGTGATTTATTCGAGGTTCAACTTGATTCAAGAATTATAATTTTAAATCGAGTAGAACAATTTGAAAAACTTTTATTATCTTCATCAAGAAATCCATTTATTAAGAGACTTTCTACTAGGGATAGTAAAGGATTTCATGAATTAGGAATCTTGGGAAAAGGATTAATTAAAATCATGGAGATATAATCGTCATTTTTTTACACAAGCTATCTTATCACCAAAATTTGCTAACGAAGCTGTTCATTTGATAAATATAATTTTTAATGAATTAGAAGGTTATTGGGATAAATTATATTTTAAAGAAGGAAATAACAAGAATAAAATGGATATTTCTACATGGTTTAATCAATTTACGAATGATATGATCTTCGTAATATTAACTGGTGAACGATCTTATACGATGGCAGGATATTTTAATGAAATTAGTGAGAATGAAAAAGCAGAACGACCATCTGCATTAATTGATGATACTGTAAAATTTGTTCGTGCAATTCGTAACCTTTTCAAGGGTACATTAATGTTTCAATTCGTTTCTCCTTTTTTACGACATTATTTTCCTTATTTTAAGAATAAATCGGATGAATTTATTCAAAGTCTCGATTTTATAAATCAAAGATTGGATTCAATTATCAAGAGACGTAGACAAAAAATTGAAAATACTCCATTAGATAAACCTTTATCAAACGATTTGTTGACAACAATAATTATTGCAGATACTCCTCGTGATCTTAATTATAATAAAAATGATAATAAAGAAGTTATGAGACCTATGACTGATCTTGAAATTCGTGGCATCATATTTGATGGAATAATTGCTGGAACTGATACTGTGAGTATATTTTTTAGTATTTTGCTTCTTAAGTTTTTTGTTTTGAATATTATTTTTAACAGTTTTATTTATTATCTTAAGCAGACTGCGAATACGTTTTCATACATTATTTATTATCTTGCAAATAATCCGGATGTTAAAAAGAAAATGTTAAATGAAATTGATAGAATCTTTCAAGGTGATAAAACACGACCAATTACCGAAAATGATATTAATAATTTAAAATATTGTGAAGCGATTGTAAAAGAAGTATCACGAATTTTTTCGGTCGTAAATTCGTTACCAAGGTGTCTTGAAAAATCCGATGAAATAGGAGGTTATCAATGGCCACCTGAAACATTATTTAGAATTAATATTGATGCTATTCATCATAATAAAGAATATTGGGATGAACCTGATAAATTTAATCCTGATAGATGGTTAGCTGAAGATTTTGAACCAAAGAAAAATTCATTTATTGCTTTTGGTAGAGGATTAAGAATTTGTGCGGGTAGAAAATTAGGTATGGTTGAATTAGTTGGTTTAATAGCTTTATTATTTAGAAAATATGAAATTGATTTGGTAGATAAGGAAGCTCCTTTAAAAACCTATTCTGAAGCTGTAACTGCATGTAATGAATTATTAGTTGAAATTAAATTAAGAAATTAAATAATTTTGTAAGTATCTTTTAAATAATATGCAATAATAGACAAACTATGTGAATCGAATAATTTAATTAAGTAGAATAAAGTTTTTATTACGTATTTACGAATGGTATTTTATTGATTTTTTTTTTTAATTTGATATTTTATTTCTTAAAAAAGTCGATATTTAATAAGAAATCACACTAAAAAATTAACATATATAGTACATTTATCTGGACTCAAAACTTGCCGAGTTAACCGAACATTTTGAGGATTCTTACGATTTTCCTGATGGTGTTATTTTTAACGTCGATTGTTTTTAACGCACAGATAAAATAATTACGTCGTAACGATTGGAGATTATGAAATATAATATATAAATCCAATTTCCGTGAGTGAAAGCTTAATCAGACCAGGGACGAAAAATTTAATTTAATCCAAGAGAGATCTAATTAAAAATTAAATCTTGTATAAGGCCGCCGTCACGAAAAAAAATTGCGCCCAGTCCCCAAGTTTGTAAATCCAACACGGATGAAACAATAACGAAATCTAGAATATGAAACGAATGACTCACTCACTAAATGGATGGTAACAGTAAATATCAGATTCATCATTATTTGGTGACGTTAACATTTTTTCTGAAGAAAAGGCGAAAGATCTGCCGCACAATTAACACAAGCAAAAAATAAATTTTTTGTTGATTTCTGTTAGTGAAAATGCTCAAAATTTTAATTCTAAGAATTATCAATGAGTCTTTTTTTAGAAATTGATAAATACACTAAAAATGACAATAAAATTAATTTGTAAATTCGTTATTTATATTTTTACTTTTTCATTTTGAAAAAAAAAAAAAAAAAATCAATTAGCAGAACAATAAATATCATTTAATTTTCAAAGTTTTGAGACTCCCTTGTCATTATCTATTGAATTAGGTATGTTATTAATTACTGTTAAAATGAACCTGCATATTCATGCCTTCACGTAAAAGTTCATCCTCCAGCGTAAAGAACCATTCACATAAAAGTCCAAAAACCCATCTGCTTCAAACCGGAACCAACATTAGGACTAAAAATAGCGCTCTGCTGAAGTACAATGGTAGCAGAACGGTACCATTCCATTTGTCAGCACCTCTCTAACCTTGTTTTTGTGGCTAAAAGAATCACGTAAAGCAGAGGGTTTCGTTCGTTCAATGTTACATTTGATAAATTCATCAAAATCGCTAATGCATTCATATTTCAAAGAAGTTGAAACTTTTCTCCTACAACCGATGTCATATATGATGATAATCGACCACTATATGGTTGTTTAATCTTTAGTATCGTTTATCAAGATCAACATCTTATATATTTAGTTACGATTCTTGATGTTTCGTTATCATAAATATTGACTATAAAAGAACCATCTTGATTTTGAGCATGATAATATGCATTGCGCAAAAATTCACTTGGCGACCAATGAGATGCCCAACCTAATGGCCGCGTAGTAATAACTCTGTTACGAAATCTCACCGAAACAAGAAATTTTAAGATGCTATTGTTATGCCAGTTCTTTGGGTGCTTATAAGGGATAAGCGGTATGTATGGTGGTGGTAGCAGAAGGAATGTTTATAATTAAATATAAATAAAGATGAAATAAAAGATAATAATAAAATAACGAATAATTCACTTATAACAAAATCTGTGAAGGTTACACAAAAAACCAAAAAAAATAACCGTAAATCTGTCACGATTTACAACACAAATTAAAAATACAAAAAATGTCAGAATACAATCAATAAACGAGATAACTTTTTATTAATAAACCAATTTTTATTAATCCGTAAAAAATGCTATCTAATTAACTTTTTACAACAGGGTGAACATACGCGTTTTTATAACTACTAAAACTACACTAAAAATATTTAACATATTTAATAAATTAAACATATTTAACAAATTAAACATATTGCACATATTGCACATATTGCACATATTGCATATATTGCATATATTGCACATATTGCATATGTTTAACATATTTAACATTTTATTTATTTATTTATTTAACTGAAGCAAGTTGTGGGATACCTTTACAGGTCGAAGACAGAGAAGAAATTACTATCTAAACTTAGCAAAGCGTATGTACACTACCCAAGACAGGACTGGTTACCTGAACCCAGGCCAACCCGCCGTTAATGGTAAATCGACCCCAAAAGTCGCAAAGTTAATCTAAAGATTAACTTTGTAGCTAACGGTGAGGATAAAAACAAATAAAAATCGGTTAGTAAAATGAGAGAACTACAATAGGATAGAAGGCTATATTAAAAGGGGTAAACTACAAACACTACACCACTAAGAAAATGACAAATAAGCTATATAAAAAAAAACTCCTAATCTACTACAATCAATTTAAAAGTGCTAACACCAGCTTCAGGATGTCCGCTTTGTCCAGAGTGGAGTTAGCTGTCTTCTGCTTCTTATTCTTGGACTGGGGGTTGTGATTCACTGAACGTGACGAACCCGGCTTTGACGAAGACTTGAACAAACCTTGGGCTTCACTATCCTTCTTAGAGCGTTTTTGAGATGACCATGCCGAATTCTTACCAGAATTCTTCTTAGGAGGACGATCGCTTGTACGATACCATTTGAACTCAGTTCTTTCATAGACAAAGGGGGATTCTAACGCCATCTTTAAATCCTTGTAGTTTTCGAAGTATCCTAACAATGTCACGCGGTCAGTACCTTGCTTGAGGAATTTATAGGCCTTAAGGCCTTGATCCTTAAAAAAAGAATCTCGTTTATCATAATCCTGGATAAGTAGAGGGTCTGTAGTTACAGACACTGGTAGTCCTTCTACTTTTGCGGTGAACATAGATCAGTTATGTCTTTGTTTGAGAGTTCATCGCTCAGGGAACCAGTGAACTTCAAGGTTATGTAGTTGATGACACCATTTCCCTCCATCGAACGCTTGAAGAGTGAAATCATTGAAGGCTATCTTTAGGCGAACAGTACAATATTTATGTTGCGCTTTGATAGACATCGATGCGACTTGTCCCCAGGTAGTAAGGTGTGTGAGGAGAGTTTCTGGGGACCACGCCCCTGACTTATCTTTACCAGATTTGGAAGTCAGCGTCAAGGAGCTAGCTTGAACAGGAATAGGCTTGGGTATTTCCTCCGATATTATCCTAGAAGATTGTTGATTGGTATCTAATATTATATCGTCCATCTCATCACGTGAGTGATCTTCAATTTCAGGGTTTTCGCTAACGGTCGATGTTTTGTCCATTAGGCAGTCCAAATAACCAAAAACTGGTATAAGGGCTTCTTTAGCAGCTTTTTCACTGAGGTTGAAGAGTATTGATATTAGGGGACCAGGGTCTGCTAACCGTTGTGATAGGCTTTGGTAGTTCTTGGGTGGGCGCCTTCACCAAAGGTGTTGACTAGTATTGCTATTTGGTCATCGTAGGGCCTTTGGCAAAAACCTTGCAGTAATGTTTCTAGCGCTCCACTTATAAGAGCGGAAAATGTGTTGAAAAAAATCTCTTGTACGTTGTTATGGACTGGGTTGTCCTTAGTAACTTCTTCTTGTACGTCTGCTAATACTGAATAGAAGTTTTGGCTCTCCATCATAATATTATAAAATTTTTACTGCAGTTTTTTTAATAAAATGAAGGAAAGGGGAAAGAGTTTTTTTTTTCTTCTAACATATTTAACATATTTAACATATTTAACATTCGAAACATTGATCCGCAATCATGTGACTTAACTGATCCTTCTTAGTCACATGTTATATTGCCGCAACACTATTATGATCACCATTACGTCATTTTTTCCTATACTTGTAATGCAGGATAACAATTTCTTTATAGTTCTGCAATATACTCGAATATTTATAGTCAAAGAGGTATCGTAACTAGAAAAAATTTATTGAAATAAAACAGATTAGCAGTGGTGTTGTAGAATAATAGTCTTTCAGTTCATCACATTTATTGTAGTCCCTTCGAATAGAAGATGTGTATGAACAAGAATAAGAATCATTCCAATGCTATGAGAGATATATCTGCAAGACGTGAGACATCGCTTATGATTAACGGGAGTCATCCTAAAGATGCAAATAAAATTTTCATTGTATAGGTAGGAATTTGATCTAAATTTGTAAACATACAATTATTGTGTTATTCCGTTAAGTTTACTAGTATCATTTTAATGTTTCAGTACACTCGATGAGATGAAGTGATACCTGAACACACCAAGTTACTGCGACTTCGTAACACTATTAATCCGGTATTAACTATTCCTTTTAAAGACTTCCATTGTCTGAATGATAATCGACGATTCGCGAATAGTTTATATTATAAATCTTGCCATATATTAGATTAGAGTACTATCCTTGTTGGCGTTCAATAAAGAGCAAATAAAAAATAATGATAATCGACAATCTTTAAGAATAGTAAACTTACCGCTATTGTCATTTTCGTGAGAATATTATTCTTGTGGCATTACGACAGGTAATTTTTTTTAGAAAAAATTCATCCTTTACTATATATCGTAAGTATCATACTATCATAGTTACATCATTATGTCCGATTCGCATACTATATAAATGTTGCGCAAATTGCTGCGCTGCCTGCGCACGCTGCGCATCATGCGGTATGTGACATGCGCTGCGTGTTTTATTACTAGTCTATTTTGGATTTGAATTAAGCAGGTATAATTTTCCGAAACAGAAAAATTTTTTATTGTAAAAAATGATATAAATATACCACTTCTCTCAAATATTTAGTTATATCAATAAAATTATTATTTTTTTTTTTTATTATCAAGAAAATAAGATGATTTTTTCGAAATTATTTGAAAATATTGATTACCTTTCGTTGATAGTTATCGCGTTGATAATTTATGTGACAAATTATTATTATAAATATTTTACTCGTATTAATCCTTTACCTGGTCCTTTTCCATACCCATTCTTAGGTAATTTAATTCAATTATATATTACCCATGGTGGAAATGTTAAAAAATTTTTCGAATATAATCATAAGAAATATGGTGATTTATTCGAGGTTCAACTTGATTCAAGAATTATAATTTTAAATCGAGTGGAACAATTTGAAAAACTTTTATTATCTTCATCAAGAAATCCATTTATTAAGAAACTTTCTACTAGGGATAGTAAAGGATTTCATGAATTAGGAACCTTGGGAAAAGGATTATTAATTAATCAAGAATTAAAATCATGGAGATATAATCGTCATTTTTTTACACAAGCTATCTTATCACCAAAATTTGCTAACGAAGCTGTTCATTTGATAAATATAATTTTTAATGAATTAGAAGGTTATTGGGATAAATTATATCTTAAAGAAGGAAATAACAAGAATAAAATGGATATTTCTACATGGTTTAATCAATTTACGAATGATATGATCTTCGTAATATTAACTGGTGAACGATCTTATACGATGGCAGGATATTTTAATGAAATTAGTGAGAATGAAAAAGCAGAACGACCATCTGCATTAATTGATGATACTGTAAAATTTGTTCGTGCAATTCGTAACCTTTTCAAGGGTACATTAATGTTTCAATTCGTTTCTCCTTTTTTACGACATTATTTTCCTTATTTTAAGAATAAATCGGATGAATTTATTCAAAGTCTCGATTTTATAAATCAAAGATTGGATTCAATTATCAAGAGACGTAGACAAAAAATTGAAAATACTCCATTAGATAAACCTTTATCAAACGATTTGTTGACAACAATAATTATTGCAGATACTCCTCGTGATCTTAATTATAATAAAAATGATAATAAAGAAGTTATGAGACCTATGACTGATCTTGAAATTCGTGGCATCATATTTGATGGAATAGTTGCTGGAACTGATACTGTGAGTATATTTTTTAGTATTTTGCTTTTAAGTTTTTTGTTTTAAATATTAATTATTATCTTAAACAGACTGCGAACACGATTTCATACATTATTTATTATCTTGCAAATAATCCGGATGTCAAAAAGAAAATGTTAAATGAAATTGATAGAATCTTTCAAGGTGATAAAACACGACCAATTACCGAAAGTGATATTAATAATTTAAAATATTGTGAAGCGATTGTAAAAGAAGTATCACGAATTTTCTCGGTCGTAAATTCATTACCAAGATGTCTTGAAAAATCCGATGAAATAGGAGGTTATCAATGGCCACCTGAAACATTATTTAGAATTAATATTGATGCTATTCATCATAATAAAGAATATTGGGATGAACCTGATAAATTTAATCCTGATAGATGGTTAGCTGAAGATTTTGAACCAAAGAAAAATTCTTTTATTGCTTTTGGTAGAGGATTAAGAATTTGTGCGGGTAGAAAATTAGCAATGGTTGAATTAGTTGGTTTAATAGCTTTATTATTTAGAAAATATGAAATTGATTTGGTAGATAAGGAAGCTCCTTTAAAAACCTTTTCTGAAGCTGTAACTGCATGTACTGAATTATTAGTTGAAATTAAATTAAGAAATTAAATAATTTCGTAAGTATCTTTTAAATAATATGCAATAATAGACAAACTATGTGAATCGAATTATTTAATTAAGTAAAATAAAGTTTTTATTACCGACATATTTACGAATAGTATTTTATTGAATTTTTTTTTAATTTGATATTTTATTTCTTAAAAAAGTTGATATTTAGTAAGAAATTACACTAAAAAATTAACATATATATAGTACATTTATCTGGACTCAAAACTTGCTGAATTAACTGAACATTTTGAGGATTCTTACGATTTTCCTGATGGTGTTATTTTTAACGTCGATTGTTTTTAACTCACAGATAAAATAATTACGTCGTAACGATTGGAGACTATGATATATAATATATAAATCCAATTTCCGTGAGTGAAAGCTTAATCAGACCAGGGACGAAAAATTTAATTTAATCCAAGAGAGATCTAATTAGAAATTAAATTATGTATAAGGCCGCCGTCACGAAAAAAAATTGCGCCCAGTCCCCAAGTTTGTAAATCCAACACGGATGAAACAATAACGAAATCTAGAATGTGAAACGAATGACTCACTCACTAAATGGATGGTAACAGTAAATATCAGATTCATCATCGTTTGGTGACGTTAACATTTTTTCTGAAGAAAAGACGAAAGATCTGCTCTGCACAATTAACACAAAGCAAAAAATAAATTTTTTGATGATTTCTGTTAGTGAAAATGCTCAAAGTTTTTCCAAGAATTATTACTGAATCTTTTTTTAGAAATTGACGAATACATTAAAAATGACAATAAAATTAATTTGTAAAATTCGTTATTTATATTTTTACTTTTTCATTTTGAAAGAAAAAAAAAATCAATTAGCGGAACAATAAATATCATTTAATTTTCAAAGTTTTGAGGCTCCCTTGTCATTATCTATCTAGGGAGTTCCAAAATATAAATTAATCTATCTAGAATTAGGTATGTTATTAATTACTGTTAAAATGAACCCTGCATATTCATGTCTTCATGTAAAAGTTCTATCCTCCAGCGTAAAGAACCATTCACATAATTGTCCAAAAACCCATCTACATCAAACCGGCACCAAGGACAAATAATAGCGCTCTGCTGAAGTACAATGTTAGCAGAACGGTATCATTCCATTTTCCAGCACCTCTCTAACCTTGTTTTTACGGCTAAAAGAATCACGTAAAGCAGAGGGTTTCGTTCGTTCTATGTTACGTTTGATAAATTCATCAAAATCGCTAGTGCATTCATATTTCAAAGGAGGTTAAAACTTTTCTCCCAAACTGAAGTCATATATGATGTTGCAAACCGTAATATTGACACTAATCGACCATTAAATGGTTCTTTAATCTTTAGTATCGGTAATCAAAATCAGATCATATATATTTAGTTGCAATTCTTTGATGTTTCGTAGTCATACACTACATATTAACTATAAAAGAACCATATTTGATTGAGTATAATAATATGCATTGCGCAAAAATTCACTTGGCGACCAATGAGATACCCAACCTAATGGCCGCGTAGTAATAACTCTGTTACGAAATCTCACCGAAACAAGAAATTCTAAGCTGCTATTATGACCATTACATCGTTTTTTCCTATACTTGTAATGCAGGATAAACAATTTCTTTATAGTTCTGCAATATACTCGAATATTTATAGTCAAAGAGGTATCGTAACTAGAAAAAATTTATTGAAATAAAACAGATTAGCAGTGGTGTTGGTAGAATAATAGTCTTTCAGTTCATCACATTTGTTGTAGTCCCTTCGAATAGAAGATGTGTATGAACAAGAATAAGAATGATTCCAATGCTGTGAGAGATATATCTGCAAGACGTGAGACATCGCTTATGATTAACAGGAGTCATCCTAAAGATACAAATAAAATTTTCATTGTATAGGTAGGAATTTGATCTAAATTAGTAAACATAAAATTATTGTGTTATTCCGTTAAGTTTACTAATTAATGTATCATTTTAATGTTTCAATACACTCGATGAATTGATACCTGATAAATCTACGACGTCTCACAACCTGGTCGTACACGCATATTAATGATCACTCAGGTTTCACTTAATTGTCAAGTTAATTCCTTTTAAAGATTCTCATTGACTAAATGATAATCGACGATCTTTAAGAATAGTAAACTAACCGCTATTGTCATTTTTGTGAGAATATTATTCGTTTTGTGGCATTATGACAGGTAATTTCTCTGGTAAAAATTCATCCTTTACTACATATCGTAAGTATCATACTATCATAGTTACATCATTATGTCCGATTCGCATACCGATAAAATAAATGTTGCGCAAATTGCTGCGTTGCCTGCGCATGTGCTGCATGCTTTATTACTAGTATTAAGCAGGTTATAAATTTCCGGAACCTAATTTAAATTAAGTCAAAAATTTTTTTAATTGTAAAAAATGATATAAATATTACCACTTTTCTCAAATATTTGTTTATATCAATAAAAAAAATTATTTTTTTATTATCAAGAAAAATAATATCATAATAGTATGATTTTTTCGAAATTATTTGAAAATATTGATTACCTTTCATTGATAGGTATCGTATTGATAATTTATGTGACAAATTATTATTATAAATATTTTACTCGTATTAATCCTTTACCTGGTCCTTTTCCATACCCATTCTTTGGTAATTTAATTCAATTATATATTACCCATGGTGGAAATGTTAAAAAATTTTTCGAATATAATCATAAGAAATATGGTGATTTATTTGAGGTTCAACTTGATTCAAGAATTATAGCTTTAAATCGAATAGAACAATCTGAAAAACTTTTATTATCTTCTTCAAGAAATCCATTTATTAAGAAACATTCTACTAAGGATGGTAAAGGATTTCATGAATTAGGAATCTTGGGAAAAGGATTATTATTTAATCAAGAATTAAAATCATGGAAATATAATCGTCATTTTTTTACACAAGCTATCTTATCACCAAAATTTGCTAACGAAGCTGTTCATTTGATAAATATAATTTTTAATGAATTAGAAGGTTATTGGGATAAATTATATCTTAAAGAAGGAGGAAATAACAAGAATAAAATGGATATTTCTACATGGTTTAATCAATTTACGAATGATATGATCTTCGTAATATTAACTGGTGAACGATCTTATACGATGGCAGGATATTTTAATGAAATTAGTGAGAATGAAAAAGCAGAACGACCATCTGCATTAATTGATGAAACTGTAAAATTTGTTCGTGCAATTCGTAATCTTTTCAAGGGTATATTAATGTTTCAATTCGTTTCTCCTTTTTTACGGCATTATTTTCCTTATTTTAAGAATAAATCGGATGAAGTTATTCAAAGTCTTGATTTTATAAATCAAAGAATGGATTCAATTATTAAGAGACGTAGACAAGAAATTGAAAATACTCCATTAGATAAACCTTTATCAAACGATTTGTTGACAACAATAATTATTGCAGATACTCCTCGTGATCTTAGTTATAATAAAAATGATGATAAAGAAGTTATGAGACCTATGACTGATCTTGAAATTCGTGGCATCATATTTGATGGAATAATTGCTGGAACTGATACTGTGAATATATTTTTTAGTATTTCGCTTCTTAAGTTTTTTGTATTAAATATTATTTTTAACGGTTTTATTTATTATCTTAAACAGACTGCGAATACGATTTCATACATTATTTATTATCTTGCAAATAATCCGGATGTCAAAAAGAAAATGTTAAATGAAATTGATAGAATCTTTCAAGGTGATAAAACTCGACCAATTACCGAAAGTGATATTAATAATTTAAAATATTGTGAAGCGATTGTAAAAGAAGTATCACGAATTTTTTCGGTCGTAAATTCATTACCAAGATGTCTTGAAAAATCCGATGAAATAGGAGGTTATCAATGGCCACCTGAAACAATATTTAGAATTAATATTGATGCTATTCATCATAATAAAGAATATTGGGATGAACCTGATAAATTTAATCCTGATAGATGGTTAGCTGAAGATTTTGAACCAAAGAAAAATTCATTCATTGCTTTTGGTAGAGGATTAAGAATTTGTGCGGGTAGAAAATTAGCAATGGTTGAATTAGTTGGTTTAATAGCTTTATTATTTAGAAAATATGAAATTGATTTAGTAAATAAGGAAGCTCCTTTAAAAACCTATTCTGAAGCTGTAACTGCATGTACTGAATTATTAGTTGAAATTAAATTAAGAAATTAAATAATTTCGTAAGTATCTTTTAAATAATATGCAATAATAGACAAACTATGTGAATCGAATTATTTAATTAAGTAAAATAAAGTTTTTATTACCGACATATTTACGAATAGTATTTTATTGAATTTTTTTTTAATTTGATATTTTATTTCTTAAAAAAATCGATATTTAGTATTAAGAAATCACGCTAAAAAATTAACATATATAGCACATTTATATGGACTCAAAACTTGCCGAATTACTGAACATTTACTTTGAGGATTCTTACGATTTTCCATGGTGTCATTTTAACGTCGATTGTTTTTAACTCACAGATAAAATAATTACGTCGTAATGATTGGAGATTATGATATATAATATATAAATCTAATTTCCGTGAGTGAAAGCTTAATTAGACCAGGGACGAAAAATATTAATTTAATTCAAGAGAGATCTAATTAGAAATTAAATCTTGTATAAGGCCGCCGTCACGAAAAAAAATTGCGCCCAGTCCCCAAGTTTGTAAATTCAACACGGATGAAACAATAACGAAATCTAGAATATGAAACGAATGACTCACTCACTAAATGGATGGTAACAGTAAATATCAGATTCATCATCGTTTGGTGACGTTAACATTTTTTCTGAAGAAAAGGCGAAAGATCTGCTCTGCACAATAATTAACACAAGCAAAAAATAAATTTTTTGATGATTTCTGTTCGTGAAAATGCTCAAAGTTTTTAATTCCACGAATTATTACTGAGTCTTTTTTTAGAAACCGACGAATACATTAAAAATGACAATAAAATTAATTTGTAAATTCGTTATTTATATTTTTACTTTTTCATTTTGAAAAAAAAAAAAGCAGAACAATAAATATCATTAAATTTTCAAAGTTTTGAGACTCCCTTGTCATTATCTATTGAATTAGGGATGTTATTAATTACTGTTAAAATGAACCTGCATATTCATGCCTTCACGTAAAAGTTCATCCTCCAGCGTAAAGAACCATTCACATAAAAGTCCAAAACCCATCTGCTTCAAACCAGAACCAACATTAGGATTAATAATAATAGCGCTCTGCTGAAGTACAATGGTAGCAGAACGGTACGATTCCATTTGTCAGCACTCTCTAACCTTGTTTTTGCGGCTAAAAGAATCACGTAAAGCAGAGGGTTTCGTTCGTTCTATGTTACATTTGATAAATTCATCAAAATCGCTAGTGCATTCATATTTCAAAGGAGGTTGAAACTTTTCTCCTACAACCGAAGTCATATATGATAATAATCGACCACTATATGGTTGTTTAATCTTTAGTATCGTTTATCAAGATCATATCTTATATATTTAGTTACGATTCTTGATGTTTCGTCATCATATATATTGACTATAAAAAAACCATCTTGATTTTGAGCATGATAATATGCATTGCGCAAAAATTCTAGCTCATCTGCACTTGGTGACCAATGAGATACCCAACCGAATGGCAGCGTAGTAATAACTCTGTTACGAAATCTCATCGAAACTAATGAACCATTTTGCATGAATCAATTGAATAATCAATATTTAGTTATTGTCATACATTAACTATAATTCGATTGTTTATTGCTGATCAATTGTAACATGAACCAAAATTATTGAATGTTACACATTTTGCACAAGAATATAAATTTGTCCGAAATCCGTTAGATCAAAAAAAAAAAATTTTTTTTTTACGTTCATTTTAATAAATTGTAATTCAGTGCAATACATATGATGGAAATATCAAAAATGAATACTATTGAAATTAAAAGAAATTTATGGAAAGATTATAATCCTAAATATCAGGTAAAACAATTATTTCATCACATTATTGAATTTTCTAATTTGAATAATAATTAATAATAGCATTTTTAATCTCTATTTTAAAAAGGAATATGTTACAATTTCTACTAACATTGATTCAAATACTGGGGTTAAAAGGAGAGACAAATAAAAAAATAATTTATATGGAAGATTTAGAAAAAAGAAAGCAAGTATATGGAATATGTGGGGAATGTAATGAACCTGGTACAGGACGGAAATGGTGTCAACCCTGTAATGTTAAAAGATTTAAGGATAATTTTAAAAATTGGACTAGTGGAAATAAAGATATTGATGAATTTATACAACAATCACAAATTGATGCCGTGCACTATAAAAAATTTCTTGAATGGATACCTTTTGAAAATTTTAAAGATATTACTTATATTACTAGAGGTGGATTTGGTAAAATATTTTCAGCTATATGGTCTGAAGGGTGTATATTATCTTGGGATATTGAAAATCAAAAATGGGAAAGAGGTATTAATATTAAAAAAGTTGTATTAAAAAGTTTGGATAATTCTTCTTGTATAAGTACGGAATTTTTAAATGAGGTAATTAAATTAAGTGATGTAGTTTATTTACTCTTAATTTTTATTTGTGTATTATTGATATATTAAAAAAAAAAATTTCACTTTTTTCAATATTTTTATTAGATTAAATCTCACCTTCGGATTTATCTTTGGAATGTTATACAATGTTATGGAATAACTCAGGATCCAAATTCCAAAGATTATATGATGGTTTTAAGATATTGTGAAAATGGAAATTTGAGAAATTACTATCTTAATAATGAATTAAATTGTTATTCAAAAATTAAGAATTTAAAGGATATTGCAAGTGGACTTCTAAATATTCATAATGCTGGAAAAATTCATAAAGACTTCCATTCAGGCAATATATTATTTACTTCTTTTCCATATATAAGTGATTTGGGAATGTGTCAACCAACAAATAATGAAAATCAATTAGCTAAAAAAGAAGGAATTTATGGAGTATTACCTTATATGGCACCAGAAGTTTTACGAGGATATCAATATACAAAAGCATCTGATATTTATTCATTTGGAATAATGATGAATGAATATTTATCTGAAGAAATTCCTTATAACAATATTTCTCATAATCATACTTTAGCTATTAAAATATGTAAAGGACTTAGACCAAATATTTTTAAATACACACCGAAAGTACTTATAGATTTGATTACTAAATGTTGGATGCTAAACCAGAAAATAGACCAACTGCTAGAGAATTATATCAAAAACTTGAGAAATTGTATTTTGAACAGAATAAGTATCATTCTCAAATGGATGAATATGATGATAAAATCAAGTTAAACGAATCAGATAAAAAAAGATCAAATAATATTCAAACACACTCACAAGCAATCTATACTAGCAGACTTTTAAATTTCAAAGATCTTCCAGAACCAGTAAATTCAGGTATTTAGTTTAAATTAATTTGGTAACAGAAATATTTGCATCACTAAATTACTTTTTTTTTAATAGATGTTCTTCAATCAACATTACGTGAGTAATTAATTATACTTATTGATAACTAGTATAATTAATAATATTTTTAACATTATATTTAATTAATTTATAGTTTCAGAATGTTTTGATTGTCAATTAGATGAATCGGGTAAGATATTTGTTCTTTAGTTCTTTTATTTTGTTAATATTTTATTTATTTATTTATTATTCTATAGATCTTAATGAAATTAATCAAGATTAATATTGAATGAGTTTTTTTTTATAAAAATCACTAAATTATAGTTATTACTTACAGTATATTTTTATGTACTGTATATTATTCCTAATATTTATAACTACAGTAATTTTTAATTAAAAAAAAATACAGAATTGTAAGTGGGGTTGAATATTATAATTTTCCTGACAATATCTGAACATTTGGGTAATTTAAAAATTGATAATATTATAATGTCATAGCTAGGTCTATTTACTCAGTTTCAGAAGATTATGATTTATAAGCTAATATTACATCAACTACTAATATTCATTCATTCTTGGTATTATACTGTAATTAATCCAAAACTATAATACCATTTGCATCTGAAGCAAAAACGATTGCATTCTTTACAAAACTACTGTTTGGGATCAACATGCAAACAAGTATCTTAATTATATTAATTATATAACTTTCTTAACCGTTAAAGTTTAAAAATCCAAATATCTGATGTTTTTTTACTTGTAATTTTTCATAATCACCATACAAAATAATTTTTTGCGTTTTGCACTATGATAAAAAAGGTGAATAGATATTTATCTTAAAAACTGAAACACATAACAAGAAAACGAAATTTAATCTTGCCCTCGCTTTCAGAATTGACTTCATTTAAAAGTTTCGGGAGTTTTTAATTTCACAAAATTTGTTACTATAATTAAATATGGTAGACTTGGCTTCTTACTTGAGGAAATATTGTAGTTTTATTGATAAAAATAAGAATTAAAAAAATACGTTCGTTAAAGATAAAACAAGAAAAAAATATATTTAATAGCAAATACCAAAGATACATTGAAATAAATGAAGGAATTTTTTAATTGAATTAAACGGTGACTTTAACATGCAGTACATTTATTCGCATTATCTTACTCTAGCATAATAATCTACTAATAAATGTAATAAGAGATGTGCTATCAACTCCATCCATACAGAAAAAGATATAATTCATCAAATATTTGAAGAAATGCAACTTATGGCTAAAATAAAAATTGTGCATCTATACCTAATACTTATATCTTTTCATCATCTTTCATTTTGACTTATTATTAATAATATCAGCAAATGAATCACTGTTGATTCCAATCACTAAGCTATCCATAACTTGGAGATATTCCACTAACTGATTTAGTTTCCTTTTCTTCCAATTTAGAGGATAATGGAAAATAATCCAATTTTACATCTCACAAGGTAGACTTAAAGTCTCAAATGTAAGAAATTCTCAAAGACATTGTTTCGTGCCTCAACACCATTTTGTAGCTTGTCTTAAAGGTTTGATGTTTGACACATGGCTCAAGGTATGACACCAAGTAATTAACTATATTTTAATAAAAAAATACAATCAAATAGTTTATTCACACTTACACTGCTTCTTTGCTTAATTTAATGTTCCTATTGTCTTGAATATCCTTAAAAATAAAATATTCTGGTTTTAATAAAATCAGATATTTTGACCGGCTTTCATGGTTTGGACCTTTTTTTTTGATGAAAAAAAAAAAGATTTTCATTTAATATATTTTTTTTAAACTTATGCTTGCTATATTTATCATCATCAATTCCTGAAATCCATGTCTCAATCTTTTGACTAAATAATGATATATTACAGTTTACAGTTGTATCTTTTTAACAAACATTGTTGATAAAAGTTTAATTATGTAAAAAAGAAATTTTTTTAATTCTTATATAATCTTTATTACGATCGACTAAGCCATTTAAATTAGTATCAATCACATGATACAAAGGAAGTGCAGAAGACCTACAACCAGAATTCGGCACAGCCTAAAAAATCCTTTCTCACGTGCGAGCCAGAGCAATTAGTTAGTTTATTAAACGCGAGGAAAAAATTTCTGATGGATATAGCTGGATAAGCTTATCAATAATGCAGAAGAGATGTATGTTACACTATCAGCCAATTAAAGTTATATCATCGGTTTTAACTTGAGTTAGATTTAATGTAATCCGCACTATCTTTTCTTTGCCTATGGTATTAAAAGTTTTCGACTCTTTTCATCCTTTTTTTGCAAAGCATTATTAGGACATTACGTTTCTAGAAAGATTTTAACTTCATTTATTATCGATTATGTATGGCTTTCCAAAAAATTAAACAGCTGAAAATCGCATCTTAGTTTTTTGATTTAGCATTATTCATCAGTCGCTAAGTTAATTCATTTATTATGTGCACCTCAAGGAAATGTAATTGACATATGTAACCTAGTATGCAAACCAGATCTCGTACATATAAGTATATATATAAAGAAAATTTTTTTCCATTTTATTTCTCTATTATAAGAAAATTACAGAATATTTATGCTGGCATATTTTTTGAAAGAATTTCATTATTACATATCTATGATTCTACTACTTAAACGATTAATAAGCTAATTACTTTAATTTTGCGAGAGAAAAAAAAATGTATTAGACGAAACAAAAAAAGAATATTGCAACAATATTAACTTGCAAACGGTTGTAGTCTAAATTTTATATTAAATCTTGAAACCTTATGTAAAACTAATACGTTCTATATTATATATTTAGTTCTTTCTTAACTTATTCTTAATACGAATAAAGATATTTAACGTTAAATAATAATCTTTCTAAAATTGTAAAATGCAAAATGCAAAATGCTAAAATATTCAATTATGATGTTACCTAACCAATTAAAATAATATCATATATCAACTTGAAATAATACTTTAACTTGACAATCCGTATATGCGATCGATGTATAAATTTGTTTAATTTCAAACTGTTAAAAATAAGCAAATTCTTTCAGCTTACCCTATGACTAATTATAATTTCCATCATTCTTCAATACCTTTCCTCGGAATCAGTTTAATATAAATATCATTTCTTGCCATCAAAATAAATTTTTCATCTCCGCTAACCCTGTTTAATGGCATAGCTAATTCAACATGAAATCTTTGCATAATAAGACATAACATTAGTTTAATCTCAACCATGGCTAATTGCTCTGCTGGACAAACTCTATCGCCAAATCCAAATGGACAATGCGAATCACGCGTAATATGTGCATCTTCGTGAATTAATGTAATCGGATAAAGTACTACTGTACCCGTCTGAAGTTTAAGTGGATCATTCGTTGTCTCTAAATTCATATTTTTTGCAAGATAACGAGACAAGATTGGGATTGGTGGACATATACTCAATGATTCCTTGACAACTTGGTTAAGAAAATTAAGATTCAACAAATCTAATTTATTATTTTTTTTTTTTTTTTTTTAAAAGAAAAAATGAATTTAGAAAAAATTTAAGCACGTGAATTAATCATTTAAAGACAAGAAAATTGTAAGACAAGCAATCACATACCGTGATATAATGGTAACTGTCCTTTCAAAATACAATCGATTTCATTTTGGATTTTTGTTTGAACATCCCGGTCTTGTGTTATGCAGAAGATGGTCCAAGAGATGGCAACTCCAGTCGTCAGATATCCAGAAGTTAAGAATAAGGACATTATATTCCTGATCTAGAAAAGATTTAGCAACTTAACTTAAAAAAAAAAAAAAATGAGGATCAGATCTGGGACTATACCTTTTTATCTTCAAAATCTCTACCAGTTTCAGGATCTTTTTCAGATACTAAAATATCAAGCAAATCTTTTCTTTGTGGTAATATAGTATTATTTGCACCTCGAATATTGCTTGCAATAATCTCTTTCTTCTTATCAATCAAGATGCATAAAACCCGAAATAAGTATTTGATAGAATTCTGGATTCTTTCGTCCCGTATATTATTTATCACACTAAATTGTTTATCAAACAAGCCGTTTACAACATCATCGTAAGCTTTTTTGTAAGCCATTAGATCAAGATCTTGTGGTAAATCTACACTATAATTTCAAAGAATGTCGGATTAGTTTATTATTTTTATTATTTAAGAAATAAAATGTCAACTAACTATTACCCAAACAAAGCTTTAATCGTTGCCTTTAGAGAAAACTCGAGACTCTGATCTTGCATCCTGACAACATCTTCATGTCTTAAAACAATATTTTTTTCCCATTTTTCAACGATCTCTACTCCAAAATTTCTCATATCATGAAACTTGTCAATGATAACTAAAAAAATAAAATAAATAAATAAATAAAGGCAACGCAATTCATTTAACTCGCTTCATAATGGAAAAATCAACTACATAATATGAATAATTACCATCAACAGATAGAGCAGGATCGAAACAGCTCCTAAAGATTTTAGCTCTGTCAGCACTAAAAACATGTAAATTATCTTTACCCAAAAAAGGTTCAAGAAATTTATACATGTTTCTAGGTCTATCACCAATATGAAGACTCGACTTAATTGCTATAGGATCAATAACGGAAATGGTATTTATAAAAGGTAAATCTGTTACAGCCCAACCATGTTTAAGATGTTTTTTACGTAAATAAGGTATTAAACCAGTCTTTTTAACTTTATCAGGAATATGATCTGGATGAAAGGAAAGTGATAATTGTTGACTTTGGATTTTTTTTACATTCTTAACGGTAGGTTTATTATCACTAACAATAATAGCAGGAGGGAAAGAAGGAGGATGAAATGTTTCAAAGAACAAATATAAGTATAAACCGCTAACGATGATTATAACGAACAAACCGGAAAAAGATAAAAAGTCTTGTGAAGTGATTTGTAAGAGAGACATTTCGTTATTATAAAAAATTGATAAAAATTTGAAACGTTTTATGAGAAGAAAGAAAAGATTTCATTGTGTGAGAATAAACGTGCGATTTTAAAATCAGGAGTTTATGTAACAATATTAGATAATTACCATATCATCATGTGATCTTGTCACATCTTCGTTTCGTATCTTTAGTAGGTGAAAGTATATTTGTCACACCGCATAATATATCGCGTTGCCTGTGATGGATCGCCGGAAGCCAAAACTTTTTTATAAAATATATTTATGTTAGATAATCTATTTACACATAACCTTATACTGCTAATTTTGGTCCAGTGACAACATATAATTTATGTCATTTTTTCATCATTTAATTTTATCATCATTATTATCTTGCGCTTTTATTTATAATTCTCATAAAACCAATAAACAAATGACCACACAATTCTACAATGTCTTCCATTTTCTTACCACATGCTGCTCCTCTTAACATATGATCTTCTGAACTGTGTGACATAGTAATTATCGAATAAAAGTAATTTACCTATCCACCGATACTATATGAGGATACCTCTTAAAAAAATTATATAAATGGCCTTTTCCTTAATAGAAGTACACCTGATCACGTAATTTTTAACGCGTTATTTCTTCAACCCGGAATCCGAACCATTACAAGATAAATTAACGTTCAATTTAAATATTGATCAACCTAAAATTCTTTCATCCGAATGTACACAACGCTTAAACATCTACTCCTGGAACGACATCAGAACTAGAGATAATTCTAACAAATCTTCTCTCACTTATGCACAACATTTTCTACTTACCCAACTTATTCACAACAATCTACCAATTACTATTCTCATCCCTTGTAAAGAATGTCAATTTCATTCGTATTACCCTTTTTAATCTATCGATACCATGTGCTTTCATAGTCAGAACTAAAAATTAATCACGTTTCTAAACGATTTAAAATGAACACTTTAGATAATAGACACACATTGACGTTACAAACCACAAACATTTTTTTATTAATAGATTCTTATAGACACATAGCTTATAATTTTTATTTACTGCCAAATAATATTCATACTCCTTTATCACAAAAGCATCAAATCCTTTAATTTCTCCGTCACTAAGTAAATTTAATTTGGATAAATTAGATACCAATTAATAAATAATAACTGATTCTCTTATTTGTAACTCGATAATTATTAAAAAACTTATAACATCTTTTCTTCGTATAATGAACTTTATTTTTATACTGACAGTTCCGTTTTCGACCTAGGTCCTAAGATGGATTCATAGTAGCTATTATTTTTATCCAGTTCTTCTAGGGCAGCAGTTTTTATCATTTTAGCTCTTTTATTAACATTACCTTCTAATGCATCAAAATTTACTAAGCCAACTGTATCATCGTCATATCACGTGTCCAGCCTTGACAATTCAACAAGCTTAATAACAATTCAATCTTGCATTTAATTAAATATATTATTTGTTTCAAATCTTTATTAGTTTCTTCATATAAGGTCAAAGCGTATTCAGGAGATTCTAATAATGACTTAGCTGACAACTTAGCGAAAGAAGACGCTATCTTATCACTATTAACTAATTTAACTTTACGTTTTCTATCAAATCGAAATGTCCGGAATGGACTAATACACCTCTTCAATCTAAACTTTTTTAACCGCCTATCACTCTCATCAGCCTACTCTCCTATCATCATCAGCCATACTCAGCGGTGATCGATTGGAACGCTACCTCTTTATGGTTACATCATAAGCCCTTGGATATACGAAAAATTATCGAGTTATCGCACATTTGTCCTTCCAACCAGCAATATTTTACAAAGAGATTACCCTCAATGTACTTGGATAGAATTATCCCATGCCCATCATGCAGCCAAGATAAAGACACGAACTACCATATAGGCTTATGTCACGCTCATCGCTCAGTTCTTCTCAAGATTATGGGACATTCGGGCGCTGCCATAGTTGACCCTGACACTCTATGTTATGTTAACAATTCACCGGCCACTTTTTAATTAAACACATTTACAGTCTCATAACACTCCACTTACGCTCTCTGATCCTCTCTATCTAGTGATCTAAAATTTTGTTCCGATTGAATTAACTAATTCATTACACATTTTAATTGGCAAAAAACGTTCGACAAAAACTTACTTCTTATATATATATTTTTCGACATTAAGTGACACTATTAAAAATCCATTTGGATCCTCATTTATCTAATTTCAAACGCCATGAAAAGAAAGCTTTACGAATCAGGAAAAATGACAAAAAAGTTTTACAAATAACAGGAAAATGCAATGTGACATGAAAACCGAAACATCAGATGTAAAGATGGTCATCGGTCCTAGAAGACCGCGGTCCTACGGTCCTACACCTTAAAAAGACGGACCGGTCCGTCTTGGTGTAGGACTGCGGTCTTTCGGTCCTGTATCGCATACAATAAGACCGTCGGTCTTTTTAAGGACCGCAGTCTTTTCAGGACCGATCGGTCTTTCCCTTTTTTACAAATAAAAAACTTATCCTTTTTTTCCTTTATTTTTTAAAAAAAAATGATTGCAAATAAATTACCAAATTTCAAGGTGCATAAATATATGTAACTTAAACTATTTTAAATTAATAAATTAGGGTATTTTTTTCGAAAAAATATAGGCGTATAAGTGGAGAAAAATGATTATCATTATTTTATTTGTTTGTGATTTCAAAATCGTCGGTCTTTATATTTTTTTATAAAGATCTTTATTAAATTAATAGTTATATTTAATATAAAAATCGTTTATTATATGAAGACCGAAATGAGGACCGGTCGGTCCTCGAGACGCCACAAGAAAATGAAAGACCGCGGTCCGGTCCTACAAGTCCTGGGACCGGCCGGTCCAGGACCGAGTAGGACCGGTAGGACCGATGACCATCCTTAATCAGATGACGCAATCGCTCATCACCTCGCAATGATATCTTGATCCACCTTTACCACGTCTTAGCATTATATGCTTTTACGCCTTTGCCCCAACACTCTGAACATTGGACTTATATTTTGGTTTTGCTTATACTTCTAGTGTAGTTTTATTTTTTTAGTACTTTTTTTGTTTCTCAATTTTTTTTTGGACAATTTTATAATGTTGGCTCGTTAGAGTTTCCCTCCCATTTTATTTTTCCTGATGACAATTCACGTTCTAATTAATTTGTCTCTTTAGGTCTTTTTTAGTTAATGTAGTTCGTTAGTTAGAGACATGCAGTCCTTTCTTTTGAACGGTGACTCTCCACCCTTTGAGATGGTTTTAGATAGAATATGGTTTAGATATTTTTTTTTTTTTTTTTTTTTTGTACAGTATAAAGTATTTTATATCTCTGTTGTCGCCGCCGTTAAAAATAAGACAAAAAAGACACTATAAAATAAATATCGCATATTACACGTGTTTCTCATATAACGAAACACTGTTTTCATCCGTCGTTACCAAAATCGTTGTTGATACGACTGTACTTGCTACTATTCAAACGGAAGTTATTGATATTATCGTCCAAAATAAAACTATTTCGATTTCATGGATTCAAGTTTCTGTATCACCTAGTAGTATTTTGTTTGTATCTTTAATAAATGGTCATTGTTAGTTATATTTTAGAGATAAATTATTGTATCCAAAACTCGTTTATTCTTTGACACGTTCATCAATTTTTAGTAAATACGTTATTTGTAGCCTATAAAAAAAAATGGATACGTTTTTATATGGAATTTGTACTGAAAGATACGTTTATATACTGAAAGGCACGTTTTATAATACTGAGAGATATGTAATTGTCCAATTCCGTATCTCTCAGTATTATAAAACGTATTTTTCAGTATCTTTCAGCATTTAAACATGTTTCTCAGTATAAATTCTGTATAAAAAACGCATCTATTTTTTTTATAGGGATAGAGTTGTAATTTAACTTTTATTTGTAATATGTTTCTTGTATATTATGTGTATTATTGTATATGGGTTCTTTGCTAGGAAAATGACCTTCTGAGAACTTTTTACCAAAAATTGAGATTTTTATAGTTCTTTATTTTTCAAAGCTAATAGATTAAAATGAGCTTAACAATAAAATTTAGTTAAAAAATTTCTCAGATCATTTTCCTAGCAAAGAACCCATATATTAATAATAATTTTATTTTATTTTATTTTTTCTATATTAATTAATAATTTTTATTACAGAAACAATGTTAAATTGGTAAAGGTGAATGAGCCAATATTTCAAGCCGCTCATATTCCAGATCTGTTTTAAATGCAGATCTATCAAGTGCTGTTATCCAAAAGTGGCTCCAATTAGAGTATTGGCTTAAAGTATTATGCGCTTGTCCAGGTGCAAATATTTGATTATCCAAATTAACAGTCATGACCTCAATATAACGAACCTATGCCATGATATAATGAACTCTCGACTTACCGGACTTTTTTTTAAGAACCAATATCATAATATTTAAAAAAATCTTGATATACCGAATATTTTATAAAACCCTATAACGTACAGTATACTGAACTTTTGTCGACTTACCGTTTATAATAAAGCATATTAAAAAAAACTTTCGATATACCGAACGTGATCATTTGGCTGGATTTATGCCAATCTTAACGATTAATTCTTGCCAAAATTAAGTTTCTAAATCACATGGTGTGTTTATATACCGAACTTTTACTGCAAGCTTATGAGAGTTCGGTATAGATAGAGATTTACATATTGAACATCTATTATATACCGAACTTTTGTTCTCGAACCGCGATTTCGGTATATCGAGGTTTGACTGTAGCATAAAGTAAAAGCTTGAGTTTATAAATAGTTAAAGCATAACAGTTTTGTATTGGATATTGAAACCGACTAGTAGGAAGGGAATATAGAAAAAAAATTTATTTTTTAGAAGAATCATACAGTATATACAGTATGTATTTTCTTTTTTAATTGATATACGCATTCTTGATTATGTATTATTAGAAAACAATTATTATTGTCAATTAGGAATATGCAGAATTTTAATCCAGCATTGAATCGGATGTGGATATCGATCTTTGACCAATATATCTATTATAAAAAAAATATACATTATTAATTATTAATAAACACGTATTTAGTATTAGTATACAGTGAAATTCGATAAACCGGATCTTCGATAAACCGGATTTAGGCTTAAACCAGATTTTTTTGCTGGAACCAAATCACGTATATTGAAATAATTTCGATATAGCGGAGTTTACTAGTAATCTCGATATTTGCTATAACGGATCAAATTTCTAATTAGTTATAGTAAAAATGATTCGAGAAACTGGATCATGTGTTCATTAACCAATAAAATTGAAGTAACGTGTTGCGGACTTGCGGTAGATCTTAAATTTGGCCAGAATTATAAAAATCTGGGTCTGGCTGAATTTATGTATATAATTATATTCAATTAAAATATTTTATATCCATTTCACGACCTCTATCACTTGAAGTAATTGAATTATTTTGATAATTTTTATAAATAAAGAGACTTTTAAGTTTTTAATTTTTGTTACGTCACATATACACAGTAAAAAATTTTGGTATACCGGATTATAACATGATTTTATATGAAATCCGGTATATCGAAATTTTTTCGCTATACCGGATTTCCGGATATTTTTAGTGGAACCGATGGATCCGGCTTATCGAATTCACTGTGTATTTACAGTATTATATTTAATATTAAGTTTCTCAGCAATACTTCTTTTCAACAAATTCATTAACAGTAAGCTTAATCTTGCACTTGTCCTGTAACGTGACTGACGAGATCGAACTGATCGGAAGATTATTTTTCATTCATAAGGTTCAAATGATCACCCGTATCTAAATAACATTTTTTTTTCTTTTTTTTTCTTCTACATAAATATAAAAACAAATAATTTTTTGTTTTTATTTAAATTATTTATTTATTTTATTTATTTATTAAAAAGTTTATAAATAACCTCCAAACTAAAATCATGAGAAGTTTTCTCGTTGAGTATATCATCAGTTACAAAATCTGGGATTCATTTTGGAACTGATGATTTTTTGGAAAAAAGCAATTACTTTTAGGTTCGTTGTTGTATTATCTACTTCTTTTCTCATAACAGCAACAGCTCTTTTACAATAAGTGGATAACGGAAATTAAAGTGAGTTTTGTTATTATCATAGTATATTATTTTCAAAATAAAAAATCATTTTTTTGTGTAATAAAGTCGATTTTTTTTCCTTTTTCCTATTTCTTTTCATTAAGGAAAATTTGATTACATAATGATCATTTTTACCGTCTATTCAAAAAAAATGATTTTTCATAACAGATAAAGATAAATAAATAACGGTAAAAATATTTTTTCTAATTCAAATAACCATTTTTTTTTTAAAAAAAAAACGGAATTATTATAGACTCCAGATTATTGGGCAAGATTTTCATTCTTCCCGGAGTATTATATTAATATTCATTTTATTATAAACTTTAATTTAATTTAATTTATATCATGAATATGAATTGAATCCCATAAATCGTTAGGGTAAAATTGCGATTTAGGCTTTCCTGTGGCACATTTATTGTAAGCATAACATTTTTTTTGATTTTTTTTTTTAATTACAATTTTTAAAAACATCAAAAATATTAACGTTTTTTAACTTTTTTTAAAAAGAAAAATTGTTGGTGCCACCCCGGGTGGTACATGATTTTTTGCCACCCCTATCACGTGATTCTAAATTAATTGTTTATTTTGTTTTTTTATACGCGATTTTTTTTTTAATTTTTTGCCGCTTTTTACTTTTGTTACTTTCAGTATGTTTTATTTTTTTAAATCATTTTTTTTTTATTATAAATCAGCATTAAATAACGTTCTTTTTTTTGTAAGTGCTTATTTTCTTGGCTTGGAAGCTTCTGGTAAGTTTCTTTTTCAGCATTGTCAATTTTTTTTTTTGTTAATTAACGTTAACACTTTCTTTTGCAGGTTAATCTTTTTGACGGTTAACGGCTTTAGACTTCGTCGTCAAGTTTCCAGTAAATGGTAAGTTCAAGACACTTTGAATCTTTAGATTTGTCTTCTTTAACTAACCATCTTTTCTTATTTTTTTTTCGGCTGGGCTTTTCTTTTTTTGCGATTTTATTTTCATTTTGTTTTGGGTATTTTCATTTTTTATTTCGTTCTTTATCACACCTTTTCATAATTCTTTCATCCTTCATTGTTTTTTTGTTCCCTCTCGTCCTTTATCATTTCTTTTTACTATTACTTTCATCTTTTATTGTTTCTTTTGCTTTCACTTTCGTTTCTTTTGCTTCCCCTTTCATTCTTTATCGTTCCTTTTATTCCCTTTTCCTTCTTGATCATTCCTTTTGTTCTCTCTTTCATCTTTGATCATTTCTTTCGTTCTTGATCGTTTCTTTTATTTCCTCTTCATCCTTGATCTCTCCTTTTATTATTATTTCATCATTAATCATTACTTTTGTTTCCCCCTCATCCTTGATCTCTCCTTTCATCATTATTTCATCCTTGATTGTTCCTTTCGTTCCTTCTTCATCATTAATCGCTCCTTTCATCATTATTTTGTCCTTGATCGTTTCATTTGTTCCTTCTTCATCCTTGATCTCTCCTTTTATTATTATTTCATCCTTAATTGTTACTTTTGTTCCCCTTCATCCTTGATCTCTCCTTTCATTATTATTTTATCCTTTCATTTCCCTTTTATCCTTAATTGCTCCTTTCATCATTATTTTATCCTTGATCATTTCTTTCATTCCCTCTTCATCCTTGATCTCTCCTTTCATCATTATTTTCGTTTCTTTCATTCCCTCTTCATTCTTGATCTCCCCTTTCATCATTATTTCGTCCTTGATTGTTATTTTGTGCCCCCTTCATCCTTAATCGTTTCTCTTTTGTCATTATTTCATCCTTGATCTTTTTTTTTCGTTCTCTTTTTGTCTTTGATTGCTCCTTGCATCACTATCTCGTCCTTGATCATTTATTTCGTTCCTCTTTCATTCTTGATCACTCCTTTCTGCATTCTTTTATTCCTGATCACTCCTTTCATCATTATCTTCCTTGATCTTTCCTTTCATCATCCCTTCATCCTCGATTTCTCTTTTTGTTCCTCATTTTCTTTCTTATTTTACTTTATCTCTTTTACTTCTTTTCATTATACATCTCTTTCTTTACTATTGTAATTTGTTATTAGATGTCATTCGTGTCATTTATCACTAGTACTGTAAACTAAATAAATAATTGTTTATCTATAGCATATATGATACAATACAAAATTACAAATTTATTACAATATCTATAAAATGGTTAATGACCCTCCAAAGTTATCTGTGACGTTGGAAGAGAACAAAAGTTCTCCAAGTATGCTTTTTTTGTTCGGGTGACGACTCGCTAGTCTTTAAATCTGCTGCATATTCTAGTAGTTTTAATAACCTGGCTGATATTAATAATACGACTTCTGTAGATGATATTAAAATAATTAATGAATATGGACAAATATTACAATCATCTGCATACGGAAATTGCATTTTTTTTAATGGTACCTTGTTACCAGATTTAAATTTTAATAATGGGGGAGCTTATTCCTTAGAATTTGAGAGTAATGATTCAGGGATTGTTTTTTTTATTGGAGATACCGACTCTGAGATGAACTGGAATCTCACGATTCCTCAAGGAAACAACTTAAGTGATGTAGGAGTTCTCGTGTTATATGGTGGTGGCACTGTCAAATATACTGAAACCCAACATAAAACTTAAGTGGAAATGTATATCGAAGTTTCCAGCCTTCTATTATCGATGACCCTCCTGTGAATACCTCTAATGATAATGGTAAACAGACAATCGGTATAAATATTCTTACACCAAGAACCGTTACAAAACAGGTCGAAGAACCATCCCTCACATTAGCTGACGTTTTTAGCAACGTCGGTGGTTACCTTAGCATTTGGGGAATTTTTGCCTTTTTCTTTGGATGTAGTAAGATGGATCCATTCGAGTTTGTGTCACGATTTGTATTCATAAAACAGGATATGGCGAAGCTTCTTAAAGAATTGGAGAAAAAAAGAGATAGAAGTGCGAATTTAAATTTCTTGGAGGGAGGGGGGAAGTGTATTGATGGTGTCACTGAAACGAGTAATCTAAACAATCAAACTGGATTTAAAGTCTTACTCGAAAATTATTATGTAGAAACAGATTACTACAAACATGCTGTCAAACCTGCTGATGTGTAATTATAGTATGTTTTCTAGAGTATGTTGAACTATTATATATATCAAATTTTCGCAGCGCTTCTTTGTAATATTTGTATTTTATAGCATTGTAATAAATAATTATAAAATAAAAACATAATGTGCACAATAATTATATTACAAAATTGAATTATACCTCTTAATTCCGGCCAAAATCGTTTAATTCTGGCCGAATTTAGTTATGTTAAATCCGGCCGGGTATAAAATAGAGGCCAATGCAGGCCTCTTTGTAGCATTTTGTAAAAATGTAATAAATAAAATATAAATAAGACATGATGAACACAATAATTATAATACCAAAATTGAAGTTATATAACAGACGTTTTTAATGGTTTAAGTTATTCTCTTACTGTTTATACCTGGACGTTTACGCTAACTCAAACTATGAGATTATTACACAATATAAAGTATGAATATGTGGGGTCAGGATACATAATTGATATAGATCATCATTTTGTAATATTAAATTAGTCAACAGTGAAATAATTATATAAGCTGTATTATTTTATTTTATTTATTTTATTTTTGTATTAACTTAGTCCCTATAAGAAATCTGTATACGGAAAGGATACGTTTTATAAATGATTGATATACGTTTTTACTGATTCCGTATAATAATTTATGTTTAATACGTAATTCATTTTTAAATGTTTTTTAAAAAAATTGGTGCATATGGAATGTATGCAGAAAAATTAATATATACGGAATGTATACGGAATTTTTGAACTTGTTTTTTTTTTAAATAATGATTTTATCATCGTTCTGTCTTCATCTATCTCTTAGGACAGTGTTTATAATAAAAAGAAATATGTCATATCCATGTTTTAATTAATTATAACCTAAAATAATTTTATCATCTGAAGTTTAAAAATTGAATGATTAATCGATTATAAATATTTAATAGTTTAATAGATTTCGTGATTCTTTTCATACAGTATATTACATATAATTAGTAACAGGAAAGTTGACAGATATCCAGAACAAAAAAAAGAATTGATACAAGAAATTCAACGAAAAAAGAAATTAGAAGTCCAAAAATCTTCCTACATTCAAAATGAAATAATGAAAAAACTGAAATTCGAATTGGTTTAAATTTAAGAATAGAATCGAATTGGTTCGAATTTAAGGATTTAGATGTAAGATTTTTAAATTTGGAATCAGTAAAAGGAATCCGAATTTGATCCGGATGGTTTCTGGAAAATCGGATCAGACCTCTATATATTTTTTTTTTTTACATCGCTTCAGTTATATATAATCTTTAAAATATGCATGTCAATTAAAACAATTTTTAATAAAAATAAATAAATAATACACAACAAAAATCTCACATTCACCTATAAAACTATTGGTGATATTATTTAATATTTTTTCTTATTTCTAAAATAAAAAATATGTAAACTCTTAATTATTAATAAATAAGAAAGTTTTTTTTATATTATGTCAATTATCACACATATGTATGCATTATATAGTCTTAAAATGATATTGCAAGTACTAATAAATATATTTTTTATTCTATTAAGAAACAGCGTAGTAGAATTTAACTCTATTTAAGAAAGTGTGATTTAAATGTGATTTGTGATTTAAAGTGTGATCTAAAGGTTTAATAGCAAATATAAAGACTTTAAGTTAATAATATAACTTGTATAAAAGCTTTCTATCGAAATATACAAAAAAAAAAAATTATAAAAGTATTATTAAAGGAAAAAGGTTTATATGCGAGAAAAGGTTGAGATTGTGGTGATTTAATAATTTGTGTGACATATTGACATCAAAAATCAACCGTTTTGAAACGACAATGAAATTTTCTCTTTTCATAAAAAAATAAAATTGAAGTTGCAAGTGAATCGCTCAGTTGGTATTCTATCTCTTTGGTTTTCGTTTCTAGGCCTCTTAGCAAGAGACTTACATTGATACTAAAATGTCATAATTTCAGATGTTTTTTCTGAAACATAAGAATCTTCTTTATATTATAAATATAATAACAGCCGTCACTTTCACCTAGTAAGGACAACGATCTTCTTGAATATTGTTAGTGTTTAAATACAATTTTCGTGAGTTAAATTTAAAATTCCCATTGCTTTTCTATTTATTTACTTTCGTAATTTCTTTTCATTCAATATTAACTTTGACTTCAAAAAATGCAATTTCTTGTCAGTACACTCATCACTTCATCACTTAATCGAAAATTAAAGCGTAACTATGAAGTCGGTATACTGCAAATGATTTGAGGTAGAATCACCAAGATGATGTTATATTTCTA
Source organism: Rhizophagus clarus (assembly GCA_015698045.1). Taxonomy (NCBI): domain Eukaryota; kingdom Fungi; phylum Glomeromycota; class Glomeromycetes; order Glomerales; family Glomeraceae; genus Rhizophagus; species Rhizophagus clarus. The sequence continues at coordinate 329,364 of BLAL01000193.1, read as the reverse complement.
CATTCTCGTTACATGTTTGCAAAGAAGAAAAAAATAAAATCACATCCCTATAAAAAATAAATGTCCGGAAAATGTTATCAAAAATGTCTGGAAAATGTCCGGAATAAATCTGATGTGTCCGGAAAATGTCCACTTTTTTGGTACATGTCTGACACACTTCTGATACTTAAAATTTTGACATGTCCTAACTTTGTCCTGAATTCGTCCAGTATTTGTTCGGTATAAAATTTTGGACAAATTCTGGACATAGTAAAAAAACCAGATAGACAAATTCCGGACATGAAAAAGTTCAGGACAAATTCTGGATACTATTTCCAAAAAAGGATAAATTAATTTTGTAAAAAAATGCAAAAAGCACAAAACTGACATTCAAAACCTTTTCTATCGTACTAATTAAAATTGCAGAGCAGGCAAAAATACTATTTATCTATGATATAAAAATTTTGGGTTAAGGAATAATGATGATCATCTATCCATTGATCATCTTTTGTGGCAAAATTTTACGAAAATACATTTCCGGACAATTTCAGGACAAATTCCTAATATCCCGAAAATGCAGTGTTTTCGGAACAGTTTCCGGACATACAGTGTCCAGAATTTCCGGACAATATTTTAGAATTTTTTTCCGGACATTTTCTGGACATTATCCGGACACTTATTTTTTATAGGGCATATTCACACTCAAATTAAAAATTCAGTATTCCCGATTGAATATTAAAGTCTTCTTAGACAGATATTGATGGGTTTAAGATAAGAATCTTTAATTTCTTACAATATGAACAAAATGAAGATAATTTTTTGATGTTTGATACTTTTAATATGATTATATAATTTACTTCACAATTACCGAGTATTTAGCTTAAATAATAACATCATAAATCTTTACATCAAAAAAATGAAATTGAAAGTTATCTTGGAAATAAAAATAAAATAAATAACAGATAAACAGTGAATTGGCTGACGTAATTGTTTTTTTCATCGTCGTTATGATTTTGTTTATTAAATAATTTTTTAAATTGCGTGAAATTTTTCGAATAATATTATAGATTATTGTTTAGTTATAATAAATGTTTCAATTTCTTCAATATCATAAATTTCGTATGAATTTAAATTATTTTCATAATTATGCTCATGATTAGATACACATAAACTATACAAACCAAAACTATATTCTGACACAAAAAATGAATCAAAACCAAAATCAAATCCAATATCAGAAATATCGTATATAGCCTTATCAAAATTTATCACACGACTTATTTCCATATTTTGAGTATCTTCATCGTTCTCAAATGAAAAAATAAAGTTATCTGATGAATAATAAAATTTTTGATAACCATTATGAATACGTAATAAAAGACTATTTTCAATTGAATGAAACCCAATAGAACTGTATCCGCCAAAGATTTTATTTGAATTTTTAACTTTAATTAAAACTAAACTTTCTACTTGACCTTTACATTTATTTTTAATTGTTTCAATATTAATACCATCAATACTGCCACGATAAATAAGATTAAATTTATAACATGAAATCCAGAAATCGTCTTTAATGATCCATTTAATAATCATTTTTGCGAATTTTGGTTTAAAAATCTTTGAATCAAATTTGCCTACTCTAGGTGATAATGTTGTTTTTTTTGGAAAGGTACCTTTGTTATAAAATTCTTCAATTTCTTCATAAATTTGATTAGGAATAATATCTTTATATGGCTTGATTTTATCATTAAAATCATCAAAAGTAATATCCACGAATCGAATGAGAGGAATAAGTTGATTCAATATTTCCTTTAAATCTTCATAATCCTTATTACTCCATTGGTTTATGTCATTCTTTTCACTTCCTAAATCAGGAATTTGTTCAATACCCCATTTAATTAAATGTTCCCAAGCGACAACTTCTCTAACTTCTAATTCTTCTCTCTCAAGCACTTTATAAATAATATCCTTATCTAGAGAGAGAAATTCATTTGAAGTAAAAAACGAATGTGAAACTTTACAGATAGATTCAAGAATATAATTTTGTAATTTCTTGCAATTAGTAAGTTTAAACGCAATATTTAAAACAAGATACAAATTTTTTTGAATCCATTCAGTTTGTTTTTCAACAAAGTAATCTTGGACATGGTTAAATAATTCTTCGATTAATAATTCATTTGATGCAATTAATAATTCATAAATATCTTCACTAGATTGTTCAGTCAAATCAAATTCACCAGCATAAATATATCTTTTTAAGTATAAAAAATATATTATTAAATTATTATTTTTTAACAAATGAATAAGTGATAAGAATAAATTTATTCTTACCTTAAAATTATATCAAAAACATTTGGTTTGATATTTTTCTTATCAAACATAATCATGCCATTCTTTTTTGTAACCCAACAAGATGAAAGAGCACTTTTAAAATAAGGTGAACGAGCACGTAAAATTACCGAATGTGCACGAAATTCTTTTGCATTTTCATTTTCTCCGACTTTAATAATAACATTATAATCATCGGCATCATTTAATATTAAGGAAAAATCTTTAGAAAGATTAGAGTAGAAAAATGAAGTCATTTTGAGAAAAGAAAATGAAGTACAAGAGGTACAGTACAACCTTAATTTAAGTTTAATGTGAAGTTTAATTAGGAAATAAATATTGATGATCCGGCAATTACATATACTGTTCCACAGCCACGTGCATGCTGCGACTCTTCATTTATTAATTAACTAGGGCCTCACGTAGTGATGCTGATTGACATAGTAAGTATTATGTTTAATAAAGTGAAATAAATATATTTTTATTTAAAAATTGTGTGAGAATTTTAATTGTAAAGAAGTTTTATTGGAATATGAGAATTATATTGGTAAGGGAGTTGTAGCCAATGCTTCAAAACGTTCATACTCTCTAATTACATTTGGATCTGTTTTAAAAACGGTTCTATTATCAAGTGCTGATATTTGAAGTTTTAGGAATGAAAGAAGTTACTTTCAACTCTATCTTCTTTTCTCACTACAGCTACAGCTTCTCTTATAATGTAATTAGTCGTATCCTTTTCAGTGACCAAATGAATCATGCATATTAACGATAATTTTGCTGGCATGTTTGATGATAGATTGTTTTTTTATTTGTTATTTTTTGATATTTGAAGTTTTTTGTTTTTTTTTAAAAAAAAAAAAAAAAAAAAAATTTAAAACGTATTTTTTTTTTTAATGCAATTAAAGTTTATTTATTTTTCTTTTTGAAACATCAAGAAAAAAACAAGAATATAATACATTTTTTGTATTTTAATAAATATGTAAAAAAAAAATTGTACAATAAGATTTTATTTTTATTTTTATTTTTTTTTTTGCAATATTTTGATTTGAAATATTATTAAAATATAAAAAAAAATAACTTCAATTATTTAGCTAGTCATTATGATCTTGCAATTGTTTTTTTTTTTTTCAAAAAATCAGGCTATCTACAAAAAAGTTCAAGCAACGTGGCACAAGCTTTTTGGCATTCTTTTCTTAATACTAATTATCCTAACTTCTCTAACAAAACTACGCCTATTCCTAATGCTAAACAATCATCGAATTAATACATTCCATGGATTTCTATCTATACACCGTATAACTATTCCGTGTATTTAATATGTAATCCAATTTTTTAAAAAATTGACGGATGTATACGGAATGCATACGAAATAAATTTTAAATTTCATATACTGTACATTCAGTACATATTATCTTTTTTAGAAGATTATAATAAGCAAGCGAAAAAAAATTTTTTTAAAAAAACGGGAAAATAAAATGAGGGGTAAAAAAACAAAAAAAAAAACACGAAATTGCAAAAACTAACGAATATTGAAAAATTAATGGATTATTAAAAAAAAAATTTATTTCGTAGATAGGGAATAAAATAAAAAAAAATTGCAAAAAACTAACGAATATTGAAAAATTGATAGATTATTAAAAAAAAAAATTTATTTCGTAGATGGGGAATAAAATAAAAAAAAATTGCAAAGTTGCGAAATAAAAGTAGATGTTCTTTAAAAGTTTATAGTGAAGTTAGAAAATTATTTTTGTATGTATATTGCAACTTTTCTTTTATTTTTTTTATTTCACAACTTCGTTATTTTGGTTTTATTTTTTTTTTTTTTTATAAAAAGGGAAAACAAATTAAAAAAAACGCAAAGACAGTGTAATGTTCCAAAGAAATAAATTCCGTATATGACTATATTTGTAAAAAAAATTGATTTGTACTAAGATACGGGATACGCGGTCTATAAAGACGTATTAATCGTATTATGTCTGTATGCAGGGATTTTTTCTTGATGATATTCGCACATGCTTTACTCCATTGCAACCTAATTCAGATAAAATTAGAAATCCTTTTTTATGAATATACCGTCATTTTGAAACATTGAAACCTTTTGCTTGTTGAGAAATTGCTAAATATAGTCAACTTCATCATCTTTGCTATTAACAGTATCTTTCAGATTCAAAATACTCTTTAGTAAGTGCGATTTTTTTTTCTTAATCCTAATATATAACAATTAGAATTTTTAATTGCTGTAAAACTGCAGCTTTATACATATCTCAAAAATCTTTTTGGCTAATTTACGTTCAAATGACAAATTATTTCATCTTTTGTCGCTAAAAATTCTTCTTTTTCAATAACAGGAAAATATGATTGTAATAAATTAGATCTAACAGAATCTAACAATTTTTTAGTATTTACATACAAGATCATTAATTCAATATCCCTAATGGCTCCAGGTTCATTTTCTTCCAGCGCATCTTTAAAATTATGTACATCAAACTCGACATTGACTTGTATTTCATTCAAAACTAATGGTGCGAATTAATTCTTAAATTTTTCAACAATAACTTGACATATAAATCTAATTGTTGAATAATGACATCTTGGCAAACGGTCCCAATATTACTATTAATCTTCAATCAGTAAATTTCTTTTAACCACTTTAACTCTTTTTAGTTCTTTTTAGTTCCAGGATTTCTGCTTAATGCCATTGTACTTAACATATTATCAATATAAGGTTTTAAAGAAGTAATCGCTCCCACGAAAATAGGTATCACTCTAGCATGCAGAAAATATATGCGTTAAGTCATTATCAAGATCATTTGAATTATCTTGTTGAGCAGCAATAAACCTTTCATTTTATTTTTGGGTTACTGAAAAATTTATTATACACTTAGGATTAGAAACACCAAGAAATATCAAAAAAAATTGCTTAGCTGCTCTAATTAATTTTATCTATGTATTAACCTATTTAATGGTACCAGCGCACAAAAAGTTTTTGAAAAAATTTCGGATTTTTTCCGAAAAAACCTAAAAATTCCGGAAATTTATTTTTTGCGTCGGAACATGTGACCGGAATAAAATAAAAATAAAAGTTCAATGGTTTATTATATACTATTAAATATCCGATATTTGAAAATTTTACCGGAAATCTGCCACGTCACGTCCGAAAAAATTCCGGATTTAAAAAATTTTTACGGATTTACCACAAATCTTTCGGAAAATCCGGCAATATTTAAGTAACGTTTGTGCGCTGAATGGTACAGACGTATCTATCTTTTGTATACTATAGGTTGATGAGAAATAATTCTATCAGATGGTTTGACTTAATTCATGTTTTCTGTACTACCTTTTCTGATTGTCAAAATTATAAATTTTATATGCTAGAAAATCATTCAACATAAACTATATATATAATGATTAACATTATAAAGGTATTTTTTTAGCTTCATAAAGCAGACATTCCAATTCTAACTTGATATAATATTAGTTTGTAATTACTGGTAAGATCATATCAATAAAATGGCTAATATATAAGGATTCAGAAGTATTTAATTGTTTATATATTAAATTATATTAGTTAAAAGAAGTATTAACTTGTATTTTTACCAATAGTAGTGTATTGATTGTATCTTTAATAATGGTTATGTTAATTATATTACAGAGACAAATTATAACATTCAAACCTATTTATAATTGTGCTTTTTTAATTTAAAATTAGTTATAAATCAAATTAACCTACTAATATATAAAATATACTCTTGGTAATAATTATAACAACTGTTTGATTTTATAAAAGAAAAATTAATTTCATTAATATCTAGATAAATAAATAAAATATTAACAAAATAAAAGAACTGAAGAGCAATATCTTGCGTGATTCAGCTAATTGACATCTAAACATTCTGAAGCCGTAAATTAATTAACATAATGTTAAAAATTTTATAACTAACTAGTAAATATAATTACTCACGTAATGTTGATTGAAGGACATCCATTAAAAAAAACAAGTAATTAGTAATGTAAATATTCTGCTTATCAAAGTGATCTAAATTAAATTGTCTGAATTTACGATTATTGCTTGTGGATGTGTTTGAATATTATTGGATCTTTTATCACTTGATCTTTTTATCATCGTATCACCTATCTGATATTCAATACTATCTTCATACCTGAGCTTCATACCTGAGCTCGCATCCCAACATTTAGTAATCAAATCTGCAAGTAATTTTGGTGTATATTAAAAACATTTGATTCGAGTCTTTTACATATTCTAATAGCTAAAGCATGTTTATGAGGAATATTATTATAAGACGGTTCTTCAGAAATATATTTATTCATCATTATCCTAAATTAATAAATGTCAGATGCTTTTGAATATTGGTATTCACGTAAAACTACTGGCGCTACATAAAGTAATACTCCCAAAACCCATCTCTTTCAATTGCTTGTTTTTTCATTATTTGCTGATTGACACATTCTTAAATCACTTATATTTAGATAAAAAGTAAATAATATATTTCCTGAATGAAAGTCTTTATGAACATTTTCAGCATTATGAATATTTAGAAGTCCAATTACGATTTCCATTAACATAAGAATTTTGGATTACAGTACATCCTGATTCTTTATTTAGATAGTAATTTCTCAGATATCCATTTTCACAATATTGTACAACTATTTTGTAATCTTTGATATTTAGATCCTAAATTATTCCATAACATTTTATAATATTCCAAGGATGTATCTGAAGATGAGATTTAATCTAATAAAAATGTTGAAAGCGAAAATTTTCAATAGATATGTTAATAATACGCAAATAAAATTAAAGTAAATCAAGCTACATTACTTGATTTAATCACCAGATTTAAAATTCTGTACTTATACAAAAAGAATTATCTAAACTCTTCAATACAACTATTTCAATATTATCTCTTTTCTTCTTTTGATTTTCAATAATCCAAGATAAAATATAACCTTCGAGTCATTTAGCTAAAGAAATTTTACTAAATCCACATCTGGTAATATAAGTGGTATCCTTAAGATTTTCAATTCAAGAGAGTTTTTATAATGCACGGCATTAAGTTGTGATTGTTGTATAAGTTCGTCAATACCTTTATTTCCACTAGTCCAATTTTTAAAGTTATCCTTAAATCTTTCAGAGTTACAGCGTTGACACTAATGCCACCCTATGCCAGGTTCATTACATTCTTCTCATATACCATATACTTGTTTTCTTGTTTCTAAATTTTCCATATAAACTATTATTTCATCCGTCTCTTCTCTTCTGCTGATTCAGTATTTGAACCAATAGTGGAAATTGTAGCATGTTCCTTTAAATAAATGATTAAAAAACTATTACTATACAAATTATAAAATTCAATAGTGTAATAAAATATTCAATTATTTTACCCGATATTTAATATTTAAAATTTCCATAAATTTCGTTCATTTTCAATAGGATTCATTTTTGATATTTCCATATTAAACCAATTTATGTTGCGCTGAATACTTAGATTACAATTTATTTAAAGTCATATAATAAAATAAAATGTAAAGAATTTTCTTTATAAAAAAAAAGGATATATATAATAAAAAAAAGAATTACTGATTTCTGACAAATTTATAAACTCGTATGTAATTTATGTAACATCCAGTAATTATATCTATAAATAGTATAGTCATAAAATTACTTCCCTTGCATTGATTAGTACGTTAAAGTTATACTCGCTGACTTAGAGTGTAACTTAGACATATACTGTATCTATACGATTAAGCCGCTATTTTTCATATTTAAGCTATTTGCTTAAACGTTTCGAAAATATTAACTAAAATTAACAGCTAGACCGGACATCATCAGGAGTTGTATTTTTTATAGAGTCTATGTAATGTCTATAATTCTATATATATCCAATATAAATTTATTATATAAATTTTTATAAATCTGTGGTATATATAAATAATCAATTTATTTTTCATATGAACATAAAAATATTGTAAATATTTTGTATAAAATTTATGTAAATATAAAATCAGTTAAATATAAATTTATATATAATTTAAAGTCAGGTAATATCATGTAAATATTTTAAATAAAATTATACAGATACAAACCTATTTGAATATAAATTCATGTATAATATATAATCAAATAAATATTATGCAAATATTTCATATACTAATTATATATATGCGAAATGTGATGTATATTTTATATAAAATTATCGTTCAAATGTAAATGTAATTACTTTAAAATTATCATGATTACAATCAATATTAGCAATTAGTGGTTTTTTTCAATAACCTTAATATTTTTTTATCTCTTCTATATGGATACTTTTATTAAACTAAGTTTCAAAAACTTGTACATTTATAAGAATATAGTGACTGCTTCACAGAGAATGCCGGCCACCTACTCCTTGCAATTAGCCTTCAAACATATCTCATCTAAACACGTGTCAATTTGTACAACATAAACGTCTATTTTTTTGATCCTTTCCAAACACATCTTCCCACTTTTGATTTCGTTGTATTGTTTTCTTCATCTTTAACAACTAACATTCATTCTTAAAACAATGTTTTTTCGCCAGTTTGGAATATTTCTTTATAAATAAACTTTTTTATACTATATGAAAAAACTATTAAACTTTTCTATTTTGTATTTACACTTTTTTAAACTTATTTTACATTCCTTTTTTAAAAAAAAAACTTCTTTGTCTATATAAAACCAAAATGAATTTTCCAATTAAAAAAAATTTTTTTTATTTTCTTTTAAACTGTGAAAGAAAAAAGAGAAAAAAAAACTTTTATAAACCGGTATATTTTTTACTAACAAACTATTTTAAGTACTACAAACTGCGGGTGAGTAGAATTTATTTTGACTATTAACTTCAGAATAATGTGAGAGCTTGTAGAGAATTAGGAAACAGAGACTTATAAACTTTACTAATTTTCATATTTTTTATTGTGTACTTCTACCCAGAGTCTCGAATTCCTTGAATTGTTATACTTTGAAGATTGGGAAAGAACTATGGTAAGGATTAGGGATCAAGGAGATTTAGGAAACATTAGTAAGACTTTATAACGCTCCTTTATTTTCTTCTTATATTTCTCTCTCAGATGGCGTTGGACTTTGGAATAGAAAAGTAGGATTGGGAATTCGTCAAACCATTGAAAATAAAAAAGGTAAGCTTCATTATGAAACCTACTTTATTTTATATACTTTTTTATTAAGAGAGGCATTAACTAGTGTTTCTTAATTTTTTTTTGTAGATTCGAGTTATTGGAACCAACAAAGAAAGTAAGTTTAGTGTAAAAATTGTATTTTTTATTAGAGAAATGTTAACTAGTATTTTGCTAATGTTTCTTCCTTTTTTATAGATCCAAAAGTTTGATAGTAAGGGTCTTTTCCTGGTTTTTAATTCGTTTTTCTCAGAAATGTATATTCTTGTACAGTTGTGAATCATCTATGCTGAGATTTATATTTCTTAATAGTGATCGCATAACAAATGTCTGAATGATTACTGTGAACTTTCTTTTTTGGTATGTTTATAACATATATTCAATTTTCTGTTTCTATGTGTGTAGCTAATTTCTTTGTAATATTTCTTGCATTTCTATCTGTTGTTTGACATTACATAAGTAGATGAAAGCCAACAATCACGTTGATTAGTACACGGGATATAGATACAGACATACAGTGTTTTGATATGGAAATCAGATAAATATTGCGGGTCTGTGATCATTTTGATTGATTTATTAACTGCAATAAGTTTTTTTTAAAAATGTTCATATATGATGAAAATAAATGGAAACTGTATCTTTATGAGAACGACAGTCTATGGAAAACATTAAAAATATAAACTAATGAGGAAATTAATACTGGGGACTTAGTTATGAACTATACTCCCTCCAAGACAATTATGGGTATGTTGATATTATTAGTGCAGGTTGCAAAATTATTTTTGATTGATACTTTGTTTGATTTCTTTAATCTTAGAAGGTATACCGTCACCACGTGTATCACATGACATACAAGGCATATTTGACCAAAGATTTGTGGAGTTGTAAAATGACTTATGTAAAGTCTGGTATGGCGTTTGTAGACATATTATTATCATGAAAACTGTTTATATGTAAATTGGACTAGCAAAGTAGGTCAGAGAGTGATAGTAATCTAATGTATGTCATTAGATAATTCGTTAGTAAGATTTAGAATGTATTTATGCAATAATTTAAAATGAAAGTTTTATTTACAAATTTACAAATAATATTAATGTAATATTTATTTAAAAAATACATAGACTTTATTTGAATTTTAAATAAAAATTCTATATAATTCTATATAAATTTACTTTACATGTAAGATCAGATTTATGTGAAATCCATGTTGGGTATTTAAAACTATGTAGAATAGTGTATATAAATTTTACATAGATTTTTCATATAAATCTACATAGAATACAACTCCCGATGATATCTTAACAATCATTGATACATTCTTTGAATTTGGGTGTTTTTATAATAAATATTACCTATTTGATAGCTGCTAAATATGAAAAATTAATGTTGTTAATTTTACATTTTTTTGCTACTTTATTGATATCATTAAGTTCATAATTCTTCGCTTTACTTAAATGAATTGTCAATGGATATTGAAAATAATGACCACCAAATCGAAAATTTTGTTAATATAAATGATAAAATTAATTGCTTTACTTATTTTAGACTTTTCTATTAAATACTTTGTAGATCTGCCATGTATCTATTATAACATGCGTAAATGGCTTGAATCATCTAGTTAATATAATTTACGATAATAAAATAGTTTGTAACCATCCGTTTCAGACTCTATAAATCTGTAATGTAAAAATGAAATTTCAGCTGCTAATTAGTATTTTATAAAAATCTGTAGTCGAAACATAGTAAAGAAGTCGTTACGTAAAATTGAACGATACAGTAAAAACATTAATTCTTTCAAAGGACCATTTCATTTGTTTGAAGGTTGTGTTTTAAAGCTTATTCAGCATATAAATGCTTTAGTTGATTAAATTTTCACATTAACACGAATGTTATTCTAATAAAATATAATAAAGGGTAATTTCTACTTCTAATTTATTATAGACAAATTATATATGAATTGAATTCATCAAATTAAATTGCGAAAACAGGTTAAATCATTTCCATACCCTAGGATATGCAGCTTTTTACATTCTGTTTGTTGAAGTGGTAGCAATAAAAATTATACCAAATTTTTGATTGGTACATTTCGTTGAAAATTTAAATAAAATAAATTTAAATAAAAAAAAAAAGAATATACAGTATATATATATAATTTTTTTTTATAAATTAAGTTAGCTCTCCTTCATCGATACTTGAAATTACTATAAGAAAAATTACTAAAGAAAACAAAGCGTGTATAAATTACTTTTTAAATGAAACAAATTCTGAAAGGGAGGGAATGATTAATTTTTTTTGCATTGTTATGTGTTAAATATTAAATAATGAATATAGTGCACTTTAGTGTTAAAGGAATTTCAATTGAATCACATAGTTTTCATCATGATCCACTTAGAAAATTGTCATCATCATTTGGAAACGATTAATTAATATTAATAAAATTTAAAATTTTTTGGAATTAAACGGTTATAAAAAGGATGAAGAAAAGAAACTATTGAGGCAAAAGAGGAGAATTTAGTCCGCTTGTTTTACGATCATTTTGAAACTATAATCAAATACTTTAAAATATGACAATGAATCTACCAATTTCTTTTTGCTTTATTTATGCTGCTATAACTGAAGAGAGTTCTCAAATTATGCAATTAGTATGTCATGAATGTATTCAAATGTAAAATTATTAAATGAGTTATAATTATTAAATATTCCATGTGAAATAAATCCTTGTAAACTTTATACGCGGTTCAAATAATAATTTAAGTGTGTGATTTCAAAAGTTAAAGTAAAAATATAGTATATTTTAATAAACTTTCACAAAACTCATGGCATAAACTATAATTAACTTTGAATCTAGATCAATAAAATTAAAAAATTAATTAAACGGTAAAAAATTTCATAAAATAAAAATATAATATTTTATTACATTTACTTTAAAGTACAACGATTATGCCATCTATTATATGATTCTATAATTTTAGTTGTAATAAAATATAAATATTTCTTAATAATTAAACATTATTAAGCTTATTAAACGTATAAAATAGTATAAACTTAATAAATTCATTCAAAATTTTCAGTTCTTTGGTGATAAATAAATTTTTTAACTAGTATTCCTTCTGATTTATAACTTTCTATTAATTCATCAGGATTCATACTTTTATTATAAATGATTTTTAAAAACATATTGGGATGTCTTCTCTTCCAATTATCAAAAAATAACTTAAAGGTTTCCAACACAGGTAGCTTATGGCAGTGAAATATAATTTTATATAAACTAGTTGGTGACGATTTAGTTAATATTTCAAACAATTTATCCCAATCAAACATAGGATCTTGAAGATTACTAATAAGAATATATAATCTATTTAAATACTGACAACTAATTAACAATATTTCTAATTCTAGGATATTACAATTTCTAATCAATACTGTTAGAATCCTAATATTTGGACATTTTTGATAAATAGTTTGAATAAGATTTTTGTTCCCAATTTCATCATGTCTTGTATAATCTATTTTAATTTCAATAAGCTCTCCATTTGTATTTTTAATTAACCTTGTTAAATCTCCGATTGGGATACTACTAGATTTTAAAATTTGTAGAAAAGGTAAAGACAAATTTTCTAAACAATTCCATGAAGTATCGGTTAACGTAGTACTGCCCAAATCTAATTCTTTTAAATTTACAAAAGATGAAAGAAAATTTGTTAAAGGTTGACTAGTAATCTTACAGTTTTGTATGGTACTTGCATGTTTAATCAACGAATTTTCAAGAATTTTACAAAATGATTCATTGGCATATGTATGACGAATTATATCAATATTAAATAATTTTCTTTGAGCTTCAATCAATTTAATAATTCCGTGATTATTATTCTCTAATTCAATAATAAGTTTCAATTCTTTAATTGAATTACATGATTCTATTAATTTAGTTAAAACACTATCATTAATTCCAGTACTGCAACTAAGGAATTCAATTTCAGAAAAGCATAGTTCTGCTCCATGATTTAGATGAATTTGATGTACAAAATTTTTACACATATAAAGATGAGTAAACCTCGTATTTTCATTAATAAAAAGGTTTAATATTTCTAATAAAATCGACTTTTTGTTGATATTTTCATTAATTATTCTCTGAATTTCGTCTAAATTTAAATGTTTACAATAACTAATATAATTAAATGATGGCTTTTGATAAAAATTGGATAATATTTCATGTTCCCCTATTTTATTTCTTGATACATTTGATAAATGCGAAATTATTACATTTAATAATAATATTTCATTCTTTTTTTTTAAACTTTTCCAAGGATTTTTCCATAAAATTGGAACAATTACTTCACACCAAGTTTTATTGACTCTAAGACATGAATAAAGTGTCTTTGTATCATCTTGCAGTTGTTCAAATATTAAATAAAGAATATCCCTATTTAAATTGGACATTTTTCTTTTTTTCTGCAAGAGTTATACAAATTAAGTAAATTTATATTTGATTATGTTGCACAATTACACAATTACACGGTTGATGATATCATAATGTATCACAGGATTAAAGAGTTTGCATAATGAAGATCAGCAGAAATGACTTAAATGACATCAGTCATTTGTCACGTGTCATTTGGTTCATTCTGAAGTTAATAGTTAATTGACAAATGACATAGTCATTTAAAAATTATATTATGTGATTTCCATAATTCCGCCCAAAATTATTGAAATTTTATATGTATTTACGTAATACTCAATAATTATAAAATTATAATTCCAGCCAGCACTATAGATTTTACCAGCATTATGTTAAATGACTTAAATGACAAATGACCTCAAATGATAGGTCATTCAATGGTCATTCGGTGGTCATTTCAAAACAGCGAGCTACCACTTTTGGTTAAAAAAAAAAATTTTTAATCATAAAATGACAATGACATCATAATTCCTGTATATTTATTGAGATGGGGAATAATATCAGCCAGAATTTAACCAGATAGGCTATTGAATTTTTCGCAATATTGAACAAACTTCCTAACAAATATGTATATTACATTTAAATTTATAATAAAATTAAATCATTACATGCATTAATTGCATTATCCATAAAATAACATCATCTATTATATTTTAATTGGTAAATAAAGTAAATTCATTATTATAAAAATGGTAAAATAATAAACTTTATAATGAAGATTTAGACAATAAGAAGAAAATCACTTCACAATATTGATTTTAAATTTGATTGTTTATGATTGTATTACCGTTATACGCAGTATGTGCTCTGTGCAGAAAGGTTGTTTATAACATTGGCTTAATTTTCTTTTCTAGACTAGAGAACGGTTTCAGAAATCAGAACCGTTATTAAGTCCGGAGTACTAGTGTAACTAAATAAACCAATCATGATTTTTGAGCGGACGGACAGACGGACATTTTGTGTGAACTTTGCATAGAAATATATACTAGTCCTTCGTTTCACTCCGGACTAATGATAAATCTCTTTTTTTTATTCTCTAGCATACTGTAAATTGTGAACAATTTTTACATTTAACAAAATATATCGCATTAGCCTGCCATTCTTGTTTACCAAAGAATATATACTGTATTTTTCCCATCTAATTTATCTATTATTTCTAATTTCTTTTTATTCTATATTTCAAAACTTCAAAAAAATTTATATTGATAAAATTTTTTTTCATCCAGATTATATATGTGTTCAAACAAACAATATTAAATTTGTTTGACCGATTATATTATAAATGCGTAGAAGGGGTTGTTCTAACGATACAAACGTTGCAGCGCTATATTGTATTCGGATTCTGAGAGGTTGATTATATATTTTAAATAAAAAAACATTTAACTATTATTCAATTTTTGATATCTATGAATTTATGGCAAGATGTTTAGTGTCCCGAGATCATTGGTTCGTGACGTAATATGCAAAATGGGACCAATAACAATCAGATGACGGAGAGTAAGTAAGACGGGCAAATAGAAAATTTGAATCTTTTGGCAATTCTTCAAATACCAAGAAGAATATATTTTTTTTTTAAGCTTGTATATTTTCTTTATTCAAAAAAACTATAAGAAATGATAGTTGAAGTACGGTAATATTTAGGAAAAATTTCCTAAGTTAGCTGATTTTGAGTGAATGATTTGCAATTAACATGCGTTTATTAACTGTACTATGAAAATTTTAAATTACAGTCTTTTAACTCTGTATAATACTAATAAAATTAATGAAAGTTAAAAATAAAGAGTATTAAAAGAAATGTACAAATAATAGTATCATATAACTAAGTTTATGAGTATAGATTCAAATATCAAAATTAATTTCATGTGTTGTGTATCCTACATTTTTAAATTAAGAAATTAAATAAGACAATAAAAACAGTTTCAATAAAAACTTTTTAAGTGACAAGATGAAGCTTACTTACTTTCGTCACTGATATTCATATCAATATCCAATTCAAATTCTCTTGTAATGTAATCTAAATGAGACAAAATTTATTAAATTATTATAAGTCTTATTTATTTCAAGATGATAAGTATCTTACCATTATCTTCTTTTTCGGTTAACTTAGTCCTTTTAATAATGTTGTCTGGAAATATTTTATTTAATTAAAAAATGTAATCCTTCACATATATATATAAAAATTTGATTTTAATCATACCTTCGTTTAATTTGTTTTCAATTTGATTGTCGTCAAACTTTCTTTTACCTTAAGGACAAAATTTATTAATGTTACTTAAGTTGTTATGTGAGATAATAGTATTAAATAATTAATCACCGTTAAAAGATGTATTGTTCTTGTGAAATAGATCTAAATAATAACGAAATAAAGCATTATTATTTACTTTTGTTGAATAAAAACATTTAATATTATATTTACCAATTTCTGCAGTTATAGAATAACTTCTTAAACTTCTTGTAGACATTGTAAACATTGCAGATTGAATCATACCACTTAAAGGTCTACTCTTATAAAAAGCACCTGGATTATTTGTTGTTACAGGTCCAATATCTGATGATTTTACAATGGTAGTTATTTTATTCCATTCTTTATTATGAATATAAACAATTCTATTACGTATATCAGTAGCTACTGGATCTTCATGCCAACATTCTTTCATTAATTAAATGTATCCCTTAGGTGCATTTGTTACTATTGGTGGTCTTAGACCATCACATATTTCAATTATAAGTTCTGCATCATGAATTCTATTCCAAAAAGGTCTTCTACCTGTCATAAACTCCCACATAATCATTCCCAAACTATATATATCTGATGCTTTTGTATATTTCTGCCCTTTAAAAATCTCTGGTGCCATATAAGGAATGATACCATAATTCTCATTATTATTATCATTTGTAGCCCTATAAAAAATAAGTGTCCGGATAATGTCCAGAAAATGTCCGGACAAATTGTCTAAATAATTGTCCTGAAATTCTGGACACTGTGTGTCCGGAAACTGTTCCGAAAACACTGCATTTTCGGGATATTAGAAAATTGTCCTGAAATTGTCCGGAAATGTATTTTCGTAAAATTTTGCCATAAAAGATGATCAATGGATAGATGATCATCATTATTCCTCAACCCAAAATTTATATATCATAGATATATAGTATTTTTGCCTGCTCTGCAATTTTAATTAGTACGACAGAAAAGATTTTGAATGTCAGTTTTGTGATTTTTGCATTTTTTTACAAAATTAATTTATCCTTTTTTGGAAATAGTATCCAGAATTTGTCCTGAACTTTTTCATGTCCGGAATTTGTCTATCTGGTTTTTTTACTATGTCCAGAAATTGTCCAGGTTTAACTGTCCAGAATTTGTCCAAAATTTTATACCAAACAAATACTGGACGAATTCTGGACAAAGTTAGGACATGTCAAAATTTTAAGTATCAGAAGTGTGACAGACATGTACCAAAAAAGTGGACATTTTCCGGACACATCAGATTTATTCCGGACATTTTCCAGACATTTTGATAACATTTTCTGGACATTTATTTTTTATAGGGTAGATTCAGTTGCTGATTTACTTATTCCCAAATCACCTATAAATGCATGATCGTATTTATTTTCAAAAAAGATATTTCCACTGTGAAAATCTCTGTGTATAATATTTACACTATGTATACTAATAAGTCCGCTTATTATATAATTTAAGCTAATCAACTTTTTATTCCAAGTAATACAATAAAAATCGTTAGTAATATAGTTTGTCAAATCGCCTGATCTATAATATGGCATTACAATCATGATATCTTTGGTAACGGGATCTTGTGTAATTCCAAAATATTTACTAACATTGCCGGAATTAATATAGTTACATTTTAAGGATAATTCATGAAATATTTTGAGCTAAAATAAAAAGTTTATTAATTACTTAAATAATTTAAATAAATAAATAATAATAATCAGTTAATCACCTCATTTAACTCCTTAGATGTGATGTCTGTAGAATTATTAAGCTTTTTAAGGACAACTTTATAATTTTTATTATATCTGGGTTTACAAAAACTTTGCTTTTTCTTACTCCAATTAGTTATTGATGGACCATCAATCCAAATAGCCTTATAAACTTTACTAAAACCTCCTTCAGCAAGAAATTCTACATTTTTGAATTGGTTATAAGGCACAAATACCATTCTTCCAGCTAATCTATCCCCACTAATTAATGTATGCTTGATAAAATCATCAATAACTTTGTTTCCACTTGGTATAAATACTGATTTCGCTTTATAACAAACGTGGCAAATCTGATGATTTTTGTCCAAAAGATGCCTTTTTTTATTACATTCATTACATAATATAATTATACGTTTACGCTTGGGTTTATTTGTGGTTTGTGTCGATATGTCTAAAGATATGTTGTTTGATAATGAAGAATTGTGACTTGTTAATTGGTTCATTTTTACTTTTTTTTTTTTAAAAAAAAAAATTGGCTCTTTTGCTTAGGTCAAAAAAGTCTAATTATATACTTTTTTTTTTAAGCAAGGAATTTTCTATTCAAACTCCGAAAATTCTATAATAATATAATTTTCATAGAAGTTTCTAATTCAATTCTAAGAAGAATGTCTAGAGAACTGTATTTTGGAAAAAAAAATTTGAACGGACTTTCCAATAAAGAATTCTATAAATGCGGTGAAAATCACATGATGTAAGACAGATACAGTTTGTGACGTTCACATGACAACTTTCATAATACAATTATTCGACGTTAAACAAAAAATTTAACTTCAGTACAATCATCAGAATTGTCACTTAAACAAGTAAGAGATTTTTACTATATAAAATATGGAATAATACAAGTATATACGTGATGTTCTTGGATTATCAAATAATCAAATCATACAAAGACGAACTATTTAAAGTTTCCAAATTAAAATTGAATTCATATAATTTGAATAAGAAATTTTCATGCAATAGAAATCATTAAAATATTTTTTATGATCTTTTTTTATACTCCAGCTTAATATGCTAACGGCTTACGTGATGTAATAATTTTTTGTACAATCAGTGATAGAAGATGACAGAATCGAACTGACCTTGTGTTTGTAAGGCACCACTCTTCATTAAGCAAAAATTTGTCATAAAAAGTTATTTTCTTAACATTAAAGCAAAAAAAAAAGATATCTAACCCATTATCCATTTACGAATTGGGTCATTTAAAATTATGATGAAAGGTTTTTAAGAATTTTATTAAATTAGTGAAACAGTCGTTTAAAAGTATTTACGAATGAGTAAAAATCTTAAAAGTAAATGATAGATTAAAAATTCTTATTTGATTTTGCAGATTTTATTGGGATTATTTTTTTTCAATTTCGGTATAAGAAAAAGTGATTGAATCATATTCATTATTTATTAGTAATATGATTGTATAAAGATTCTAATAAATTATTTGCGACTTTAAAAAATTATTATTTGAAAATTGTTGGTCAACAAACCTTATAATATGTTAAAACAAATAATTTTGCTACACTTCTTTCATAAAATTAGAAATTTATTACTTTTAAAAAAACACAAATATAAAATCAAAAAAAAAATAAAAATAAAAATAAAACAATTACGCAGTAAGAACTGCCTACTTAAAAGATAAGATGTTTCACAAATGTTGTATCAACATTTCTGTCATAAATATAAATTCTACAATAAAGTATAAATATTTATCAAATAATATCGCATGATTATTTAGTATTGATGTAGTTGTTAACTATATTCAAATCATTTATTTAATGAAATGGAATAAAAAAAACGAACGTAAATTTATAAAGTTTATATAGTGTATATATACTGTATATAAAAATTAAAAATATTAATGAAAATTCATAGAAAATTTGCATTACAGCATGTTCAAAAAGCGCAAGAACGATTGGATGTAAGGCTATATTAGTCATAAGTGTTTAATGCAAATGTCCACCACATAAATAATGAGGTTATAAATTTCTTTCCTTCTTTTTTTAGTATATATAAAATTTATTTATTTATATATTGAACCATCTTGTACATAAGAATATTATTTGTTTTTTTTTTAATAAAAAAGGAATAACCTTCAATCACTTTATTCGTCAAAAAATTATTTTGTCAAAAAGATCTTTTTTTGAAAAAAAAGGAAAGAGATGCAGAAGAATCCAGAACATTTTATACTAAACAGTATTATAAAAAGTTGCGTAGCTACGAGCCCACAACAAATCTAAATAATAACAGAAACGTTAGCAAATATCATGTAAGACAAAAACATGAAGAAGCTTTATTGGGTGTATCATGTACGAACCCATAATTGGTTGTGTTGGAAGGAAATAAACATACTCTATCAGTATACACCAATAGAATTTTTTGTTACTTGTTTCTCCAATACTTCAAATTCTTAAACTTTTTTTCGTTGGTTTAATATTAATTATTTCATTTCCAAAATTTAGTAATTTAATTAAATGATTGTTATTATTGATTTTGATTTATTATCTAACTGTTATAAAATTTGTGTCATCTATTTAATGTATTCTTACACTATTTTTCTATTTTAATATTTTCATAAATATTTATTATTTTACATTCTGCATAAATTTCATAACCATAATTTGAAATTTTTACCTTTGTTACTTAATATATGCACCAGTGAGTGGCGATATAATCAATGCCTATTTTCACTTTGTAAGGTTCCGTTAAACTGTAAGATATAATAAATCTGTTTTATTTTTCTTTGAAGATTATTGTAAGTTGTAACAATTTCAATAATTTTTTTTTCTATGTATTGATAATTTTATTCTTTTAATGCTTTTTCGAACATGAATATATTTGCACGATCACAAGCCTTGGACATACAGTGCCCGGAAAAAAGTCAATAATCACGCAACATTGATTAATTTTGATTATATTTTAATAATTACTGCGCCACATTTAATATATTTTGAGGATTTAACTTTCAGTTTTTTATTAATAATTTATTGGGTGGCCTTTATTATTTATAACCGGCAGCAATACGACAAGACATGTTACCAACTAAATTTTGATATTTATTTGCATTAATATTTGACCACTTTTCTTGAAGAATTTACCATAATTCTTCTCTATTCTTTGGCAATGGTTTATGTGCCTGAACTTGTCTATTTAACTCGTCCCACAAAATTCTCTACCAGATTCAGATCTGGACTCTGAGCGGGTCAGGGAAGAGTGGTTATGTCATTATTGTCTTTCCAGTTTTTAACTACCCTTGCCGTATGAATCGGCACATTGTCCTCCGAAAAATGTAATCTTCTTGGTCCTCTAAACCATCTATATACGATAGCAAGTAATTTCTAATGCATCTACATATATATTAGCCGTTATTATTCCTTATAATTTGACTAATAGGCCTAGGCTATTTCTTGTGAAGCACTTCCAAACCATTACTCCCTGTTGAACTGATTTTACAGTAGGAATTAAACATTCCATATTATATTTTTCATGAGGCTACCGCCAGACCCACCTTATACCATCACCTTTAAACAATTTGAATTTTGACTCATCGCTCCATATGATGATTTTCCATTCACTTACCCAATCTTTCCTTTCTTTAGCCCAGACAATCCATCTTTTCCTATTTACTTCAGTTACAAGAGGTTTCTTAACTCCAACTTGTCCATAATAGCCTTTCTTATGAAGTTAATTACTTACAGCTTTGTTACATACATTCCCTATAAAAAATAAATGTCCAGAAAATGTCATCGAAAATGTCCGGAAAATGTCTGGAATAAACCTGGTGTATCCGGAAAATGACCACTTTTTTGGTACACGTCTGATACACTTCTGATACTTAAAATTTTGACATGTCCTAACTTTGTCCAGAATTTGTCCAATATTTGTTTGGTATAAAATTTTGGACAAATTCCGAACAGTCAACCCTGGACAAATTCTGGACATAGTAAAAAAAACCAGATAGACAAATTCCGGACATGAAAAAGTTCAGGACAAATTCTGGATACTATTTCCAAAAAAGGATAAATTAATTTTGTAAAAAAAATGCAAAAAGCACAAAACTAACATTCAAAACCTTTTCTGTCGTACTAATTAAAATTGCAGAGAAGGCAAAAATACTATACATCTACAGTCGGTGCTCAAAAGTATCCGGCAATGCCGATCATCAAATAATTTGCTAACACGTATCCTTAACTTTAAATGGTCATAAATCAACACCGATAGCACCAAATTTGATAATTTTTTTTTTTTTGAATAAAAATTATGATAGATTTTCTAAAAAAAAAAAAATTCATTTCTTTATAATACGTTTCTTTGTACAAAAATGACAAAAACTTATGAGCTTACTCCTTTTGAGCGTGGTGAAATTGTCGGACTTTACAAGGGCTCACACAACATTACTAATATTTCTAAAACTTTGGATATACCAAGAAGTACAGTAAATGACGTAATTGTTAAGTGGAAAAAAGATGGGTTGACGTCATCATCTCCTCGGCCTGGTAGACCACCCATTATGAATGATCGTGATCAATGGCATCTTAATCGTTTAATTAGGGATGATAGACAGCAGTCTGTTGAAGATCTAACCAAAAAATTTAAAGAAATGGGGCTTAAATCTGTGAGTACAGCTACTATACATCGTAATCTTTATGAATTGGGGTATCATGGGCGGGCTGGGGTCAGGATACCTTTTGTTTCAGAACAAAATCGTCTTAAACGCTTATCTTGGTGTAAGGAAAGGAAAAACTGGGAAAAAGAGTGGGAAAATGTGGTATGGAGCGATGAATCTCGATATCTTTTGTTTCAAAATGACTCTAACCATTGGGTTTGGCGCAAACCTAAAGAAAAATATGATGTTGATTGTCTTTTACCTACAGTTAAACAAGGCAGCCCTGGTATAATGGTTTGGAGTGCTTTTATTAGTAATAAAATTGGTCCATTAGTAATTATTAGAGAAAATATTAATGCAAAAAAGTACCTAGAAATTTTACAGGAACATTTACTACCTTTTTTTGTATCTCTTGGTAATGAAAATGAGTACATTTTTCAGGACGATAACGCGCCCGTTCATAGAGCAAATATAGTAACAGACTGGAAAAATGAAAATTCAATTAATTTTTTTCTGTGGCCAGCCCAGAGCCCGGACTTAAACCCTATCGAGCATGTATGGGATTTTTTGGAAAGGCAAGTTCGTAAGCGTGATCCAAGACCAAAATCTACCGAAGAACTTATCTTGGCACTGCAGGAAGAGTGGGTCAAAATTGATTCAAATTTTTTGGAAACTTTAGTTTCTAGCATGCCAAGAAGAGTACGTGCTGTAATTAAAAGTAAAGGGTACCCTACCAAATATTAATAGTATACTTGAAAAGTTCATAATATTAGGATTCTGGCAATATCTGTTTTATTTTTTGTTATTAAGATAGTTTCGGAAAAATTAAAGGTTAAAATTCAATAAAATTTTTTCGATTTTGCCGATCATTTAAATTTGCCAGATATTTTTGAGCACCGACTGTATGATATAAAAATTTTGGGTTAAGGAATAATGATGATCATCTATCCATTAATCATCTTTTGTGGCAAATTTTACGAAAATACATTTCCGGACAATTTCTGGACAATTTCCGGACAATTTCCTAATATCCTGAAAATGAGGTGTTTTCGGAACAGTTCCCGGACACACAATGTCCAGAATTTCCGGACAATATTTTAGATAATTTTTCCAGACATTATCCGGACATTATCCAGACACTTATTTTTTATAGGGATTAGTTGAAGTAAAGCTAGCAAAATTTCCTGCTGAAGATTCATTTTTCTGTCTTTTTTAAGTATTATTACTAGTTGTCGACCATCTCTCTCAGAAAGTACAGGTGGCCTACCTAAGGTTGCTTGCCGAAACTAGTGAGTTTCGGCATGCCGAAACTGCCGAAACTGGCGAAACTAGGTTTCGGCAAGCAGCCAAAAATGCCGAAATGCTGAAACTGCCGAAACTGCCGAAATGCCGAAACAGTTTCGGCATTTTGGCATAGTTTCAGCATAATATATATTAATACTTTAATATAGTTTCGGCATAGTTTCATTTTTCTAATAATGTAATTAGTGTAACAAAATAAAATTCAGCCACCACATGACACACAACCAATCATATCTGACGGTCATTCAGGAAATGATCTGTCCTTCAGATAATTGTGTTGTTCTAATAGAACATGTATGGATCGATAAATTTGTTGATTTGTCACACAAATTAATAATTGAAGAAATTGGAGAGATCCCGGATGACATTTTAGATGAATCTGAAGAAGAATACGAAAAAATTAATACAGATGATGGCAATGATGATGAGCAAGAAAGCGAACAAGAAAGCGATGGGGGAGGAAATTTTGATTATAATGTAGAGGATTTATTGAATGAATTCATCGATGTAGATGATGTAGATGAAGAAGAATAATTTTTTCTTTATTTTTAGGAAATCATTATAACAATAATTCTTTTATTAATAAAGTAAATTTGTAAATAAGTTTATAATTATATTGATTTATTTAAGAGTTTAAATTAAAAAATTTTTGTGTGACGAAATTTAAACAACACCGACGTGATGCAAACGAACTCTTTCGATCTTGTTCAATTTGTGTTCGATTTGTGTTCGATTTGTGCTGATAATTCTGGTAAAATTTCGCTCGTTTTAGCCAAATTTTATTAAATTTGTGTTGATTCGTGTTCAATGTGTGCTCTAAAGAAAGAGAAAGAAGTTAACAATTAAATTTTATCACACAGGGATGATGATTAGTAATTTTATATCGGTATTTGTTTAACGATGCAAGATGACTTTTTTATACAAATCACATTGTATGTATTATGCACTGATTTTTTTATTTTTTTTTAAGGGATGTACAAAATATTCCGATTTTTTTTTAAAAAAAATGATTTTTTTTTAAGAACAAAGAGAATAAACAAAGATTTATTATTTTAAGGATGATATTTAAATTTAATGATGCAAACTAATAAATCAGTATTTTGAAGAAAGGGAACAAAAAGGAATTGTCCAAATTTTATTTATAAAAGGATATTTTACGATTTACTCATCTCATTCTTTTTGCGTTTTTCCTCACATCTTAATTTTGTAAATATGCCCAATCGTCACTCTCATCGCCAGTCCCATCATCACTCTCATCGCCAGCCCCATCGTCACTCTCATCGCCAGCCCCATCGCCAGCCTCGTCACCACTCTCATCCTATTCAATGGTTCGATGAATACACCGATTACTTGGTGGAAGAAAGAAGAAGAAGAAATGACGAATTTCATAACGAATACGGGAGAGATCGATCGAGATTCTGGAGGTCAATCGCAAGAAGGTTCATATGTATAATATTTAATATGTTAAAATATGTTAAAAATAGAATTATTATCTTTAATCCAACTAATTCGTTCGTTTGAATCAGACTAAATCGTCATTTTAGAACTTCGAGGTTCACGGCACAATGATGCCACCAAAAATGGAGGAATCTTCTCAGGGAATACCATGTATGAAAAATATAATGGCAAAAAAAAATATTTGCTTAAAATTGAAAATATTTAACTAAATATTATTTCGTTTTTTGATATTTAGAGTTTTTGCCTTTATCGTAGCGGTGTCCCTGGAAGAAGATGGTCGCGTATCGGAGCAAGATATTATCGCATATTTAGATCGAGATTTTGGGAAAGACGAGGTAATTATAAAATTTCTATAATTAAAGTTTATTCACATCTTAAATTAACCAATTTATTTTAGATACACGACACGATCGTAGAAGGGTAAGAAACCTACCTACGTATCGTCACCGAAGATAATTTATTAATTTTATTATATTATTTTATAGTGAGTAGCTAGGCCCAGTCCGTACCAAATATCGGCTGGAGACTCACATTTTTTTTGGGCTGTGAATTGATACTGACGTCCACGTCATACAGCCTGGGTACTATTTTTTAAAATAGTAGCGAACAAGTATCAATATTTTTTTTTTTATCAAAATTAAATAAAATAAAAATAAAATGGTGAACTTTTTTAACTGGGATTTTATTTCTTTAGTGATAAATTTGAATTTAATTGCTAGTTTTTATCATTGGATTACGTATAATAAATACAATAAATAATTTAAATTTTAAAAAATAAATTTTTATCTGTCAGATACTATTAACATGACGAAAATATGCCGAAACTCTATTAAAATATTAGTATTACTTATGCCAAAACTATGTCAAAATGCCGAAACTGCCGAAACTGCCGAAATGCCGAAATGCTGAAACAGTTTCGGCAGTTTTGGCAGTTTCGGCATTTTGGCATTTCGGCATTTCGGCACTATGTATGAGTTTCGGCGTTTTGCGTTAGGCCAGATGGGTTTCGGCAAGCAACCTTAGGCCTACCAGTCCTGGGAGGAAGAGTTTCATATCCATGATTTTTGTAAGTAGTAATAAATTTATGAACAGTATTTTTATGATGGTTTAATGTCTTAGTAATTCTTTGTTCACTTATTCCGCACTTCCATGCTTCAACAACCTCTCCATGCAGGTGTAAGTTCTTTACGTTTAATAGAAATATTGGTTTATTTATTTATTTTATTTGGAAAGACAGTAATTGTTACAAGTAACAAACATTAACCCAAAAGGTACAAACAAAAAGAATAGCCTATAAACAATTAACCCAAACATATCCCATAAGGAGGCAGAGCCTACCTTTCATAAAAAAAAACTAAACTAACTCACCCAACTAAACTATAACTATAGTAGCTAGATGTAAAAACTAAAAAAAAGAAAAAGAGGATTTTTCACGCTTTATTTTCACTAGGTCCACCTAGTCATGTGCTATGCTTATGAAAGTAGAAAGAAGAAAAAGCTAAACTACTAGGTTAGCTGAGTTTTATTGAGCTTCTCTATTAAAGTTGTAAGAAGTTGAAGCAAGTGGACTGATTTATTAGTTTTTTGTTTATTGAGATTTCTTTTTTGAACTAGAGGACTTGCTAGCAGGGCCTGAACTACTCTGTTTTGAAGGTTGAGACGATTATTTATGCAATTACTCCTGGAATTTGAGGATTTCTTTTTATTCTTCTTTGATCAAATCAGTGATGGAGTCTTGGAAGCAGTCAATCGTATAGTACATGATCCATGGTTAAGGATATATAGAGCTTGCATAAGCCTTTCATACAATTCAAAATACAAAATTCCTTTAAGACTGTATTGATCTTTGACAGTTTTTCATGCCACCATTCTTGTATATTAGAGAAGGGTAGAACTATCAGAGGTGAAGCATTCAAATATTTGCGCTTCAGTTGTATTAGGTGGAAACCAGAATGAAGCTTGAAAGGTCTTTTAGGCCTTATATTGTGCGAGTTTCTAGTCTCTAGAGAACTACTGAACCTAATGTCCTCCTAGCTGGATACACTATAGTTGTAAAACAAACTTAGTATCTTTAGTAGGATTAAGGACTACATCTACATGTATCATGTAATATTTATGTTGGGTTTTCAAAGAAAAGTTTAAAACTCATCTCCAGGTCACAAGGGCAGCACATATTTGTTTTGAAGACCATTTGGTAGGTACATTATATATCATGATGGTACATTGTTGACCTTTTTGTGCCTCAAGCATGATGTTATTATTGCACGTGATCTTTTGGATAGCCTCTGTCTTCTACTTCTATTTACCTAAAGCCCTTTTTGAAAGGAGTATCATAACAGGAGTATGATTGTCTAATACATTCTGCATAGCCTGTGGATCAATAACCAAATTTGGAGTAAACTCAGTAGCTGCCAGTGACAAGTTACTATCTATAGTATACTTAAGCCCAGATTTATCCATTCTTGCTGTGACTTCAAAGAAGAAAAATTTTGGTCTCCAGGAACTTTTTGTAACAGTACAAAGAGCTAGTTATATAGTTTGGTAAGCACATTACGAAGGTGCTTTTGGCTGAGACTTATTATAACTTAAGCAGTGGGTTGCAGACAGCTGACACTCTTCATATAATAAGGGTCGCTTGTCTTTATTATATCTGACTTCTTAATAATAGAAATAATGGATATCAAAATAATATATTCTAAGACTCTAAAAGAAACAATGAAAGAACTGGACTAAACTTCCTATCAAAACCTTACAAGTTCTGTGACAAAGGTTTCTGTTAACTCTAAAACACCTTTAGATTATTTTTGTTTAAAAGTTGCCATCTTCTCTTATTATAAAATGTTTAAGGTATTTTTTGACATAAGTTTTGAAGAAAGCATTTTTCTTTTTCTGTGTTTTTTAATAGACATATTGGTTAAAGAAAGAGCCCAGGTTTTAAAGGTAAATAAATAATCAACAATTATGTGGTTACTAACTTTTTCTGGGCATTGTATCTAAGTTAGGTTTTTTGAATCTTTATTATCTTTGTTATATTTATTTGCATGTTGGATTATTGGTAATCTTGTAAGATTTTATTTTCTCGTATAATTTTTAATAAATGTAATTTTCAGAGAATTTCTAAAAGCGTGATTGGGTGTGTGTTTTTTATCTAATATTTAAGGTTTTGTTTTAAAAGCATAAAGTTACAGTATAAAATTTTTCACTAAGGAATTATTTATAATATTTAATAAATCCTATTTATAAAAATTATTAGGTAATGCAATAATGTAAAAATTATTGCTAGTTTCTATACATCAAATTTAAATTTAAAATTAACTTTTTTAGGAGCTTGAAAGTTCTTTCACAATTTTTTATATTATTTTCTTGATAGGACTTATTATGATTTTGATATTATGCAGATTATTATTAATCCAATTTTGAATATTAAGAAAACATACTGTTAAGTCAGTTCTTTGATGTTAGAAATCGCTAACAATTATTATTTTGTGATAGCAGAAGGTTTATTTATCAATACTTTAAATACAACTTGTAAAAATCTCAATACCAATTCCAGTACGTTGGATTTCCAGGCATTCATCACAAGTAAAGAGATAACTTAACAATCAAAAATAAAAATATTAATAAAATAAAGGCTTTAAGAGAACTTGTGAACATGCCTTGTCTGGAATAAATCCAGAGCTTTATTTATAATAATTGCAAATATAACAATGATAAATCATAAATATCTTACATAGAACAAAAATAATACATATATGCCATTTATGCTATATTAAAAATATATAATATATCTATAATGTGTGCAATATTACCTATGTATGCTATGTCATTCATTTATGACATCGGTGACATTAATCAATGAAATCACGTGATCAGATACGACAATACATTAATTTTGGAAATATGAGTTTAAATATTATGTTTTCTCATCTATTTATCTAAAACTTCATTTTGTATTTCTTGTTTCTATTAAATAGTCAATTTCATTTCATCATCATTTTCAAGCAACTTTTGAACAGCTTGATTTCTTGTATGATATGTTCTACCAATATTACAGTTATCATTAAAATTAATGGAACTGTTAATTCTGTATTACAAATCTTATTTTGCTATTCTTAAGTTTTTAAAAAATAATCCTTTAAACTGCGTAAGTAACTTAAAAGTTATTATAAATGGTTTATAAACCATTATAACAAAAATGTTAAAATTTGAATAAATATAAATATAATTAGCCTAGTATTTTTTGTTATTTTTAGTTAAAAACTAACCATCACCCGTCGCGCTGCACCGGAATCTGTAAATTTATGTAAATCAACATTCCAATATGACATATTAAAGAAATTTTTGAGTTATAAATAAATAGAAAAATTAAATATTATTTATAATTAAAAATTTAATGTAATAGCTATTGATTAGTATAAAAAATAAGAATATAAATTGGTTTAAAATAAAATGATATATGCCAAATTATATTTAATTATATTTATAGTATTTATTGAAATAGTGTTAATTAAGTATTTTGAAAAATTTTCCTATATACAATATTTTTAGTTTGACAGTCTTTTTGATAATCATTATGTAATATAAGAACCTTAATGCATTGATATGATATAACTCTTGATAAAGCAACATATAGTTGGCCATGTGAAAACACTGGTTGTGGTAAATAAAGTCCCATCTTATTTAATGTCTGGCCTTGTGCTCTGTTTATTGTCATTGAAAATGCAACACGTACTGGAAATTGTAATCGCTTTAAAGTAAAGGGTAAACTGCTTTCTGAAGGACTCAATATAATTCGAGGTATAAAGACACATTTACCAATATGAGAGCCAGTAATAATTTCTGCATCAATTACTTTACTTTGAAGATTATGAACAATTAGCCTGGTACCATTGCAAAGTCCCTCTGATGGATTTAGATTTCGTAAAAGTATAATTGGAATTCCTGTTTTTAATTTTAATTCACCAGGAGGAAGGTCAGACACCTTTAAAGATCTCAAAAATTCAGGTGAATATATCTGAGATTGCTGCCTATAGGTATTTTCTGTTGAATCTGTAGAATCTAAACTGGGATATACTCTGGTTTCACCTGGTAATCTACTCATTAACATACAGTATCTGAAATTATATCAACATCAGTATTTTTAGGAGTTAATATTGCTCTGCCAACCATATAATTTACATTTCCTGAATTTTTAGCCAAATTAGGATAAACAAAATCTGCAAGATCAGTTAAATTGCCCTTAGTTATAGTCATATCTGCAGAGAGAGTTATCATATTTCTGTATTTGAATTGATTGAAAATTCCCCATTTCCAATTTTTAAAAGAAATTCTGCAAATTCTTTTTGTTTTGAATTATCATCTTGGAAATTATGAGATTGACAAAGTCTCATATTAATTGTTAGTTTCATAATTTTCAAATGTCTCCATATATATGATTTACTTAAACTTGCAGATACAATATCAGCACGGGTTGCATGTGATATTACAGGCAGAATTTGTCAAAAATCTCCTCCAAAAATAAAAATTTTTCCTCCAAATGGTTTGTCTATCTGTGTAATATCATAAAGTGTTCGATCAACAGCTTCAAATGCAAATTTATGCATCATTGGAGCTTCATCCCAAATAAAAACCTTTGCTATATTAATCAAACAGGCTTCTTTACTTCTTCGTGAAATATTGCATGTTGAAGTTTCATTTAATTTAATTGGAATTTTAAATTGAGAATGTGCAGTCCTACCACCATCTATTAAAAGTGCAGCAATTCCAGAAGAAGCTACAGGCAATGCAATTTCACCACATAATCTAACTTTTGCAAGTATAGTATTATATAAAAATGTTTTGCCAGTACCACCTGGTCCATCAACAAAAAAACACTCAGAAGAATTATGCTCAAATGCTTGTATAACAGCATTATATATAGCATGCTGCTCTGCATTTAATAAGGGAATATTATTATGTAATATACTCTTTAAATGCATGATATTATATAATAATCTATCTTCCTGAATTAACTGATCTAAGTTATTATTATCATTATCAACATCTGGCATATTTTCTAATAAAAGATGCATATAGGGCTCCGATCGGTTCAGTTCGGTTCAGTTTTTGCAAAAACTGATACTGAACCGAATTGATCGGTATCAGTATTGATGATTACTGAAACCGACCGGTATCGGTATTGATGATTATCAAAACCGATCGATAATTACCAAAAACTGAACCGATTTACCTATATTAAAATCCATTTTTAGTAAAAAAAACATCGTGAAACTATTTTGGTATTTTTTTTACCAAATCAAATCATCTATAAAAACGTTTCGCAACATTTTTTATTTAAAGTGTCAAAAAATAAAGTTGCGAATCGTTTTTTTTTATTAAATTAACTAATAAAAAATGTTTCGCAACGTTTTTAATTAAAATGAAAATAAAAATGTTGCAAAACGTTTTTTTTATCAAATTAACTCATAAAAACGTTTCACAACGTTTTTATTAAAGTGACAAAAAAAATGTTGCGAAATGTTTTTTTTATTAAAATTAATTAACAAAAACGTTTCGCAACGTTTTCTATTAAAGCTACAAAAAAAAATGTTGCGAAATGTTTTTTTTATTAAATTAACTGATAAAAAACGTTTTACAACGTTTTTTAACTAAAGCAACAAAAAAACCGTTGCGAAACATTTTTTTTTATTAAACTAACTGTTAAAAACGTTTCGCAACATTTTTTAATTAAAGCAACAAAAAAAAACATTGCGAAATGTTTTTTTTTATTAAAATTAGCTCATAAAAACGTTTCGCAACATTTTTATTATAGAGACAAAAAAAAATGTAGCGAAACGTTTTTTTTATTAAGTTAACTGTTAAAAAACATTTCGCAACATTTTTTAATTAAAGCAACAAAAAAAAACGTTGCGAAATGTTTTTTTTTATTAAAATTAGCTCATAAAAACGTTTTGCAACGTTTTTATTATAGAGACAAAAAAAAATGTAGCGAAACATTTTTTTTTATTAAGTTAACTGATAAAAAACATTTCGCAACATTTTTTAACTAAAGCAACAAAAAAAAATGTAGCGAAACGTTTTTTTATTAAACTAACTGTTAAAAATGTTTTGTAACGTTTTTTAATTAAAGCAACAAAAAAAAACGTTGCGAAACATTTTTTTTTATTAAAATTAACTCATAAAAACATTTCGCAACGTTTTTATTAAAGTGAAAAAAAAAAATGTTGCGAAACATTTTTTTTATTAAAATTAGCTCATAAAAACGTTTCGCAACATTTTTATTATAGAGACAAAAAAAAACGTAGCAAAATGTTTTTTTTATTAAATTAACTGATAAAAAACGTTTTGCAACATTTTTTAACTAAAGCAACAAAAAAAAAATGTAGCAAAATGTTTTTTTTTATTAAACTAACTGTTAAAAAACATTTCGCAACGTTTTTTAATTAAAGCAACAAAAAAAAATGTTGCGAAATGTTTTTTTTTATTAAAATTAGCTAATAAAAATGTTGCGCAACGTTTTTATTAAAGTGACAAAAAAAACGTTGCGAAATGTTTTTTTTTTATTAAAATTAACTCATAAAAATGTTTCGCAACGTTTTTATTAAAGTGATAAAAAAAAATGTTGCAAAACGTTTTTTTTATTAAATTAACTCATAAAAACGTTTCGCAGCGTTTTTATTATAGAGACAAAAAACGTTGCAAAATATTTTTTTTTATTAAATTAACTGATAAAAAACGTTTTGCAACATTTTTTAACTAAAGCAACAAAAAAAAACGTAGCGAAACGTTTTTTTATTAAAATTAACTCAAATGTTTCGCAACGTATTTTTTTTATTAAATTAACTCATAAAAACGTTTCGCAACGTTTTTATTAAAGTGACAAAAAAACGTTGTGAAACGTTTTTTTTATCCAATTAACGTTTCGCAACGTTGTTTGTTAAAATGACAAGAAAAAAGTTGCAAATAGTTATTTTTTTATTAGATTAACAAATAAAAATGTTTCACAACGTTTCTTAATTAAAGTGACAAAACACCGCTGCGAAACGGTTTGTTTTATCAAAATAACTAATAAAAAACGTTTCACAACATTATTTTATTATATTATTTAGTTAAATCAATTCGGTAATTTGGTTTGATAAATCGCAAAACTGGTACTAAAACCGCAATTACCGAAACCAATCGGTAAATTTACCAAAAGTTTTGGTTTGGTAAACTGTAAAAACTGAAACCGCTCTGATACCGAAACCGATCGGTACAGTTCGGTAATTACCAAAACCGATCAGAGCCCTAGATGCATATCTGGAAAATCTTTAAAAGATTTTCCATTTGATAGTAAATATTGGTTTAATTGATTTAGTGCTCTACATTCAATTATATTATTTACTATAGTAGTTTGATGATATTGATATAAAATATCTTCACATAATGCTGATTTGTATTTATTCCATAACTTTTCAGGTGCTGCTGGTTGACAATATAAAAGATTCATTGCAAATAAATGACGTAATTGCTGTCCTGTATTTATTTTACTTGCTTCATATAAATATATATCCCATTTATTATCATTTTGAAGAAGGCCTAAATGAATGCAGGCTTCTTTAAAAGTCCTACATGTATCCATTAACAGTTTTTAAGTTATCAAAACTGGTGGCACCTTTGATGTGAGTTAATAAGATTCGTAAGTAGTATCTTTCTCCTTCTGAAGGTTGGACCATATAAAGTCTTCCAATAGCTCCTGTTGCAGATTTTCAAGGATTCCATTTGCATTGAGATTTATTCCAAGTATAATAAAGTGGAAAATCTGTATATTTATATTCATGTGCTGCAATATTTTCTAAGTTTTCTTGAAACCAAGCTGTTAAAGTTGTCATACGTGTAGTAGCATAATCTACAATATGTTGCAAATTGTCTCCATCTTGAAATGTAATAGATTGTTGATTAGGAAGATGAACAGCTAATCTTTGTACACTTGGAATATGATTATGCAATCGATAATGAAAAATTCTCCAAATACTTTCAGAAGAAGAATGTATCTCGCATCAAGATACATTTTAATTTCATCTATTGTTTCAATATTAGCTGATGTCTGAGTATTATTAGCTTGAGAAAGAGTAATAGTAGCTCGGTCATGACCCTTATAAACATATTTGTATAAATACTTAATTGCTAAAATAGAATTGCAAATTTCAACATTAGTATGAGCATTGTATTTTGTAGCTAAACTAATGTTATATGGAACAACCCATCTATTATCTAATCGAATTCCACTTCTAGTTTCAACAAATCTGCCATTTTCACGTCTACAATAAATAGGATATCCATTTTCATTTTCTTTAGTACATTCTTGAAAATTTTTGGGATAATTTTTCTGGCATTTACCATCTTTCATACATGGTGCAGATGGGTTTAAAATACCACATGGACCATGCATCATGCAAGTTGTTACTGTTTCATAAGCAAGAGGATATATTGCTGGATCTGGAATTTCAGCAGAAACAATTGAATCATATTTTTCAATAGAATATATCTTATCTTCTGGAGCCAATATTAATAAAATATATGCATGAGGTAAACCACGTTTTTGAAATTCTACTACATAAACATAGGCTATAACTTTACCAAACCAATGATTAATATTTAAATCTTTTAATAGTTCTTGCAATTTTAAGTGAAAAACTCGAGCTGTTAAATCAGGTCTATCAGCAGCATTTTGGTTAGGTAATAATTCTCTGGTAATTTCTGGCCATTTTGGATTACATGTGAATGTTATAAAAAGATCTGGCTTTCCAAAATGACTTACAATAGACATAGCATCTTGATATAACTGATACATTTGTCGTGGTCCACCAGTAAATGAAGATGGGAGAATTATGCGACGTCCAATATTATTACTAATGTCTCCAGCATCTATAGCATCTACAGTACCTTGATACATTTCAGTACGAAGTATTGTCTGATTTAATTTAAGATAATTCAAGCGTTCCTGTTCTATTTTAGCATAATGATCAACAATATACTGCTGATGTAAACGTCCTGCATATTGTAACCAATCTCCATCTCTAATTTGCAATCTATAAGAATAAAATTGCATTGGTGTTATTCTTTTTCTTTTTGACAATCCTATAAGAGGTATATTTATATGCCAACCATCATCACCTCTTGGAAATAAAAGTACATAGTATAATGGATCATATGATGGATGAGTTTCTGATATGATTTGCAAACCTCCATCATGTAATCTAAGACAGATATTTCGATTAGTTGGATTTACATCATAGCCATCACCAATAATAATTGCAACTACATCAGAAGAGGTAGGAGCATTATAACAATGTGGATTATGTGTTCTATCACTATGAATTACCATTGAAATTTGAGAAGTAGCATTTGACAAAATGATATCTCTTACTTGACAAAAACTTCTAATATATGGATTGCATTCATCCAGCATATTCTGTAAATTTAGCAAAATATCATTATTCAAATCTTGCATGATGTTTTGCTGATTTTCATTTTCATGTTCAGTATCATAAATATACAACTGAGCAAATGCTGGAAAATGCTCATTCTCTGGTAATAATGATCCAATTCTATGATAAACTTGGCCATGAATTCGAAAATTTGATACACCTTGCCCTTGAAATTTTTCATCTATATTGGCTCCAAATGAAGTGCATGCTAAAATGTTATTATATCCTCTTATATTTTTTCGAAATAAAGCTGCATCAGAACTTGATGAAGTATACAAATCTAATATGTATGATGGTGGTTTAAGTAAAGGTGGTAAACTAACTTTACCACCAGCACAGCAAACAGCAAAAGATGATGATGCCTGACTATTTTTCTGATCTCTTTCATCAATCCAAAATTTGGCATTACAATGAATACAAATCTGATCCATTCTTCCCAATTCATGACGCATTATATTACTATACTGTTGTCTATCTGAATGCTTGGTTTTTTGCTTTTTTCGATAGCGAGATTTATTTTCTTTATATAATCTTTTTTTACGTTGTTCAGAAGTTTCACTTTCAAACATTTTCTTGTAAAAGTATCTTATATTTATTTTAATAAAATTTTTTTGCTTGAATTACATAGCTTGTATTTATAGTTTTTTAAACAATGAATTTTTTAATTACTGTTTTAATCTAATACAAAAATAAGAAAATAAGAAAAAGAAAGAGAAAATGAAAGAAGGAAGTAGAAAATAAAAGAAAAAAAAAGAAAATGAAAGAAAGAAGTAGAAAACAAAAGAAAAAAAAAAGAAATGAAAGAAAGAAATAGAAAACAAAAAAAAAAAAGAAAATGAAAGAAAGAAGTAAAAAATAAAAGAAAACAAAAGAAAATGAAAGAAAAAAAATACAAATACAATTAATAAAAAATATTTAGCCTTATTTTGTTTTTCTTCCTCTCTTTGGTTTTGTTGGTGTTTGTACTATTTGCTCTTCTTTTTCTCGTTTATTCTCTTCATTAGAAATTTCAGATTGAATTTCATTTTCATGTAAAGTTTCATCTTCATTATTTGCACTTGATTGAGGTGATGCTAAGGAGGAAAGTTTTGGAATCTTTAAGGAATTTAATGGAGTTGTTGCTTGTTTTACCCTTTTTTTATTAGGCTTTTCCAAAAGAGATTTAGCTATATCAAATGCTGATGGAGTAGATTGTACTAAAGTAGATGGTGTTGAATTGTCTGCTTGCTTTTTTTCCCAGGCAAAATTTGATGATTTATAATGATGAGTAAGTATTTTCAATAAAATTAATTTGTGTGAGTCTGATAAGTAAAAGTTCTCCAATAAGTGATAAGTAACCAGTAACATATAATGATGATCCACGTGAAACTTTGGTAGTAATTGGTGATAAATGTGTATCATTTGGAAAATGATACAAATTAAACAAAAGAGACTTATTATTTTGGTTATCAATGTATTCTCTAGCATTTAAATTCAAAGTGATTTTATCATCATTAACTTCTGAATTGTCAGATGCTGTGCCAACCAGCACAACAGACAATGATGACTTTGGAAGGTCCTCTTCATTAAGATTAAGTACACATATATCTGAAGTCACCATCTAATTTTTTAAATAAAGTAAAATAAAGTAAATAAAATTTCATATTTCACATCTGTTTTTTAAATTAAAATATACAAAGAAAACATATGTAAATTTATACCTTTATTAGTTTGACTTTACTCTCCTCAACTTCAGTTTCAATTATTGAAAATCTTCCTTGTACTCTAATAATGTCACCTTTCTTAAATCTTTCTAAATCACAATCTCTTGTAACATCTTTTGGATAAAATGCAATTATATGAATGAAGATATTGGTATTTTGATGTTGAGAACTAACTATACCAACAGCAGTAATTACAAAGCTAGATTTTCCCAAAGTTTCATTGTGTTGGCCTATGTAACAAATTGCATTTAAATTGCAAGGCATTTTTGTAATTGTAAAAATAAATAAAATTATATTTTTCTCTGTTGAGTAGGAAAGAAAAACTTATTTATTTATATATTTTTTTTACTATAATTTATTTATAAATAATAATGGAGAGTTGAAACATCTGACATCTGATATTATATACTAAATTATTTTGTGTAAAGA
This sequence comes from Rhizophagus clarus, assembly GCA_015698045.1. Lineage (NCBI taxonomy): Eukaryota > Fungi > Glomeromycota > Glomeromycetes > Glomerales > Glomeraceae > Rhizophagus > Rhizophagus clarus. Next base: position 291,474 of record BLAL01000193.1, on the reverse strand, counting down.
AAATCTCCTGACTTAGAATCTAGAAATTAAAAGAAAATAAAAGAAAATAATAGAAAAATTAGTAATTAGCAGAAAACCAAAGAAAAAATTCATATCAAAAACAAAAAAAGAATCATAATGAACATTGCACAAAGCCACGAATAGAAATTTCGCGATTGTTCCATTCTGAACCTTAAAGACGAAGCTGAATCAAGAAAAGAAAAGAAAAGAAATAAAGTGTAAAAAAAAATTAGTAATCAATCATAATTAACCGAAAATAGAAGGTAAAAACAAAAAAATTAACTCACCTGATAACGAACATTGCACAAACTGAAATTTTGTGATTAACGAACATCGCACAAACCAAAATTTCGCGATTAACGAATGTCGCACAAACTGAAATTTCGCGATTGTTCCACTCTATACCTGAAAGATAAAGCTGAGTCAAGAGAAAAAAAAAAGATATAAAAGTAATTATAATTAAAGTAAAATTATAATTTACCTATCGATTAATTGATTATGCAAGTAAATGGAACTTGCCTGCAATTTTCACATTGTGACGAACCAATCGTACATTTTACTCAATTCAGACGTAATACGCGTCAGTTGCATCACATAATGTATGTTACACAATTCAAATCAGCTTTATTTATACGGAGTAATCTAAACGCGGACATTATTTTTTTAGTATGTTAGATGTACAGTATAAAAGAATAGATTTCCTTTTCTTCACAACTTTTCTTATTCTACAAATTCAGCTTGAATTGTTAGTTATAAAAAGTTCAAGATTTTTGTTTTAAAAATCTTGATAGCCAATTATACAGAACTATAAGTTAATCACATCCTATAGTTAAGTCTTATTACTTTAGAATCTATCAGGTGTTTTATAGAAACTACAGGTAGATATCATCAGTAACTTCTTTGCATTTCCAACTATAGTGATCAATGGGTGCAATACATTCACTAATTAGGATACTTGTATATCCTCCTACTTGTTTTGGTACTCTAAACAAAAATCCCTTGAAGAAGAGTCTTTAATTCAGGAGTTTGAAAAAAATGTAAGCATACATTCAATTGATTACAAGTGCATCTGTAATTTTTTCCTTCCAGTATAGACAGTTTGTTCAGTTACTATACATGGTAGGAATTACCAATTGTTAGCCTGATTAATTTATCAAGCAGGTAACTATGACTTAGAGACAGGAATTCAATAGATATGTCTTAAAATTCAATTAATAAGACATGCTTATTTACTGAAAGAACAGTTTACTTACTCAATTTTATGTAATCTATTTCAGAAAATAATATTTTAATTCCTTTATAATCTCTTTTTTTTTGTTTAAATTCTGTAAATATTAGATTGACAGGTTTATTTATTTTGAATTGAATATGACATCTTATTTATTTTATTTTTCTTTAAATATGATATATCCAGTATGTCATTATTTATTATAAATAATAACTATTAAATTAATTATAGAAGTCCATAACTCTTTCACCTTATCAACAGTTCAATATTCAAAATATATAATTGTATAAAAATCTTCTGAAAGCTGTTTTTTACTAACGTATCTTATACTATTCTGAAAAGAATATCATTTTGGAAATAGCTTCAATTGGCATGGCTTTACAAAAATATTTTTTTTTATTTAAATTAAAAATCTTTTTCTTAAAATGTAGTATGCTAGCACCTGATATTTTTGTTTTTTTTTTAAAGTCCTCATATCAACCAGTTTTCTGCATTTTAGTTGTAGTATAATTAATAACAAAGTTCTTTTAAATGACCTACTAGTACAAAGAATATATCATTTTGCTAAGGTATTATTATTATTTTCTGTTTTTCAGGATTTAGGGCTTTATCTTTATAAGCGTATTGGCCAGTTTGTGAATTCTTTGGATTTTTGTGAATACTATAACTGCCATTCTATTCCTCTGGTACTATATATAATTTTTACAGACAAGAGCCATTAATTTTAACTCCAAAATACTTAATACACTTGTAAAGCTGCATCTCATATATACGACAGCTTCTACAAATTTATTATTAATATTTAATATAATAAATTATAGGTTGAGCTGTATTTATTTTTCATGTCTTAACTACAACTGGTACTATTCTTTTCTTCTTGTGTGATTTTCCAGATTTTGCGCTTGTCACAATATTTGACATGTACTGTACAATAGATTATTTACATCAATATCTAGAAATATTACCAGTGAAATACATATAGCTGCTATAATTAAAATTTTATAATTTAATACAGATCTCTTCTAAATATTTTTAATTGATAATACCACACTTCAATAGGAAGATAAAGTTGTAATTGAATAATAAGATCTCGTTTCTTTTTTTTTGTATGCATATTTATTAGAAAAGTTTAATGTATATATTTCATCACTAATCTTAATTATCTTTATTTATATTTACTATATTAATATTTTTTCATAGCGAATTTCTTCTTTTCGGGAATAATACCCCATAACGAGGTTATTTCAAAATTATTTTGTAATAAATATTTCTAATAAAATAATACTAAATGTTATGATTAACAATAAATTTTGAATAATTTTTAGAAATAGGAAATTGTTTATATTAGACATTTTAAAAGTAAGAAATAATTTCATCTAGTAGTGTTTGTATAATTTAAAGATAATTATTGCATTTATTTGGCTATTTATGAGATAACATATAGTTAATAAAATGTTATTTTTTTTTTGGTAACAAAGAAATGAATGATTAAAATTAGATCAATTTATATAGATTGATATATGATCAGTTTCAATTTATTATCGAATCAGAAAGATTATCAATTAAAAAAAAAAATGTGATGTGGCATAGTTAGTCAATAAATATTTATCATCTTTTTGTTCATTCATAATACAAATCAATATGGACATATCATACACATAATAAAAAAGAATAACAGATTAACTGGGTTTTGGATTAATAAACTGCAGGCTTAGGACAGAGAATTAAGATTTGAAGCTTAATATATGCTTGTTATAAATTTTATTTTTTGAAGAGATGGATTGACTTAATATGGATATTTAAGTACATATTAAACTTGTGAAGGCTGTGACATTTGTGGCTTTTACTATGACTGATTCATTTATTTGGTAATGTGATTTATTTGATCATAGCCACATTATGTTATTATTGATTGATTTAGATTATCAATTCCGGAGTTGAACTGAAAGGCATTATGCTTCTAAGATTTAGAGTGTAAAACTTATCACGTGAATAATTTTCAAGTCAACATGATCATCTGACCATGTATTGTTACGTTCGATTATACTTGCTGTAAAAAATTTTTAAGATTCAATATTTATTATACATAAAAATATTTAGCTTTGTTTATCGCTTTGTAAAATAAAATCACTTCTACTCTTGACATATGAATTAAAGCGGTTACGGAAACGTTCAATATTTTTTGCCTTCCTTGAATATGAGAAATCTGACCTACACCATTCCTTTATCTTATCACTATACTTGTCCAATATAGACTTCTTAGTTTTAATTTGGTGTAGTGGAAATAAAAAAAAATTGATGATTTCATTCAAGAATGGCAATTTAAAAATTAATCATAATAAAGTATTTTGATGGATATTACATGATCAATTTAATAAAATCAGAAATAGACAATCATTTTAAATTATAATATATTCGACAATGTGAAGTTGCTTTATTAGCTTGTTTCTGTTTCAATGATTTACAAAATCTTCTAGATGAGGTATGAATCATTTTTAGAGAGTAAAAATGAAAAAATCAATGATTTAGTTAGAGAAATGCGATTGAATATCAACTCTTGTTTTAATTTAATATTTGAATAGATACCTTACAATCAATTTAATTAAATTGGTATGCCATATTATATTCAGCAATATGGAATGATGGTCCATTAAAGTAAAATAGGCTTAAAATGGCTAGATATTCACAAATCAAATAGTTAAATTTTTAAATGAGGTATGAAATTTTTAATAAATACCAATATGTTTTATAGATAGTTATATTTTTTAAATAAATTAAAGAATATTCAATTAATAGAATGAATGATATTCTTAGTGTATATGGAATATCCCAAAATCCTGATACAAAAGATTTTATTATAGTTCTTGAGTATGCAGAGAGCGAAAGTTATAATAATTGGATGAATAAAAATTATGAAGTATTTCGATTGGAAAAATAAATACAAACACTACTTTGTATTGTTAAAGAACTCAAGGGAATTCATCAAAAACGGAAGATCCATCATGATTTTCATACAGAATATAATTTATTTTTAACAAAAAAACTTAAATAAAAATTCTTAATAGAAAAATCTTTATTTATATCATATAGTATGGGCTTATATGATAAAGAGAGTAATACAACCGAAATAGAAATTTATAGAGCCACGCCATATATGCCACCCGAAGTATTGAGAGGAAAACCTTATACTCACGCATCACATATATTTCTAAGATTTTAGTTAATAACTAATAAATATCTATTTAAACATCTAAAATTGTAATAATTTATATTATTTAATAACTAACTGAATATAAACCATTATAAAAAATAAAAATAAATAATAAAAAAGTAAATGATAGGTCGTATACTTTAGATTGAATTTCCTATATAGCATATTTTGCATCATTATAAAAGAATAAGATAATATTTACGGGTTTACCTGTTTTCATAATTGATAGAATTCACATCAATGTCTAATTTAAATTCTTCTGTAATCTAATCTAAATAAATAAAGATAGATTAATTTAATTAGGAATTAATGGTATTTGTTATTACTACAAATGTGTAATGCTTTTTACCGTCTTGTTCATTTTCGATTGACTTGATTTTTTTAACAATTTTACCTAGGAATATTTTTCTATTAATAAGTATTGAGTCCATTTACACTTTCTAACATATCAATTTTGATTTTTACCGTACCTTCATTAAAACTATTAACAATATTGCTATCTTCAAACTTTCTTTTACCTTAAAAACAGAAATAAAATTTATTAACATTACTTAAAATTATATAAATAATAATAACATAAGAGATTTTTTTGATATCGATGAAATTGTATAATGTTGCTATTATTTGATTGAAAGTAAAAATAATTTATATTATATTTACCAATTTCTACATTTAAAGGCTGGTTTTTTTAAATTTCTTGAGACATTGTAGATATTACAGTTTTAATCATGGAACTTAAAGGTCTACTCTTATAAATCGCGCCCGGATTATGGTCCAATATCTGGCGATTTTATAATTTTAGTTTCCTTTTCATTCTGATACATTTAAACGTCAAAGCACGTTCCACTACCATGTTGAATAGCCCTCCTTGCTTTATGACATCATTTATTTACATAGGTATAGTCTCAATTAATATTTCATTCCAATTGACATAGAATTTCGGGTAAAGAATACTTGTGGGATACAAAATTCAACTCGAAGTTTCTTAAACGTTTATCATTTTTTTTCAAAGATGTACTTTGTTTTACTGGAAAATGAGAATCCGTTGTATTCCCAAAGCTGTACTATAGGGTTGAGTGTAGCGGACATAAATTTTGATTAATTGCTCAAAAAGTACATAATGATCATCTGGGATAAAATTTTAACACATGATTTTTTAACACAAACCGTCAAATTAAATATCTATTTTATAGTCTAATCACCAATATAGCTAATCAGCAAACTTAATTACTAATCCGGAACACTTAATTAAGCTCGGATGTTTAGATTGAATCCATTATTATGATATTAAATTATTAATATCAATATTGGAATGAAATATTTTATGCGGCTATTCCCTATTTCTGCATTTACATGAATATTTGAAAATAACGTCAATCATAATTCATTAAAGTAAAAAACTGCGCCAATAAATATGAAGTTAATTGAATTTTAAATTGTGCAAGGTTATGTAAAAATGATTTGCCCTACTTCCGATGGTCAAAAGTATATCTTTGATTTTTTTTTTTATTTACAAAAAGAATGGACCAATTCATTTTGCTCCGAAGTTTCATGCGCAGTCATACACAGTCATACACATATGATCGGCAGTAGCCGGAATTACTGTCGATCAATTATGATCATATGTGTAATGCGTATAATTGCGTATGAAACTTCGGAGTAAAAATGAATTGGGTGGTCCATTCTTTTTACAAATAGCTGCAAATTTGGAAACTTTAATTGTATTATGATATCAAAGTCAGATTTATAGTTGACTTTAATACACAGGAAATCGCGGTAAATCGAATCTTCGATAAACCGGATTTGGTATTATTTCGAATTTTTCTTCTGGAACCAAATCTGTCACATCAAACAATCGCGATATACCAGATTTTTATTAATAAAGTCGCGATATTTTATAAATCAGACTTGTTTCCGCGTCAGCTATATCAAAAAAATCTCGATACATCGGATTTTCCCAAATTTGTCATTAATATATCTTTTTTAGCATATCTTTATTAGACCAGAGTGTAGCAAAGGACTATAAATTTTCTATGCAAAGGTTACAGAAAATGTCCGGCTCAAAAATTGAGTCGATGTATGATTTGCTCATTTAGTTACACTTGTACTTCCGGACTTAACAACGGTCCTGAAACCGTTCCCTAGTATTATTGTAATTTTAAAAAAAGCCTAATTTTGGCCGAAATGAATAATTTATACCAGATTTAAGATTAATTATGTAAAACCAAAATTTTTCTCATACCATTTTTTTTTATTTCAATCTTCCAACCAAAGTTTAAGAATAGTTTTATTTTTCGTAAACCTTGATACATCGGATCCTAATATGATTTACATATAAATCCAGCATAAGAAGATTTTTTGATAGCGGATGTCTTAATATACTGGATATTTTCTTTAGAACCAACCAATCCGATTTATCGCGACCGTCTGTATAATTTGAATGAGTAATGTTTATGTCCATAACCTGCATGCTTTACATTTCATTAATATGTTTTAAATTATTATTTTCCTTAGTGTCAAAAAAGAAAAGAGAAATGATGATCAGCTTATTATTCGGGAAGTAAATATTATTATTATAAAAAAGTTTTTAAATGTTAAAAATATGTCAATAGTGTTAATAATACTCTAATAAATAAATAAAATTTAAACTTTTAAAAATTTTAAAGTAGCTAAAAATAATCTTAATATAATTATAATAATAATAAAATTCTAATTAAATTCTTAATGGACATATTATTTGAATCGCAAGATTTTATTAAGTAATATTAATTTGGCCTTAAAAAAGAATTATTTAAAATTCGTTATTATAATGTGTTAAAAATATATATTCGTAATGCATTATACTAATTTTTTTACTTTAGGATTGGACAATTAATTTTATGTATTTATACATTTACATTTTTCAGAGTCCAAGAATTAGTATATCTATATAAGTATTAGAAATTCATGAAATTGACTCGAGTTACCTTTTAAGAATGTAAGGAATATACTAATTCCATCATAATTTTACGACAAATAAATTATCAGATGGCTAGATGACTAAAAAAATACAAATATAACTTCGAAGTTAGAATTTAGACTTAGACCTATTACCTGCAGATCATGAAATCTCAATATCATGTGAGACTATATTCACTCAAATATTCCCATTATATCTGTAATGTGTGACGTTTCACGATACAAGGAATGACGTGAGAATTATGTAGCTTATAATGAGGAGTTGATTAATTTTTTAATTGATTTTTTTTTTTCTTTCGTTAACGTTTCAAATAATAAAAATGAACGATAACAAACTTCTATTTGAAATATTAAATGATGAAGAATATTTTGATATTACTATTGAGGTCGGCAATGATTCTTATATAAAAAAATTTCGTGCTCATATGATCATTTTGCATTATCGTTCTCCATATTTTCAAAGAATTTTATCAATCGATAAAAAGAAAAATGATGATAGAACTTTAACACATATTAAACTACCTAATATTTTACCTGAAATATTTCAAATAATCTTAAGGTAACAAATTATGGATAATTGACATTTTTTTTTTATTAATTTTACTAATGTTTTCAATTGTTAAACCTTAGGTATATTTATTGTGGAAAACTTTCTTTGAATGATTATGATACTTCGGAAATATTTAAAATCTTGACTGCTGCAAATGAACTTTGTCTTCAAGAATTGGTAGCACATTTACAATCCTTCTTGATCGAAAACAGAACAAGCTGGATAGAGAAAAATTTATATCTTGTTTATCAAACAAGTTTTGCAAATAATTCTTTAATGGAACTTCAAAAATTATGTACTGATTTAATAGCAAAGGAACCAAATAATCTATTCAAATCACCAAATTTCTCTTCAGCTTCCGAAAAACATTTGATTTCAATCATTCAAAATAATAACCTTCGAATAAGTGATGTTCAAATTTGGGAGCAAGTACTTAAATGGGGAATTTCTCAAAATCCGGGACTTTCCTCTGATCCTACAAGCTATTCAAAGGATGATTTCAAAACTTTGAAGAACACTTTACAACAATATATTCCGTTTATTAAATTCTACAATTTTACTTCACAAGAATTTGTTGATAAAGTATTACCTTACAAAAAAATATTGCCAAAGGGTTTATATAAAGAATTATTAAAAACTTTTTTAACACTTTTGGAACCTGATAGCAGGCCAAGTGACAAATCAAAGCTTCAAATAACTAAAGAAATTAAATCAAGAACTATTGACTCAAAAATTATTACGTATCAACATGTTGAATTAATCTCAAAATGGGTTGATAGATCACATATCACGGATGAGATGACTTCTCCGTATAGATTTAAATTATTATTTCGCGGATCTCGTGATGGACTTACACGAGGAAAATTTCATAGATTTTGCGATAATAAATCTCGCACCGTAACAATCATTAAAGTGAAAGATAGTAATGAAATTCTTGGTGGATATAATCCAATTGAATGGAAATCTGATGATAGTTATGGGACTACTAAAGATAGTTTTATCTTCTCTTTTAATAATGATAAAATTGATAGGATCGAAAATTATATTTTAAGTCGTATAATGAATGAAAGTAATGCTATATACAATAGTTCTTATTACGGTTCAACATTTGGTGAAGGTGATCTTATATTATGGTACTTATCATTTTATTGTAATTATTGTGTAAAAACTTCTTATGAAAAACCAATTAGAAAAACTGATCAAGTTTTTACCGTAGAAGAATGTGAAGTATTCCAAATCATATAATATTAAGTAGTTTAACTGCAGGTCGCTAGATTGTTTATTCAGTTTACTTTATGATTGATTCATTAGAAAAAGAAAATCCAACAAAAATATTGTAACAATACAGTAGATGTGCGTGTTTTACTTGCATTTATTACCAGAAATGTAAAGTTTCTTAAAATGTATATAACTAATAGTTTGCGTAATACTAAAAAGAAAGAATTGTGCTTATCCTCATTACTTGTGAATTCATTTATTACACCTAAACATGTTAGTGCCTTCTTTTTATTTATTGTCTATATCGCTTACTAAGTCCTATATTACTTGCTTGTTAGATTTTTTACTTATTCTTAAGTGTTAAACAAACATTATATCGTCTATTTAGAGGTTTTTAGGAATATTTAATCCCTAAGATGCTCGTTGTTCCACATATGCTCCCTCAAAGGAATAATAAGGTGCATAGAATAAACATCTGTGAATAACACTTTATTAAGCTAAATAATGATTTAATATCTATAATCAATTGTTATTATTGATTCATCAGAAAAATGGAAATTTTATTTCTGTACACAATGATGACATAATGACTGCGTTATTAGTCACGTGTCCGAAAACTTCAAACGTTACACATAACGTAATGACTATTATTTATTAGTTTGATGGACAAAATTGGGTAGATTTTTTCTTTTTTCCTTCGTTAACGTTAAATCATAAAATAATATAAAAAATGGATGATAATAATTTTTTGCCAAAATTATCACAAAATTTACTTGAAATTTTAAATGATGAAGAATATTATGATATTGCCATTGAAGTTGGTAAAGATCCTCATGTAAAGGTCTTTCGTGCGCATATGATAATTTTATATTATCGATCACCATATTTGCAAAGAATTTTATCAACTAATAAAAAGAAAAATGATGGAACCTTGACACATATTAAATTACCGAATATTTCTCCCGAAATCTTTCAGATAATTTTAAGGTATGAACTTAAATTATTTTATATATTTTCTTTTTTTTCAAAATTATTTTTTAATTTTTTAAATGTACATAATTTTCTATTGTAGATTTATTTATGGTGGAAGACTTTCTTTAAAAGAATATGATACTTCAGATATAATCAAAATTCTAATTTCTGCCAGTAAACTTAGCCTTCAGGAATTAGTAACATTTTTACAATCCTTTTTGATCAAAAACAAAACAGATTGGATGGAACAAAATTTTAATTTTATTTATCAAACAAGCTTTAGCGATGATTCTTTCGTGGAACTTCAAAATTATTGTACTGATTTAATAGCAAAAGAACCAGATAAGTTATTCAAATCACCAAATTTCTATTCAACATCGGAAAAACTTTTGGTCACAATTATTCAAAATGACAACCTTAAAATGAGTGAAATCCAAGTTTGGGAGCATGTAATTAAATGGGGACTTGCTCAAAATCCGGAACTTTCTTCTGATATTACAAACTTTTCAAAGAATGATTTTGATATTCTAAAGGATACTATACAACAATGCATTCTTTTTATTAAATTTTACAATTTAACTTCTAAAGAATTTATTACTAAGGTGTTACCTTATAAAAGAATTTTATCAAAGGAATTGTATGAAGATTTATTAAATACTTATTTAAATCTTTTGGATCCTGATATTAAGCCAAGTGATAAATCAAAACGTCATATAGTAACCGATAAAACTAAATCAAGAACTGTTGATTCAAAAATTATTACATATCAACATACTGAATTGATCTCAAAATGGATTGATAAGTTAAATATTTCAGGCAAATTGACTTCATCATATAATTTCAAATTAATATTTCGTGGATCTCGCGACGGATTTTCTAGCGATAGATTTCATAGAATTTGCGATTATCGGACTCATATGATAACAATCATTAAAGTGAAAGACAGTAGTGAAATTCTTGGAGGGTATAATCCAATTCAATGGAAATCCGGTGGTTGTTATGGAACGACTAAAGATAGTTTTATTTTTTCTTTTAATAATGATGATGGAATTGATAATTATATTTTAAGCCGTGTAACAGATGAAAATCATGCTATATTTGACAGTCTTTATTTTGGTCCATCGTTTGGTACAAGTGATATTAGTATACGACCTATATTTGATAGTAATATTTGCAGAAAATCTTCCTATGAAAAGCCAATCAGAAAAACCGATGATGAGTTTATTGTTGAAGATTGTGAAATATTTCAAATTTCGCATAACTGATATTTGACTTTAACTACTACAGTATTCCCATTTTTAATTACTGAAGAAATACAATTTTTATTATACTGAAGCCAAATAGTGTAAAATCTTTCTTCAATAACAAATTTAATAAATCAAAAAATTTTAAATGTATATTTTAGAATACTACTATTTGTGTTAAATATTTGCTGGCATTATAAAATACTATTTTTTTTTATTTCGAAATTATTTTTTGCTCGAAGGAAAAGCGTTGAACCAAGGTGTGGAGAATTTTATCATACGGAATAAAAAAAAAGTTGATTAAATAAAAAAAAAAAATAGGTGTGTAGATGGTTAACGACTTGCGGATAAAAAGTATAATCCTTTTTCTGGAGTGAAGATGAAAGGAAGTGACGATAACGATTTAAGGATTGGATTGGGGATGTTTTAGGAAGTCGCAGACGGCAGACCCGAACCCAAAGATCCAAGATGCATTAACAAATAAAAGAACGAGTCAAAATATGGGTGGAAGAGTTTAGCGTAAGAGTAAAGGGGTGTATCTTTGGCCTCAGGTCAAGCACGTGAAGTAGGTGTTATCCGCTACCATTAACTCGGTGTCGTTGTTAACGGCGCCGCGACTTAGTTTTTTATGTAGACAGCAATATGATTTTAGTTATAAGATAGTTCGGTCAGGCTTTTTTTTTTTTATTTTTATTATTACGTATTTTTGTAGTACTTGGCATTAATTGACTAATTTGTTCTCACAATTATAATAGTGTTGAATACAATATGGCGCAGATCGATGCATCGCCAACTCATACATAAACCCCTCCAAATTTCTCCGGGTTGTGACGAATAGTTTATGTAATGAATAAGATTTGGACCACTCGAAAAAAAACGTCGCTGAGATAAATATAGTCAGCGCAGGACCCCGGATAATTATAATAGAGGTCACATCCGCAGTACTAATTAAAAATCCAATGGAATATACATAAATTTTGCCATATAAATATACATTTTTATCATATGACCTTCTATTGTACTATAAATATCCACTTTTATCATATGACCTCATAGTAAATTTTAACGAAAAAAAGATTTTGTATTAAAAATATGGATTAACCGGATTATATTATTTTTAAACTGAAACTAGCCAGAATTTCTCTATTAGATTTAATTTTATAATTTATAATTTTATAACTGCTATAATCTCTGCAGAATATGCATTACTTGTATTACTTTCAAAATTATTTTAATAAAAGACCAAATAATTTTTTTAAAAAGATTATATTTATGATTTACTACATAAAGTAATCCTTTGCTAATATTTAATTCTTTTTACATCACATTACTTCAGTTCTTTTATTGTTAGAATTCTTAAATAAAAGAATAAAAGCTATAAAGACCTGCCTTTTAATAAAGATTACATCCCTAGTACGCATGCATTTTATAAAAATGAAAATAAAAGGCGTTAGTTACATTCTTAAACCAAATTGTTAAGAAAAACATCTCTCTTTTCAAATTTAAGCCAGAAAATTTGAATCAAATCCTACAAAATAGACAAAAAAGAACGTTAGTAATGTTCTCAAACAAAATTATTAAAGAACATCTTTCTCTTTATTACCCATTAAAGAAATTGCCACCTTTAAATTTTACCTATTATTCTCTTTTCGAATTTATTTCCAAGTCAAAAGATCCCAATTTGTTTCTACAAAAATAAATAAAACAAAAAGAACATCAATAATGTTCTTAAAATAAAAAAAAAATAATAAGTTTAGTAGCTTACTCATTTCCATAGTTCAAGAAAATGAAAATCAAAACTTACCTAAAATAATTTGCAAATCTGCAATTACATAACTCTGTATTCTGTAATACTAACATTTCAACATATTTTGGCAATTTAAACCTGATGGCGAAACTAAATTTCAATCCAAACATATTTTAGCGTATGCTGTATATTATTTTGTAATGCCGTAATAAAAAGCTACAAACTCCTGGAAAAAAAAGCAATTAGCTATTTCTTGCTTAAACAATTTAATATGTAAAAAAATAGAAAAATATCTTAAATTAGCATTAAATTTTTGATCTAGAAAAAAAATCAATGTACGATATCCATATTAATTTACGGCATTATAGTATGGCATTACAGCATTATAGTCAAAATATACACTTTATAATAAAGCATTACATATGACCTTAAATATTTATCCAAAATTATATACTTTTTTTACTGTGACCTAATTTAGTGATACTCTATTTTTGCATGTAACCTTTACTCAAAATACCCGTTTTTTCATATGACCTTCCCGTTAAAAATGCAAAAAAATATACGTTTTTTGCATATGACCTTTATTATAATTAACCGGGGTCCTGTCAGCGCGTTCTCCGTAATCACGTGATCGGTGACAGTTAAACATCACAACCTTAAAATGTCACGTGATATATATAGACCCGGAGAAATTTGGGGGGCTGCTGTATGAGTTCTGTATGAGTCATGCAACGCCAATCCTTCTGCGTACTGCGTATACTGCGCATATCAGTGAACAATCAAATTTAAACTTAATATTGTTTATTTGAATAATAAATAAACGGAAAGAATTTTTTTATCGATACAACTTTTTTCTTTTGTCATTTAAGAAATTAAATTTGCACTTTATAAAGGTTCTTTATTAGAAACATTTTACGATAATGGATTCACTTTATTTACCAGATGATTGTGTTTACAATATATTAAAATACCTTCAAGATGATCATTCAACATTGTTTAATTGTTTACTAGTTAATCGATTCTGGTGTTTACGCAGATCCTTTTGTCAATTTAACTAGTAGTAAAAAAAGTTGTGGAATAATCTTAACTTTCATATTATGTTTTGATAAAGAAAAAATTTTACAATTTAAACATGAATTGAACCAGTTTAATGATAACGATGATAATAATGATTGTATTAATGAGGAAAATGAACCATTATTTGTATATCCGAAATATTTAGAAAATTATGATTGTTTAGAAATAGATTATATAATTTTTGAATGGTTTAGAAATTATTATAACATACAAAGTAGTCACGAAATCGCTATAAATTTTCTTCCAACATTTCATGAATCAAATTTGCGTCAAAGCATTAATATTAAACAATTAAACTCATAAGATTATTGTAAGTTTAGCATTGAAATAAATGAAATTTAATAAATTTAATAGAATCGCCCAATAATCGATCTTTTTTTTGATCAAAGAAATCGATTGCACGTGATAAAATCATCAAAACTGATGATCAAAGAGGTGCGATTCGACTGTGCCTGATCTATTCTAGTTAAAAACAATTTGTAAATTCATATTTTTAATTACCAATATCATACTAACATGATATCATCTTTTTTATTTGAACAATATTAAATTTTTTCTTTTTTTTTGAATAATATGAACTCATAAGGGGGATTATTTAAATTTAATCAATATAAATCCAACGAAGTTTTATTATTATTTTTCCTTTTTTTTCAATGAGAGCGTATTTTTTTTTTTTTGTTAACAAGGTTTCAATGACGATTGAAAAAAAAATAAATGATTTTCAATGATTTATTATGATCATAAATTGCTTTAATAAATAAGACTATTAATTTTTGAAAATTACTAATTATTAACTGATGTGAACAAAATGTCATTTGTTAATTTTGTTTTTGCCACTAAAAATAAAGGATTATCTTTACATAACTGACACGGGATAACTCTCTTCGCATCGTACCATTGCGTCCTTCATGATAAATTAATTTTGGAAGGAATAATGAATAATCTTGAATATATCCATTTCAAAATAATTATTATTTTTGTAGTTATGAAGTTTTAGTAACAAAAACATTTCTAAATTAATTTGCTCAAACCAATAATTATTAATGTTTTTCCTTTTACTTAAACAATATTTAATTTAATTCATCTTTCACTAAATTTTCCCATTTATGTAATTTATATTTTTGGAATAATAATGAAATAACAAGTTCTTTTTATTATATTAAATGGTTTATTTTTTTTAAAAAAATATGCTAGAAATCATTTCCTTAATATGAATATATATATATATATGATAGTAAATGTTACAAAATTATTACAACATAAAATTTCTTAACGCACACGTAGAAGGAATTAAATACTTGTGTATACAGTTGGCAGTTAACATATATGTGAATTGACGACTTAAGGAATTATTTTTTTTAAAAAAAAAATCGGATGCTAACTACTAATCCTAAAATGTTCTCGCTACGCCTCGCTCTGCCGAACGATGAAATTAAATTATAGTCGTTACATTTGTATTCACAATATCTATAACAATAAAGTGGATGTGACGCTCAAAAATAGCTGAAGGCATTGGAAAACGTATATCAATGACAGTGAAACTTACTTGGAAGGATTTTTCTAGCGTGGGAATATAAACAAACCTGATCGAATCTCTGCAAAAGAAATGATAATACAGCCAAAAAAATAATTAAAGAGGGAAAGTGAGGTTGGATTACAAGATATTCGGCGAATCAGTAGAAAGTTTCCAGAAAAAATTTTATGTTGAATAAATTAAAACTTTCAGATTCAGATTATCATTTCGTCAATTTTTTTTTTTTTTCAGTACATATTATTTTTGTGTAATAAATGTCCTAAAGAAATATCAATATTATGATCATACTATGTTGTTAGTAATTGGTTTCAGTTATTAACATTTTATTTCAATTTAACTTGGTAAAAATTGTTTACGTGAAATTGTAAGGGGGTATGTTGAACGTTGGTGCCTAATTGGTACTTCTGTCATCTTTTCCTTTTAACTATTGTTGGATGATTTGTTGATTTTTTCGCTATTGTAAGTATAATGTTTAACATTGATTTGACTTTTTAGTATCATAAGAACTCTGCCACTTCAATCTGGATTTATATTCTAACAATTACATGTTTCCATCAAAAAAATTATTGTTTGGGATTTAACATGCTCCTGGTCTCGAGATTGTCCTCCATAATTGGTAAGTCCTTGATTTTAGAAAGGAGTTTCTCTTTTGAGCATGTATAAGCTGTTCAGTGTTATTATGTAGACATCTCTTAATTGTATTTTGTGAGTGTCCAGAGTTTCATTTATAGAAGGAGGTGTTTGTTTCTTCAAAGACTTGTTATTCATATTAGCTTCCGGTTCTTGTTCTAATGTTTTAGTACTCTTTTCGACTGTTTTGCAGATTTATTGGAGTGGTTGCTGTTTTGCCGTTGGGATAAACGTCGTCTGTTTTTAGGGTTGTTCGAGACACGCGAAGAAGTCATTTTGTAAACAAGATATCTTATGAAAGGTTTATGGTTCGATTCTACTTATACGAAACAATAAATCACCCTCACGTGACAAATATAACGATTGTTTTTCACGTTGGATTTACGGTATTCTCTGTACGTATATGTCGAATAAATAAAACAAAGATTAAGATAACAAAATTAGATGCATAAAAAAAAGCGAATATTAGACATTTAAGTTTCTTTTTAATTATTTTTAGTATATAAATTTTTGATCTTATTATTGTACATATTATTTAAAAGTTTGTTATATGGAATTTCGCATGTTTTAATGAGTTTCAGAATCAAAAATTTTCGCCATATCAGAATAATCAATATGCCGGAAAATTTTTTGCTGCCTCACTATACCGAATTTTACTGTGTATAATTATTTAAATTTATTATATCATTTGCTATATAAGACAATGAATCTTTTCATTTTTTGCTACATTATTATAAACATAGTAAAATTGCTAGTGTTATAGCCCCTCCTGCATGATTTTTTTTTTAAATAAAAATTGTATGATTCTATTCAAAACTAAAAAAGGAATAAGTCCTTTTTAATTGTTGAAAACAAAAACACATCTGAGCACAATTACAGAGGTTGCGCGTTGCGATCAGATCGATATCAATATAAATTAAGGCGAACCTTTCCTTTAAATTAATTATTCCCATTCAACTTTTTCAAAATTTCTCATAAACGTTTCGTTTGAATTAGTTATTCTTACTCCATTTTTTTAAAATTTCAATAATTTCTTTAAATTAGTATCTCAAATGTCTGATATATCATACATTTGTCAAATGGTGAGTTATAACTTTAATTGATAAAAATTTAATGAAAAAAAAAAAGAAAAATGATAATTTTTAATTCGAAATAAATATATATACATTTTTTTTTTTTTTTTACTCTGTTTAGTCTGTTATTAGTAGCCGTTTTCATTAATATTTTTATTTCAATCTACTTCAGTGAAAATTCATCTATTTTCTAATCAATCTTTAACTTTTTAGCCCTTATCTTTTATTTGCAAAAACAGATGAAAAATCGTATCGCAGTTTTTTAGAGGTAAACCGGAATACCATAATTTCTTCATTAACAAGAGTCTAAACTCGACAATATATGGGCTGATCGATTTCTAGATGAGGCGAGAAAGTTATCAATACCAAATTTTGAAGGTTTAAAGCAAAAGGTTTATACTTTTTTATTTTGCAAAGGGAGCGTAACTCCTATTTATGCCCCCCGGCTTAGGAATATCATCGGGTTTGATAACCTTAGTATCTATTTTCCAAGTCCTTAATTCAGATGCCCAAACTTCAAACATTACTTCTCTCAATAGGTAAAAATAGAGTGTTCATTTTTAAGGTTAAAACAATACTGGATAGACTTATTAATTAATAAATATGAAATAGTAAGTGAATAATAAACAATTCAGTGAAATCCATTAAGCAAACCTGTTATTATAAAACTGTAGATCCAGCTAATAAGTTTCTCATATAAATCATCTACAATGAAACGCCCAAGAAAATTCCAGAAGAATATCAAAGGTTAAACCTCTGTGGCATCTGTCACAGAGAATTATTTCCACAACTAAAAGAGAACATTGTTATATTTAATGTGTGGTCATCTTTTTCACTGGAATTGTCTTGGATCTGAACCACATCGCCCATTCGAACAAGAATCTACAAATAATAGTACTGGTGAGCAGAGTACCAATGATAATGATAATGGAAATACTATCTTTGATAATGATAATACCAAGAGAATACAAAACATTCTGAAAATGTGGGTGAAAATAATCATAACCATGGAAATCTAAATCATCCAGGTTCTAGTTATCATCCACGCACAAATAGAGATATTAGAAATCAGTGTGAAATAATCTCTGACCATAAAGTTACTCAAGAACAAGCTACCCAATATGAGGCTACTCAAGATGATGCACCCATCCAAGAGATTCAAGGTGATGCATCCATTCAAGACTCGAATTGTTGCACCCACTCAAGAGATTCAAGGTGATGCATCCACTCAAGACACTCGAGATGACGCACTCATTCAGGATGTTCATTCTGATAAATCTGATGTCTTTACTCAACCAAGAAAAAAATAGGATTTTAATTTATAAATGTATTATTCAGCAGCACCTCTGATATCATGAGTGATGGTGACACCACCACATCCAATAACAATGATGGCGGCACCTCCACCACTATCAACAGTACAAATAGCGGCATCGCTGATACGAGTAGTGGCACTACCTCTACAACTAATAACGCTAGTATAAACACCAGCTCCAATAACAATGGCAATTTCTTATTAACATTAGCTTGTTCACCACTACTATCTTCTCCAGCAGCGCCGCTAATAATGATAATAATGAGGAATTAAGACCTCTGGTTAAATTATTTGGAAAAGCATGTCGTGCAGAAATTCAAATGATTAATGCTAATCAAGAAGAAATTACATGATGTTATGATTATGGTATGGAGTGTGTAAGAGCTGTCACAGAGTCTCAGAAATGTAGCAATAATTCTGTAAGAAAGGAAATATATAATAATATTATTAAACATCTCCCAAGATATAATGAAAATACAATGCATACAACAAAAGGTGCCATAAAAATATACAAATTATTTAGTAAGATAGGTAAAAACAGAATTAAATGTGTTAAATCATACAGTGCAAGTTTCATTTTGAAACGTCAACAAATCAAAAATCACTATAATGAGACTATTATAGCTTATTAATTTATAAATGCTTTTTCCCTATAAGAAATCTGTATACGGAAAGGATACGTTTTATAAACGTCTGATATATGTTTTTACCGATTCCGTATAATAATTCCGTATATTTAATACGTAATTCATTTTTGAATGTTTTTTAAAAAATTGGTGCATATGGAATGTATGCGGAAAAATTAATATATACAGAACGTATACGGAATTTTTGAACATTTTTTTTAAATAATGATTTTATCAATTTTATCGTCATAAGCCATAACACGTGATCACGTGATTCTGTTATGATACGTTTTTTGTTTATATAAACCCAGCTTTAATCTTCCACCTTGTCTTCCTGTCTTACTTTCCCTGATTTTTTATTTCGCTATTTTTTTTTTTTTTTTTAAAAAAAAAAACTCTTTTTTTCTTTTATTTGTTGCCCCTCTTTTTTATTCTTACTTGCTACTCTTCTTTTAAAAACTTCTTTTCCTTTATTTTTCTAACTTCGTTGCCCTCTTTAAAAAAAAAAAAAATTTTTTTTTGGTTTTATTTTTTTATTCCCATTCATTACCCTCTTTTCTTTTTTTTAAAAAAAATTATTTTTGCCCTTTTTTTTACTGAATTATTTCTGGATATTCTCCTTTGGCATCATAGGTTAGAGGTTAAAGATGGACTAACCGCGACTACTGACACGAAGTTTATCAGGACTGGGGAATAAAAAGCCTTATTTAGTGCAGGTATTTCCTGAGTCTCTAATTTAAAAAGAGAGGTTCCTATAAGCCGGGTTATGTAAGTTACCTTCTGCATTATTTTTCTAACTTTGTCATCCCCTTAAAAATCTTTTTTTATGTCCTTCCCTAACTTCGTTATTCCTTTTTCAAAAAAAAAAAAAAATTTTTATTTTACTTTTTTACTTCCACCTCACTATTCTTTCTTTTTTATTTATTTTTATTCTTTTATTTTGTAGATCAGATTTTTTTTTGGCTGCTTGGTTCCTTTTTTCTTATTGCGGGTCAATTTTGAAGTACTTTTTTTTTGTAAGTCAGGTAGAAACCGGACGTTTGGAGACTTGGATGATTGCAGGTACTATATAGGCGGAGCTTATATTTCTTTTTTTTTTTGCTTTTAGGTCGTCTGACTCCTGATGACTTGGACGAATCCAGAATTATAGGCACAATAGGGAAGCGTTGGTCTAATTGAGTTAAAGAAATGTACTAGTGTCTTTTTTCATTTATTTTGAAGGAATAGGTTATTTCTTTGGACTAAGTGCTCCTGGAGACTTTTGATTTCTTAAAAAAAATCAAATTTCTTAACGAAACATCAGTAGAAATAGTATTAATGTTTCTTTTTGTTTTGGTTTGTAATAGTTGGTTTGATAGGAATAAACTATTCATAATATATTTGTGTTTTATTTTATTTTTTTATTTTTTGATTTAATAAATAAAATTAAATTTATGTAAATAAAGTCTAGTAATAAATTGTAATAAATTGTAATATAAACAGTAAATTTAATAAGCAATAATATAAATTTCATGGTAAAACAGTGATTAAATCATGTAAATTCCGTATGCATTCCATGCAAATTCCGTATCCAAACCATATTTATAGTGATACGGAATTGTGCAATTTTCCGTATCTTTTCAACGGTCTATTGTGATACGTTATTTCTAAGGAAAAAAATCGTATAAAAATCTTATTAAAAACGTATCCAGTTTTTTTATAGGGTTTATTAACCTTCTCTTAGTACTTCATCCTCTCCATTTTAATAATTTTAATTCTCAATACTAGGAACTTTTATTTATCAGTCAGATTAATTATGACCTTCGTTATTGTCACTCTTTAAATTAATTTATTATTTCCTTTCATAATATTTGTCTTTTGTTGTATTCCTTGCTACGTACTTTTATCATTATGAAATTACAAGCAATTCAGAACAAAGAAATAATTATATTGGTTTACATTTAGTTCCTTGAAAGCTCAATTTTCCCTTCTTGAGTAAATGTTTTAGATGTACATAAGAATAGAAAAGAATGCTGGGATGTTATCAATAGTAACAAAAGTAGAGCAATGAATTTAGGAAGAAAGATTACTAAATATATAAAGCTTTATGAAAGTATTAATAATACACACCATATAATTTTTTTTCTTTATTGAACGCCCTCATTTAAAATAAATTAAGTATATGTTAATTATCTTTTTTTGGCATCTAATACTACATAATATTGCTATCTAATAATTGGCATCTAATACTACATAATATTGCTATCTAATAATTGTCATTATAACTATTTTAAAACTATAAAAAGAAATTATAATTTATTTTCTTTATATTTGTGTTGAAAATTATTTCTTTATATAAATTATAAATGTTTGTTAGCAGTTTAGGAGAGCAACAACATTTGAAAACGAATCTGAGAGACGAAAAAGAGAGCCAAGAAACGATAGAAAATCTTTTTTTTTTGGTAAACGGCCGATATTGGACACGGTAAAGGTAGATTTTTACTTTAAATTAAATATTTTAAAAAACGATCACAAACGTTCGTTTATTTTCTTTTGTAGATGACCTATTCTTTGAAATATTTGGACGCATAGGCAAGGAGGAGTCTTTGATTTCTAATGAAGCGAATGAAACGAAATGATCGCCAAGACACTAACTTCTCGTTTCTTTTCTTATTCTTTTAGGCGATTTTTCATCTTTTTGGGCGCTACATTTTGATAAGTACGCTTTTTTTGCTTATTTAT
Organism: Rhizophagus clarus; assembly: GCA_015698045.1. Lineage (NCBI taxonomy): Eukaryota > Fungi > Glomeromycota > Glomeromycetes > Glomerales > Glomeraceae > Rhizophagus > Rhizophagus clarus. The sequence goes on along the minus strand of BLAL01000193.1, from coordinate 269,370 downwards.
TTATTTTAACGAAAGTTTATTAACGGTTCGTTCGTTTTATTTTTAGATATCCAAGTACAAACGCGGCCTAATGGGATTTATTATTCTACTATTGTCATATAATCCTCCGTATTTGGGTGAAACAACAATACCTTTGAATTCGGTAAACTTTTTTTACTGTAAATGTCCTGAATATATCTTTTTTTGAAAAATTATTACTTTGACGAAACGTTTACTAAAGTTTCGATGTTTACTTTTTTTAGAGACTGGTACTTTGGATTTTGGACTAGTAAAATTTTAGCGAGTGACGGAATCAAATTCTTTTTTTAAAAAAAATATTGTTTTAACAAATAAAACAGTCACTAATATTTTTTTTTTATTTTTTTTTTTGTAGACGTCCGGTTTTTAGAGTATTTGGACATGTGTAAAATTCGGTATGGGAGATTTTTTACTTTGAATTAAATATTTTAACGAAATGATCACTAACGTTTTGTTTATTTTCTTTCATAACAGCTGAAGAAACCGTAAGTTTTCATCTTGCAAACTTATTTATTTATTTTTTTAATGCAAAAGATTATTTCAACTTGATTATCTATTTTGTCTGAACTTTGAAGCATGGAGACTGAAAAACTTTAATGGAATAGACCGACATTATAAAATTGATCTTTAGACACTGGTTTCGGTGAGTTTTTTTTTAAAAAATTATTTCTTTTAGTGAAACAGTTAATAGCGTTTTGTTTTTTTTTCTTTTCTTAGTCGCACTTTTTCTTGGGCCTGAACGTGTGGTGAGCGTATGGCACTATACATGTTTATAGGATTGGTAGGGCAATCAAAATCCTATTGACGAATTATTGACGACTTGAAGTTGGTTATTTTAATCGTGTTGATGATGTTTATGATGAGCATATGATGGATGATATGATTTAGAAGAATAATAAATAGTATTAGTAATTATTATGTATTAGCAGTTAATTAGCATTAGCAAAAAAATAGCGTTGATATATACGTTTTTAATACCAACATATGTGTTTTTACACATTACATACGTGTTTTAAACTGGCGTTGTTTTACTGTATACATAAAATGTGTTGTACTACTGCATTTTAAACGTGTTGATTTACAAAGGGTTTGTTGCTCTACACTTTTTTCGTGTCGAGCAACACATGGCGTTTTTTGACTTCTGACGTTCAATAGTAAAATACCGTTTTATACACTTTTGTTGATAAGCGTTAGTTGATGCAGGCTCAAAAGGACACAATTTGTATGGGTGAACACGACTCAGGGTCAGAGCACAACCGAAATGTGTTGCTACACAAAACAAGCATGGTACATTTGTATATTATCATACAATCACAGAGGTTCACAGCCACATTGTCTTTCAATAAGTATCATTGTATTTTTTTATTTTTTTTTTTATTTCATTTATTTCATTTATTTCTTTAAGTGTTAATGAAATAAAAAAAGCATTGTAAATTGAAATGGATATCTTATAATAGACTTTACCCAATATGTAAGATATTTCGCAAAATATTGTAATCAACAAAAAATAGAATTTTCAATAAAGTATAATAAAGACTCAAAAATTTGTTTTATTAATTTTAGTAATTTATTAATTATAAATTCTTAATAATGATATTTGCACCCAATTCGTTAGTGGATAATGAGTTGGATGAGTTGGATGACATGTTGCATTTTTTTTTTTTTTGATGCTATTAGGAAAATAATGACATTTTCAAAAAAAATCATTATATTACGTAAAAGCTGTTAGTATATTAAGCTGAAATTATTAAAAAAAAATCATAGAAAATACTTTAATGATTTCTATTGCATTAAAATTTCTTATTCAAATTATATGAATTTTAACTTGGAAACTTTCAATAGTTTGTTTTTATAATCGAAATTTAACATATTTTTTTGTTGAAATATGAATTGATTATTTGATCACATGTACTGTATATACTTAAATTATGAATTGCATTATCTATTATTCCAATATTTTATATGTTACATAGAATAGAAAAGCTAGTGATAACTCTGACGGCTTGAAGGATATTTTTGCACATGTGCACGTCAAAAACTGTGCCACGTTGTATCTGTCTTACATCATGTGATTTTCACCGCATTTATAGAATTCTTTATTGGAAAGTCCGTTAGAAATTTTTTTTTTCCAAAATATAGTTCTTTAGACATTCTTCTTAGAATTAAATTAGAAACTTCTATAAAAATTATATTATTATAGAATTCTCGGAGTTCGGATAGAAAATTCCTTGCTTAAAAAAAAAGTATATAATTAGACTTTATTGACCTAAGCAAAAGAGCCAATTTTTTTAAAAAAAATTAAAAATGAGTCAATTAACAAGTCATATACACACAATTAATTCTTCATTATCAGACAAAAAATCTTTAGGACTATCGACACAAACCACAAATAAACCCAAGCGTAAACGTATATTATGTAATGAATGTAATAAAAAACGATCATTTTTGGACGAAGATCATCAGATTTGCCACGTTTGTTATAAAGCGAAATCAGTATTTGTACCAAGTGGAAATAAAGTTATTGACGATTTCATTAAGCATACACTATTTAGTGGTAAAAAATTAGCTGGAAAAATGGTGTTTGTACCTTATGATCAATTCAAAAATGTAGAATTTCTTGCTAAAGGAGGTTTTAGTAAAGTTTATAAGGCTATTTGGATTGATGGTCCATCAATAACTAATTGGAGTAAGAAAAAGCAAAGTTTTTGTAAACCCAGATATAATAAAAATTATAAAGTTGTCCTTAAAAAGCTTAATAATTCTACAGACATCACATCTAAGGAGTTAAATGAGGTGATTAACTGATTATTATTATTTATTTATTTAAATGATTTAAGTAATTAATAAACTCTTTATTTTAGCTCAAAATATTTCATGAATTTTCCTTAAAGTATAATCGTGGTAATAATTCTTATAATGTTAGTAAATATTTTGGAATTACTCAAGATCCCATTACCAAAGATATCATGATTGTAATGCCATATTATAAATTAGGTGATTTGGTTAACTATATTACTAATGATTTTTATAGTATTGATTGGTATACAAAGTTGGAGGACTTATATGGTATAATACGCGGACTTATCAATATACATAGAGTAAATATTATACACAGAGATTTTCACAGTGGAAATATCTTTTTTGGTAAAAAATACGGAGTTGATGAAGCATTTATAGGTGATTTGGGAATAAGTAAATCAGCCACTGAATCTACAAACGATACTAATAATGAGAATTATGGTATCATTCCTTATATGGCACCAGAGATTTTTAAAGGACAGAAATATACTAAAGCATCAGATATATATAGTCTTGGAATGATTATGTGGGAATTAATGACAGGTAGAAGACCTTTTTGGGATAGAAATCATGATATAGAACTTATAATTGAAATATGTGATGGTTTAAGACCACCTATTGTTACAAATGCACCTAAAGGATATATTGAATTAATGAAAGAATGTTGGCATGAAGATCCTAACAAAAGGCCAGTAGCTATTGATATATATGATAGAATTGATATTATGCGTTATGGAACAAATCCTGAAATTATAAAGTCATCAGATATTGGACCTGTAACAACAAATAATCCAGGTGCTTTTTATAAGAGTAGACCTTTAAGTGGTATGATTCAATCTGCAATGTTTACAATGTCTACAAGAAGTTTAAGAAGTTATTCTATAACAGCAGAAATTGGTAAATATAATATTAAATGTTTTTATTCAACAAAAGTAAATAATAATGCTTTATTTCGTTATTATTTAGATCTATTTCACAAGAACAATACGTCTTTTAACGGTGATTAATTATTTAATACTATTATCTAATACATAACAACTTAAGTAACATTAATAAATTTTATCCTAAGGTAAAAGAAAATTTGACGACAATCAAATTGAAAACAAATTAAACGAAGGTATGGTTAAAGTCAAATTTTTGTATATAAATGTGAATGATTGCATTTTTTAATTAAATAAAATATTTCCAGACAACATCATTAAAAGGACTAAGTTAACCGAAAAAGAAGATAATGGTAAGATACTTTTCATCTTGGAATAAATAAGACTTATAATAATTTAATTAAATTTTGTCTCATTTAGATTATATTACAAGAGAATTTGAATTGGATATTGATACGAATATCAGCGATGAAAGTAAGTAAGCTTCATCTTGTAACTAAAAAGTTTTTATTGAAAATGTTTTTATTGACTATTTAATTTCTTAATTTAAAAATGTAGGATACACAACACTTGAAATTAATTTTGATATTTGAATGTATTCTCATAAACTCATAAGAGATCATCATTTATACTTCTCTTTATTTTATTTTTATTTTTAGCTTTCTTTTATTGTATAATGAAAATTATTAGTTTATCATTATTTAGAGTATATAGAAAATAAATAAATTGGTACATAAAATACGAGTATTTAAAAAAAAATACAATAATAAAAGGACAGTATATTATAATATATATCAATTGTAATAAAGTAAAATTGAAAAATCCAAAAAAGACTATCAAATGGTGAATAAGGTTTAGAAAACGTAATTTTGAATTTTTATTGTATAGTTTATAAACGCATGCTAATAATTACATCATAAATTAATCACTAGCTGACTTAGGAAAACTTTTCCTATAAAAAATTACATGCCGATTACTACTCATCTATTCATTCGAATACGCATGCTGCAAATTATATTTATATTTCGAATACTGTACTTCAATTATCATTTCTGAAATACTATAATTTTTTTGGATAAAGAAAATATAAATTCAAAGTTTCTAAAACCCACTGTCTTATCAATCAATTTACTTCTCCATGATTTTATTACGCCACGAAAATATGTATGATCTCGGGATCTTTGTGATATCTCGCCAATAGTTGAATTTTTTTTATCTGAAAATATGTCAGTGGTGTCGATAACACAATCGTAAACAACCAAATTTAAAATTATTAATATTATTTGTGTGAATAATAATAAATGGAAAGAACGATTTTATCGACATTATTTTTTTTATTTTCTGAAAAAAAAAAAATTTTTATAAAAGTTCATAATATTATCATTTTGGATTCGCCGCGTCAATTAATCAAATTCAGCATGTAATTATTATTATTATATATGAGATTTCACTCAAAATTTATCAAAATTAAGTTCATTATATTCACTGTATGTTTTCAAAAATGGTGAATTATCACATGAATTTTTAGAAAGTGTAACGAATATTCGTTTAAATATGAGGAGATTAAAAATTTCTTCATTAGACGGTTATATTTGCAAGGAAATTAAAGTAAGTCTTTACACGATAATTCGAATTTCGAAGGCAAAATAACTCAATGTATTTAAATTACGGGAAACTTCAATAAGCGAAACTTTTTTATCATTAGCATCCAAAAAAATCGTTCTTTAGTTTATATTGAATTTATGAATGTTTATTTTCTCTCAGGAATTTTATAATTTGTATAATTTTAAAATATTTAAAAGTTACATTAGTTGTGTAGGAATATCAATTGAGATTTTGAATTTTGCATCATTTAAACTCTTGGCTCGAAGATGATGTTGCACTTTTAATGATCAGGTGATACATTACAAAAATTATATTTTAGCGGAAAAATAACAACTCCTGTTAGTAAATATATATCAATATATTTCTTAAACTCCGATAGGTTAAAAGTTATTATTTATTCAAATATTAGATTTGTATTTCCTTATTTTAAAAATTTAAGAATTAGTCTTCTCATACGTATTTATGATATTAAAATGTTAGCAAATTTAGTCAAAAATTTAGTCATATTAATGTTAAGGAAATTTCAATTAAACCATATAGTTTTTATTATGATCCACTTTGGAATAATTTTAAAAAATTGTCATCATTAATATTTAAAAATGATTAATTTTTATATTGATATTGATTTAGAAAATCTTATTTGATTTAAAATTTATTGGTATGAAGTGGTTAAAAAGAGAGTTAGTAGATGAAGGAAAAGAATTATTGAATCAAATTGAGGTAAGAGGAGCAACATTAGTGGATTTTTATAATATTCGTTATGAATTTAGTCGGTTTATTAGTGATCATTAGAGTAAATATGTATCTTCAATTTAACTATAATAAAGTAATTTAAAAAATATAACAATGAACCAGTGCCAATTTCTTTTTATTTATTTTACTTGCAGTATTAATTTAAATATTAGAATAAAATGACTATAATTGATAATAGGCTTCAAATATAAAAATATAAAATTAAATGATTAGTAATTACATGCGAAATAAATTCTATTTAGAGTAAATAGATTCTGTGGAAAAATTCCATATAAATATTGATTTTTGGACTTTTATCAATCTATTCAAATCCTTTTCAAAGTAAAAGTAAATGACGCGTCACAAAATTTCATTGAGAAAAAGCGAAAAACATTCCATACAATTGTATAAATAAACTTTTAATTTTGACTTTTGATCAACCTATCTAAATCTTTTTCACTTTTCCCAATAAAATTTCGTGATACATCATTTTACTTAAAAATATTCGTATAAAATTTCGATTCACCTATATTAATATTGTCATTATTCCCTTTCTCGTGGCTTCAATCACCCGAAATTGTGATAATTATTATACGAAATTAAGAAATTAACAACATATTAATTTTGAATTATTTTTTTGAAGTGAAATAAAATGAAATGTCGCAAAAAGATTTTATTGAGAAAATCAAAAAAATCTATATACATATAAGATAACTGAAGTTCAAGATTTATCTAATATAACCATAAGAAAAGGTTAAAAATTGAAGTTCTGTGCATCAGTTGAATAATATTTTTTGTGATTTGTATGTCATATAAATTATATACAGTCGTACCTCCATATAGTCACCCCCTATATAAGCACATCATATATATAAGCACATATTTGAGCTTTTTGAATGGTAAAAATTATTAGAAGAATCCTTCCCTATAGTCACAATCATAATAGCACCTCTTTATAAGCACATTGTGCTTTAAAAGTCACTATGTGCCCGACTGCGTGACTATAGGGAGGTACCACTGTATTCTGAAATCTTTTTAAGGCATTTTTACAATTAACAATAACAACTTCACTTTTTTTAGTATTTTTTATAATAGTTTTACAAAGTTTCCTTCATATAGATTTAGTCTAGGAGTTATTCAGTCTCTATGGTGGAATACATTTCGGGATGTACTTCTCTGAGGGACAAATTTTCTTACGAACTTTTAAATTTAAATTATTAAATGACAATAAATATAATATCAATAATGCCGCAAAAAATTAAATTTTTGCAAAATATGATTTGTGTGACATAATACAAAATTGCAGGCAAATATCTTATTGGCTAAAACAATTACGCAGTTAATCTGCGGATTTACAGATTGTAAAACTTATGGATTTAGCAGGTAAAAAATTGATTTTACAAATTTAAAAATTATAAATAATGAATTATTTAACCTGTATAGAAAACTTTTATATTGTTTAGATAAAATATAATTTGGGATGATATAAAGTTCACAAATTAAGCTATTCAAAATATGTAATTTTTATGGCTTGTAATACGCATTAAATTATCAGAATTTTGCAAACGAAGGCCAGGAATAGTTTTTAGATAAAGAAAATATAGATACTTAAATGACCAACCGAAATGTTTTTCTAATCTGAAAATATATCATCTCCGAATATTATATTGCGTCGGTGCAACGTTAGATTAAACATCTTGTAATACAATCTGAGAGCCAACTCCGATCACCGTTCACCGTTCGAACAATCCAAATTTAAATTAATATTGTTTGTTTTGAACATTAAATATAAAGAAACGATATAATATTTTTTGTCGTTATATTAAATGTCTTTTTTTTTAATCGATATAATTTTTATATATCATCAAAAAAAAAATTCATCATTTCATTATTGGTAACTATTTTCGATAATGAATCCACTTTATTTACCAGATGATTGTATTTATGATAATTATAGTAGAATACCTTCGAGATGATCATTCAACATTGTTTAGTTGTCTATTAGTTAACCGATTCTGGTGTAAAGAAACAGTTCCTTTACTTTACGCAAATCCCTTTGTCAATTTAACCAGTAGTAAAAAAAGTTGCATAATAACCTTAACTTTCATATTATGTTTTGATAAAGTAAAAATTTTACAATTTAAATACTGTATGGATTAAATTCATTTAATGATAATGATAATTATAATTATATTAATGATGAAAATGAACCACTATTTGAGTATCCAAAATATTTAGAAAATTATGATTGTTCAAAAATCGATTATATAATTTTTGAATGGTTTAAGAATTATTTTAATATATCAAGCAGTCATGAAATTGTTAAAATTTTCTTCCAACATTTCATGAATCAAATTTACAACAAAGTATTAATATTAAACAATTAGGTATTTCATTATTCTCAATATATGATGATAATTATAATGTACGAAATTTCATTCAAAATTTATTCAAAATATTTATATGTCAAATAAAAACATACGAGAATTTTTAGAAGGTGTAGCGAATATTTGTTTAAATTTAAGAAGGTTGAGTATTTCTTCATTAGATAAAAGTATTCACATGGGAATTAAAGAACATATTTGCACAATAATTCGAAAACAAAATAAACTTACCGCTCTTCAATTACGACTTGGATCTTCATTAAACGGAATTCATTTATCATTAGAATCTCAAAACATTCTTTAGTTTGCATTGAACTTGAACTTGATTTTAGAGAAATTTCTTTTAAGAATTTTATAAATTTAGATAATTTAAAATATTTAAGATTTATTGGTAATGGAGAAATATCAACTGAGCAACTTAACCTTTAAATTTTGCGTCATTCAACCTCATAGAACTAACATTTACAACTATGAAAGAAAATGCTATACTTTTAATGATCAAATATTTAGGTGAATCATTACAAAAATTATCTTCGATAGTAACATTACAATTCCTATTATTTGAATGTATATCAACTTATTGTTTAAACCTTGATAGTTTGTTTAACAATTGAAATTAATAGTAGTAAAAATATTTATTCTGTATTTCATTATTTTAAAAATTTAAGAATTAGTAAATTAGTTTTTCATATATCTTATGCTTATTCTAAAATGTTAGCAAATTTAGTCAAAAATTTAGTAAATGATAATTTTAAGGAAATTTGTATTAAATTATTTGAATTTCGTCATTTTCTTAATCATCCACTTAAAATAACTTTAGAAAATTGTCATCATCGTTTGGAAACGATTAATTACAATTTGATATTAATTTACAAAATCTTCTAATAATTTTGAATTATATAGAAAAAAATAACAATTATTTAAAAATTTTGATATGAACCGATTAGAAAGAGTGTTGTTAGATGAAGAAAAGAAATTATTTGATCAAATTATAGCAAAAGGAGTAGCATTGGTGGATTTTTATAGTATTTATTACAAATTTTATTCGCTTGTTTTTGATTGTTTTGAATAATCAAGTATCTTCAATGTACTTTAAGTGCTTTAAAATACGATAATAGATTTATCAATTTCTTTTTATTTTATTCATGCCACTACAACTGAAAAGAGGCTTAAAATATAAAATTTGCACAATCTCAAATTATGTACGTCCTTGGGGAAAATCCTATGGAATTACTTACAGTATTTATTTATTTTTTTTTAAAAAATAAAAGATTACAGATTAATATACTATGAATGTACTCAAATATAAAACTATTAAGTAATAAATTCTTGTACACTTTTATCAATAATTTACTACCGACATATTATTTACTTTCACTTTGAAAAAACATATCATAAAAAATAAACTTCGATTTTGACTTTTCGTCAACATATTTAAATTTTTCTTAATAAAATTCCGCGACGCATCATTTACTTTTACTTTGAAAAACATTCTATATAAACTTAATAAACTTCGATTTCTATAGTTAATATTGTTATTATTATCCTTACATGTGACTTCAGTCAGTTAATTATTATAAGTTACTAGTAGCATATTTATTTTTTTGAGGTAAAATAAAATGAAGTGTCGCAAAAGATTTTATTGAGAAAAAATGGAAAAAAAATCGAATGTAAAAAAAAAAATCTATATACAATGAAATAATTAAAGTTCAAGATTGGCTAGGTATCTAACATAACCATAAGAAAAAGTCAAAAATTGGAGATAGGGACAACGGACGAGACGTCGGGACGGGGCCGGACTGTTCGTGTGTCCTGCACTTATTATGTCCCGGACATTCTTCGGACATTATATAAATCACATGTCCCCATTATTGGCACGTCATATAAATATTTGTCATATATCTTTGTATATTAATGTATTTACTATTTTCGAAAATAATTTTCAACATGACAATAATTCATTTTGTTATAGTAAAATCTGGAAAATTTTTTGCTGAATAATACTTTTATTAATGAAACAAAACAAACACTTGTGAAATACCCGCACGTCCATATGACATATATTCGAGACACTTTCTGAACAGACAACGGATACGGAACACGGTCAGGACCGGAAACAACATACGACGGTTGCCGGTAAATATTATAAAAAATCAAAAACTGTTATTGTTTAAGTCGATTATAAATGCCAAATCGTTATTATATGAAATGGGAACATCGGGAGTTGTATTCTATGTAGATTTATATGAAAAATCTATGTAAAATTTATATACACTATTCTACATAGTTTTAAATACCCAACATGGATTTTACGTAAACCTGATCTTACATGTAAAGTAAATTTATATAGAATTATATAGAATTTTTATTTAAAATTCAAATAAAGTCTATGTATTTTTTAAATAAATATTACATTTAATATTATTTGTTAATTTGCAAATAAAGCTTTCATTTTAAATTATTGCATAAATACATTCTAAATCTTACTAACGAATTATCTAATGATATACATTAGATTACTATCACTCTCCGACCTGCTTTGCTAGTCCAATTTACATATAAACAGTTTCATGATAATATAATATCTACAAACGCCATACCGGACTTTACACAAGTCGTTTTACAACTTCACAAATCTTTGGCCAAATATGCCTTATATGTCATATGATACACGTGGTATGGTATACCTTCTAAGATTAAAGAAATCAAACAAAGTATCAATCAAAAATAATTTTGCAACCTGCACTAATAATATCAACATACCCCATAATTGTCTTGGAAGGAGTATAGTTCATAACTAAGTCCCCAGTATTAATTTCCTCATTAGTTTATATTTTTCGTGTTTTCCGTAGACTGTCATTATCATAAAGATACAGTTTCCATTTATTTTCATCATATATGGACATTTTTAAAAAAAACTTATTGCAGTTAATAAATCAATTAAAATGATCACAGACCTGCAATATTTATCTGATTTCCATATCAAAACACTGTATCTATCTAATTTTCTATATCCCATGTGCTTATCAACGTGATTGTTGGCTTTCATCTACTTATATAATGTCAAACAACAGATAGAGATGCAAGAAATATTACAAAGAAATTAGCTACTACACACATAGAAACAGAAAATTGAATACATACCAAAAAAGAAAGTTCACAGTAATCGTTCAGGCATTTGTTATGCGATCACTATTAAGAAATATAAATCTCAGCATGGATGATTCACAACTGCACAAGAATATACATTTCTGAGAAAAACAAATTAAAAACTGGGAAAAGACTATCAAAACTTGCGGATCTATAAAAAAGGAAGAAATATTAGCAAAATACTAGTTAATATTTCTTTAATAAAAAAATACAAATAAAGTTTTACAATAAACTTACTTTCTTTGTTGATTCCAATAACTCGGATTTACAAAAAAAATTAAGAAACACTAGTTAATGCTTAATAGAAAATATATAAAATAAAGTAGGTTTCATGATGAAGCTTACTTTTTTTATTTTCAATGGTTTGACGAATTCCCAATCCTACTTTTCTGTTCCAAAATCCAACGCCATCTGAGAGAGAAATATAAGAAGAAAATAAAGGAGTGTTATAAAGTCTTCAGTTACTAATGTTTCCTATTTATTTGATCCCTAATCCTTACCATGAGTTCATTCCCAATCTTCAAAGTATAACAATTCAAAGAATTTGAGATTCTGGGTAAAAAAAAATAGGAAAATTAGTAAAGTTTATAGTCTCTATTTCCTAATTCTCTACAACTCTCACCTTATTCTGAAGTTAATAATCAAAATAAATTCTATTCATCCGCAGTTTATAGTACTTAAAATAGTTTATTGATAAAAAACATACCATTTTATAAAAGTTTTTTTTTTCTTTCACAGTTTAAAAGAAAATAAAAAAAAATTTTTTTAATGGGAAAATTCATTTTTGGTTTTATAGACAAAGAAGTTTTTTTTTTATAAAGGAATGTAAAAATAAGTTTAAAAAAGTATAAATACGAAATAGAAAAGTTTAAAAATTTTTTATATGATATAAAAAAGTTTATTTATAAAGAAATACTCCAAAATGAGTGGCAAAAAAAACATTGTTTTAAGAATGAATGTTAGTTGTTAAAGATGAAGAAAACAATACAACGAGATCAAAAGTGGGAAGATGTGTTGGAAAAATAGACGTTTATGTTGTACGAATTGACACGTGATTAGATAAGATACGGCAAGCAGTAGAGCTTTCCTTAACGGGTAATGTAACTAGAATACTCTAGGATTTATCCTATTAGCCTATATATCCGGATTGTTTTTATAATATTGATTTTTTTTATATAGGATTATCCGGATTATACTTTCGGATACCCTAGGTTTAATAATAGTTTATAGCTTAAATGTTATTTAAATGTTAATAAGGACAATTTAAGCTTCTTAAAGCTTTTAACTCTTCTAAAAATTGTTACTAAGATACATTATTTAGCGAGTGAAAATGTAATAAATATAAATTTATTTAAATTAATTATAATAAATAAGTATGTATAATTGCTGCGCCTGTAAGCCTAGAATACCTTATAATTTTCATTCGGATTTATCCGTTACTAACTGACACAGGGTATTCGGATACAATTTTTTTGAAACGGATAACCCTATAACAGCATTAGGGTTATCTGGTTCGAAGCTCTAGCAAACAGTCACTATATTCTTATAAATGTACAAGTTTTTGAAACTTAATTTAATAAGAGTATCCATATAGAAGAGATAAAAAAATATTAAGGTTATTGAAAAAAACCACTAGTCGCTAATATTGATTGCAAATCATGATAATTTTAAAGTAACTATGTACAAATATATACATTATATTTTACATTTGAACGATTATAGTAATTTATACTTATTTAAAAATTAATAATTCCATACAAATCTTTATGAAACTTTTATATAAAATATACATCAAATTTCGTATATATATAATTAGTATATGAAATATTTGCATAATATTTATTTGATTATATATTATGCATGAATTCATATTCAAATAGATTTGTATCTGTATAATTTTATTTAAAATATTTACATGGATATTACTTGACTATAAATTACATATAAATTTATATTTAACTAATTTTATATTTACATAAATTTTATACAAAATATCTACAATATTTTTATGTTCATATGAAAAATAAATAGATCATTTATATAGACTACAGATTTATAAAAATTTATATAATAAATTTATATTGGATATACATAGAATTATGGACATTACATAGACTCTATAAAAAATACAACTCCTGATGTAATAAATAAGTATGTATAATTGCTGCGCCTGTAAGCCTAGAATACCTTATAATTTTCATTCGGATTTATCCGTTACTAACTGACACAGGGTATTCGGATACAATTTTTTTGAAACGGATAACCCTATAACAGCATTAGGGTTATCTGGTTCGAAGCTCTAGCAAACAGTCACTATATTCTTATAAATGTACAAGTTTTTGAAACTTAATTTTACATATAAATTTATATTTAACTAATTTTATATTTACATAAATTTTATACAAAATATCTACAATATTTTTATGTTCATATGAAAAATAAATAGATCATTTATATAGACTACAGATTTATAAAAATTTATATAATAAATTTATATTGGATATACATAGAATTATGGACATTACATAGACTCTATAAAAAATACAACTCCTGATGAATAATATAAAGCTGATTAATAAATAAAAATATATCACTGTTTAAATAAGAATTAAATGGGTATTTTATTTCGGTAATACATATTAAGAGCGTTTAAAATTACTGGTAAGTTTGGTAATGTTTTTTTTTATTTAAACTGGATAAAGTTAATAGTGAGTTTTCACAGTTTCTGGAGTCCTACATGGAAATTAAAAAATGCTGCGGACAATGCCCGTGTTACAACACTGAATTGGAGTTCTATGCGTCGGCTAGTTTAGATAATATTTTTGTGATTTGTACATTATGAAATAATTATTCCCTATAAAAAATAAGTATCCAGAAAATGTCCAGAAAAATTGTCCAATTTTTATGTCATAAATATATGGTATTTTTGCCTGCTCTGCAAATTTAATTAGTATGACAAAGAAGATTATGAATGCCAGTTTCGTGCGTTTTGCATTTTTTTATTTAACCTCCTTTTTGGGGGACCGTTAAAAGCGGGTAGAATCACGTGATCATAGTAAAAATAATTGTCACACAGAGTCGCATCCTTCATTCTTCATTTTTACTAAGCTAAGTATTCCGGAGACAAATTTTTTCAGTTAGTAAAAACATATTTATCACATATATTATTTGTCACATCCATAATTTCTTAATGCCGTAATTCCGGCCAATTCTACCCCGCTTTAACGACCCCCCTTCTTTGGAAATAACATCCAGAATTTTGTCCTGAAATTTTCATGTCCGGAATTTGTCTAGGTTTAACTGTCCAAATTTGTCCAAAAATTTATACTGAACAAATATTGGATAAATTCTGGACAAAATTTGAACTTGTCAAATTTTTAAGTTTCAGATTTATACCAAAAAGAATGGATATTTTCCAAACATGCCAGAATTATTCTGGACAAATTCTGGATATTTTTGTAGATATTTTCCAGACATTTATTTTTTATAGGGATTAATATACTGTTATGATATATTTTGACAATAAATTTAATACCATTTTTCAGCCCTGTTAGGACTATCATTTTATGCTGTACTGATACCAACAAACATTAATCTAATAATTAGAATCTGAAAAGTAATCATGATGGTCATTTTGGTCTGGATAATAATGTTGATATTGTACGGGCACTATACTATTATTTATTTTATTTATTAAGCACATTCATACAATATGGGCAAATTGAATCGATCAAATATCAATCAAAATTAGTTCAATTTTGATCAAAGCTGAAAAGATTAATTGATTGACTCAATCAATGATCGACCCTTACTAAGAACCCTAATTTTGTTAACCAGATGGAATTTAGATCGCTGTTTATAGTTTTAAATGTGGCTTATATTAAGCTTTTTTGATTTTTTCCCTCCTCTCATTTTTACTTTTTTCTAGTTTTTTCCTTTCGTCTCTTTATAATAACTTTCATTTATTTCATGATGGATATTCAAGAATTTTTTGCATTCGGTTCCTACTGAATTTTATGACAACATTTATGATAAACCTTTAACTAATTTTTATAATGGAGATATGGATACAAAAGATGACTTATCTAACATTGGTTAAAAAGGAGTTACTTAGGGAGTTTTGCATAGTAAATTTAGTTACTTAGGGTTAGGGTAAGGGAGTTTGGTATAGTGAAGGTAAGGAGTGTGGCATAGTTATTTAAAATTTACATTAATATTTTTCTCTTTTGATATCAATGATCATCAATTTACTTCTTTTTTGAAGTTCGGTTTTGAATTTACTTTTGCAAGTCACAGATTAGATAAAATGACAGAATGTACAAAAATATTCAGTAATATAATGTTTTTCTTCTAATAATGTAATAATAATTAATATATGATTATGTTAATATTAACCGGACATTTTATATAAATTTAAACAAGGTTATTATTAACCGGATGGGAGGTGATTTAACGCTAGAAAACAAAATTGTTCTTTATCAGGATATTCATTTAATTAAAATTTTTGGCAATCACTATTAATGAAAGAAATTATACTATACTTTAAACAACAATAATTTTTTTTGTTCAATCCCAAAAAGTTTGTGTAACTTTATTTGTCTTTATGCGTTGATCATTTTTTTATTTGTAAACTTGCTGTAATTATAACTTGAACAAAAAAGAAGCGATCATCCAAATTCATGTAAAATGATGATCAAGAAACTTTCCATAGAAGACTAGAATTGTTACAAAGAATTCTATAGAATTCTTTTAAATTGATATCAAATATATTTAGTGTATTTTAATTCTTCCGTTATATCGAGACTTTTCTTTCTCAAAATTTAAAATAAAATGGAAATTGCGGATAATGAAGATCCGACACCAAAATTAAAATCTAGCCCCGTACCGATTTTATTTATTCCCTTTAACAATGAAGATAATGAATGTAATTATTGTGGGAATAAATATTTCGAGACACTTTTATTTAAACAAAAGTATTGTGAAGAATGTTTAATTAAATTTATTAAGGATACAACCAATGATCATGCTACGTACTTAGATGTGCATATAGCCAGAATTAGCACTCAATGCATTGAACATAATTCAGATTTGTGTACGGGAAATATACGAGAATGGGGTAAACATTATTCAAAAATTTTACATTTTAAACAAATAGTTTTACCGTTAATATTCTCTCGATATGAGAAGACTATTAAAACTTTTATAGAAAAATATACAAGTGGAAAATCGGGTAATCATTCAGAAACTAGTTATGTTGATTTTCGAATTTCTTCTGGGCGGGTAGAGTCTTTACTTACTAGAAAACCTGCTTTAATTCTTTATCTACCATGGTGGGATTCTGGAGACAAATGTATAGTTTGTGAAAAAATCTTGAATTTTATGTCTAATTGTCAAAAATCGTGTTCATATTGTTATACAACTTATATTGGGTGTAGATATTGTTTAACGACAAATATTATTTTCGGAATTACCGATAGGTCACAATGTAAAAAGTGTAAAAAAATATACACTATTAATGTTATTGATATCCCAAATCTTGGCAGTGGAAATTATGATATAGACGAGTTTCTTTATTATACAAGATTTAATACTAATAATTATCATGCAATTGATAGTTTTATACATTATTATAATAATAAACATCAAGTACGGTTCTATAAATTTATTAAAAAAGAGCTTGTAAATAAATCTCAACCAATAGTGGAATGGATCCCATATTCTCGAATTAGAGATTTTAAAAAAATAGCAAGAGGAGGATTTGGTGTTGTTTATAAAGCAACTTTGTTGGAAAATAATAAGGACGTTGCTGTAAAGAGATTTTATTCGCAAGATGTCAAAACAATTCTAAATGAGGTAACTATTATGCACCAGTAACATTATATTCTATTTAATATTAACAAAATGATGTTATATAATTTAGTTAAAATCACTTTTTCAATGTTACGACAAACATTTTATTATTAAATATTATGGTATTACACAAGATCCCAAATCAAAAGATTATATGTTAGTTATGGAATATGCAAATGGTAAAAATTTGCATAAATATCTGCGAGAAAATTTTACAAATATTTCATGGTATAAAAAAGTTAATAATAAAATATAATGAGTGTATTATTACTAAATAAAAGTAAAATTAAATATTAATACCCTTCTGAAATTTTCCATAAAATATTAATATTAGTATATTATTATTTCTTCATTTTAGACTTCGTGTTATTCATGGAAAAAATTTTGTACATCGAGATTTTCATAGTGGAAATATATTTTTATCAGAATCTGATTCATACCAACATTGGCAAATTGGAGACTTAGGATTAACACACCATGTGAATGATGTTTTGTTGAATAACGATTTATATGGAATAATATCTTATACTGCACCAGAAATACTTAAATGTGCTAAATATTCAAAAGAATCTGATATATATAGTATGGGTATGATCATGTGGGAACTCACATCAGGTCGTAAACCTTTTGATAATTTTGAAAATGACGTAACTGAAAGTGAACTTACGTTATATATTATTAATGGAGAAAGGCCTGAAATTACGAATGATACTCCTGAATGTTTTTCTAATTTAATGAAAAGGTGTTGGGATTCTAATCCTACAAAAAGGCCTTCCGCAAAAGAAATTCATGAAATTTATTACCTCTGGTTATTTAGAGGAAAACACGTTGAACAATTTAATGAGGCTGAGGAAAAACGATTAAAGTTATTAGAATTAAAGGAACTTGGTCCTGAATTTATTAAAAAACCTTATTCTAATCCTAAATATACTAAATTTTCTATAACCTCATTAAATACAATAACGAGTATGTATATTTGTTTTTTCTAAAATAAATTATTTTATTATTTATTATTATAATTTAATATTTATTCTTTAGAAATTGAAAATTCAAATAATAATGGTATTTTAGTATATTTATTTTTTTTTTAAAAAAAAAAAAAGATCAAAAATATGCTTATATTAATTTTTATTTAGGTTATCTTTCAAAAGATTTTGGTTTTGATATTGAAAGGTAATTAAAATAATTTATTGTGATATTAAAATTAACACACAGTATTTGTTTTAACCCAATTACTATTTATATCATCTTAGTTGTTTAATGAATGAAAATACTACAGATACTACTAGTAGTGAATCTTTAGTTCTACATACAAATAACAAATATAATGAAGATCCAACACCAAAGTTAAAATCTAGTCCCGTATCAATTTTATTTATTCCTTTCAATAATATTGAGAATAATTGTATTTATTGTGGAAATGAATATTTTAAAACAATTTTATTTGAGCAAAAGTACTGCAAAAATTGTTTAATCCATTATGTTGAATATATAGATAATATCAATATATACGTCGATGTACATATAAATGGGAATATTACTCAATGTATTTCTGAGATTTCACATTTTAAACAAATAGTTTCTTCTCCTTTATCTCCCAAATATATTGAAATGAAAGTTAATGAAAGTTGCAAATTATGCGGGAATTTAATTTATCAGTCAATCAATGATATTAATCGTATATTTTGTTCAGATTGTTATTTAATTTTTTGTGGATGGATAGATTCATCTTTGAAAAAGATATCTATTCCAATTCTTTATTTACCATGGTGGGATGTTTCTTGTGATTGTATGGCTTGTGACAAACACCTAAATTTTATATCAGACCACCAAAAATTGTGTTCAAATTGCTTAATAATATATATTGGATGTAGATATTGTTTGACAACGAATATTATTTTTGGAATCACAGATAAATCACAGTGTAAAAAATGTAATAAAGTAGTATTCATCACCACTGATATTGCTAATACCACTAGTGGGAATTATGATATAGATGTTCTTCTAGGACTTAATACCAATAATTATCATATTGCTAGTTATAATAAATATATAGATAATAATGATAAAAGACTTAATTCATTGCAAATATATGAATTTATTAGAAATAATTTGGTGATAGATATAATTCAATTATAAAATGGTTTCCTTATTCTCAAATTACAAATGCTGAAGCGATAGCAGAAGGTGGATTTGGTATTATTTATAGAGCAAGTATTAAACATGAAAGCGTTATCTTGAAAAAATTTAAAAACTCACAAATCACAAGTAAATACTTTTTAAATGAGGTAATATATATATCATATTTTTCAGACTATAATTATTGTTTTAAATTAACATGTATATTTATAATCATAGGTAAAATCATATAGACAGTATTTTAGTAGATTCGATGGTATTATCAAATTATATGGCATTACGCAAGATCCTCAATCAGATGACATATCCGCCGATCTTCGGAATTAGTCAAAAAAAAAAAAAAAAATTTTTTTTTAAAAATCATGTTACTTAAGTTTCACAAACCCAAATTATATCGCATTAGACGTCATTGTTACGCATAATTACAAAAAAAAAAATTTTTTTAAAACCGTGATAATAAGTATTCTCTTCCTGTCTACTCCCCATCAACCTCCCCATCAACTTCCCCATCACTTTTCAAGTTACTAAACCAAGTGTTTTACAAACAATTTTAGTAATATTTTTTATATTAAATATAAATTTAACCATTTTTTTTATTATTTAATCCATTAATTAATAAAAAAAACGAGATTTTTCAGCAAGGATGTTAATTTAACATTTTAAGATTTGTAAAAAAGAAACTCGGGTAATTAATGAAATAAAAAGGAATTTTTTATACACTGTAAAACGCTTCTAAGAGATGGGCACATTTGAAACAAATTAAAATTTTTTTTTTCATTTCTTTTTTTCTTTTTAGTTAAGTAATAGGTGAGCTCTCAGGAGGAAAAATTATCATTATTAGTTTTTTTAATTTTGGATGCGAAGAATGTTAGCTAACGAAAACTTCCTTTCAAAAGTTCTCACCCGAAGGAGTGGCATTGACATTATTATCAACGTCATGTGGATTTTGATATTCGTATTGTTGAACCATTAGTGGAGCTCTGATCAATAGAATGTGCGTCCTTAAAATAAGAAAAAAACATTAGAAATTTTTAATAATAAATAAAAACTTCTTTCTCCATTACTTAATTATTAAATATTATTTTTATTCAATCATGTCAATAAAAAAATCAAAAAATTTACCGAAAAAGAGCCAAAGAAAAAAATTGTCCTATGGAAGCTAGTGAAATTTAGCTTTTTTGAATATAGACTGGAGAATGTTACCTAAAAATGAGCGAGTATAGGTAAAATTTTTTTAAGAATTTTCTACTTGGTGATTTCTTGGAACGTACTTGCATGGGCGAGTTTTGGAGTTGTTTTTAGAGTTCACTATATAATGTGACTAATCAAAATTTTCTTTAATTTAGGGCCATCTTTTTGATCTGGAAAGAGATTGGGATAAAGAATGAACGGAAATATAGATGAAGATGAGAGGGAAAGGAAGGATTAAGAACAAAAAAACCAAAGATATCCGCCGATCCTCAAAAAAAAAAAAAAAAATTTTTTTTTTTAAAAATCTTGTTATTTGTTTCACAAACCAAAATTATATCGCACTAGGCATTACACGCATAATTACAAAAAAAAAAAAATTTTAAAACCGTGATAATAAATATTCTCTTCTCTTCCTGTCTACTCTACAACAATTTCTCCATCACTTTTCAAGTTACCAAACCAAAGAGTTTTGCAAACAAATTTTAGTAATATTTTTTACATTAAATATGAATATAACCACTTTTTATTATTTATCCATTAATTAATAAAAAAACAAATTTTCGGCTAGGATAAGATTGTAAAGGTAATTAATGGAATAAAAAGGGATTTTTTATATACTGTAAAACGTTTCTAAGAGATGAAGCAAATTGAATCAATTATTTTTCATTTTCCTTTTTTTTTTAGTATACTTGATAATCGATGAGGAAAAACATATTATCATTAGGAATGCACGATGACTAATTGGTTTAATTATGTCTTCCTTTCAAAAGTTCTTCCCCTTTTTAAAAGATTGGTATCGATCTTATTATTAACAGCATGCGAATTTTAATGTTTGCGTATCATTGAAACTATGACAGAGCTCTGATCGAGAGTATTGGCATTATTAAATAGAAAAATGTTAGAAATATTCACAGATTAAAAAAAAAACTCTCTCTCTATTATTTACCTAAAGTCCCGATCAGCAGCTCTAGTATCTACAATAAAAATTTAACTTTTTTTGAACATATACGAACTAAAACCTAAAATGTTTATCATATTAATGAATAATAATATTATTGTTTAACAAAGTCAATTAAAAAAAAATCATTTTTACCAGCAATGATTAAATTCAGTATAATGTCCCTTAATTCTTTATCATTTAATTTTACTCCATTTTCATATTCAGCATTCATGAAAAGGTTAAGAATATCCTTGGGATTTTTCGAACAACTGAGCGGACATAAATTTTTTTCTTTTGTACCTATTGGGTGAGTTTCGGAGATGTTTTTTAAAAGTTCTTTGTAGAACGTGGCTAATTAAAATTTTCTTTTAGTTTAGGATCATCTTTTAGTTTTGGAGACGAACAATAAAGAAATGGGATAAAGACAAGAAAGGAATTCTATAGTTTTAATGAACTGTTATTAACAGTCCTTTTTGTTCTTTTTGTGGACTATTCTTTGGACTCTTAGACGCGCACAATTCGGGTTAGTGTTTTTTGAAAAATTAAATAAAAAAAAATAATCTAATTTAAATTTTTTTTTGTATTTGTAGAATTCCGGCTCACATTGGATACTGGAGAATATTCAAAATGAAAACTATTTTAAAAAGAAGGTTCTAACATCTTTGTTTTTATTTTTTTTTTTTCAAAAAAAAAAAAAAATAAAGGAACACTTATTAACTATCTCGTTCTTTTATAGGGACTTCGGCATTGTAAAAAAAATTTGTAAGTCCAAGAGATATCATGATGGTGGATGCCAATGATTTGTTGTGGCTACAATAAGCTTCGAAGGTAATAATTATTACCTTCAACCTGATTTTTTTTTTTTTTGATTATAAAATTATAAAAGAAACGGTTTACTAATCGTTATTTATTTATTTTTTGTAGTTTCTTTCTTCTGGATTTTGACTGGTGTATAATATCATCCACAATAATTTAAATTTGAAGTTTTATTGTATTAGGAATGTTGTGAAAATCATTACAATTGTAATAAAGTTTTCTGTTTTCAAATTCGAGAATTTGAAGTATAGCCGATTTTCTATTTGTTCCATTACCTCCATCTCTTAAAGTCTTGCGAAAAAATTGTGTTACATGTTGATGGTTTTTATTCTCAACTGGTGCGCATGAAAAAGATTTCAATCCCCATTTTTTATGCCTTTCCATAAATTCATGAATGTGAAAAACAAGTACATGTATATAAGGAGTGACATCACTTGGTCTATATAAACCTTGAACAAAATTATCACTGTTTGGTGTTCCAGTAGAAGGTGTAAGAAAAATCTTCAACCACATTTTTGCATTTTTTTTAAATATTTTGGGATCAGTAGTTGGATCCCGTATGGCAGTGTATAGATCAAAAAAACCATTCCATAAATTTCTAATTACATTCGCGCGTGTTGGTGGTAAAACCTTATTAAGATCAAAAAATTCTAACACTTTCAATTTATCTTGACCCATAAGTGAAGTAAAACTCCAAGATCGACAATCCTTTTCCTGCCAAAAATGAAAATTAACTTTAATTCTGTTCATTTCTTTAACTATAATTTCCCTAGCAATATCATTAAAGTAACCACTTTCTTCAATTTCATGTAATAATAAGTTCCACAGTCTATCCGTTACACGCAACATAATGTGAAGCTCATCTGGTATCCAATTGTCCAATGATATCATACTAAATAATGGTGTTGAATGATGACCATTATACGTATTTATATCTTCCATTTTCTTTGATATTAGCCACTCCTTTTCAATATTTGCTATATCTTTTTTCGTTATTGTACACCATGGACAAAAAAATAAGCTATTTGCCGAATTAAAACCTAAGCAAATAGTCAAAAACTTCCAATCAGAACTAAAATACATGTTGACCATCCAATTAATTCCATTAATGTTTATTCCTATTTCTTTCAATTCTTGTAATTTTTCTCGAAATGACATTGTTGATATGTCTAAAGATTTATAGTTCTCCAAACCAGGATATAATACTACTGTATAGTGATAATTAGGATTATATAAATTTTCAATGTCTTCTAAAATTGCAAAAGTTATCATAACATGTTTAACTTTTTTTCCCACATTCCTACCATCTCCAGATATTCTAATATTAATAGACGGTTCTTGAATATTAAGAATACCTCTCTTTACTAAATTTGGTATAATAAATTTCAATATATCTTTTATTCTTCGTTGACCACCTTTCCCAATTGATGTTGTTACTTCTTCAATAACTTCTGGATCAAAAATGTCAGAATTTTCATTTGGATTTATATCCATATATTGTGGCATTGTGACTGTACTAATCTTAATTTTATTATCCGTATATTTATTTATTTGTATTCGTTTCTCAGCAATTATCCATTCACGTGGTAACTCATCTTCTATTGTAGTTAATTTTCTATAAGCATCTCGAGAAATTTGTTCATTATCAACCACCATCATCATTGTTTCACTCTTATATTCTTTTGTTTCTATGTTTTCATTTACATTTACTTTAAATCTATAATTATTTACAGAAAATTGAACTTTTTCTAAAATTGGTTTATCTACGGGATTGTAATGATTTTTAGATATATTTGTAAAATCAACAAGTATTTGTTTGGACATAGATTTAGCTCGTTTAGTAAGAGTAGAGTAGGAAGCCTCATTTACTGGTTTTAAAATCCGTTTTTTATGTGTTTTAATTCGATATTGATGAACAGAATCTAAATGAAGCCCAAAAAGCAGTACTCCTGAAGTCCGAGTATTAGTTCTTTGACTGATTTGCTTAAAATTTTGCAAAAGAATATTTAATAAGTTAAAATTAAATAATAAATTAACAATAAATAATCTATTTACTTTATGAAATAATGTGACCACATCTGAAGAAGACTTATTTGAAACAACTTGGTTAGAAAAATTATCACCAAATTTTATTACATATGTAGGTTTATTATTAATATAGTTTATTGAACATTGAACTGTACAAGTATTTCGATTCCAAGTTGTTTGAATTACATAGCCATGTGGAATTGAGTATGAAGAAGGTTTTTTTGTATAACATAATATATCCTTAGGGTATGTACCTGCCTTTATTATTTTGTAATAAAAAGTACGCTTATTGTCTCTCCATATTATATTTGAATCCTCGGGATAATTTGAAATTTCTTTTCCATTCATTTTTAAAGAGATAAACAGTTTAAAAAAATAATTTAGTTTTTTTTTTTTTGCGAAAAAAAATTTTTGTATCAAGTACACTCGTCAGCTCAATCAAAAATAAATAAACCAGTTTTTGAACAGGCCAGCTATGATATCACTTGCCAAATAAATAATGATAAACATGACTATCATGACTATTAAAAGTAAATAAATTATATTATTCTATAAATGATCCGCATACACGTGCCATTACTTTAAATAATATAATCAACGTAAATAACAGCTTAACTGTCACACATTGCAAACATAACAAACAATAACTGAGTTATTGTGTTCATATTTTTCGCAAGTAAATAAAGTATAAGATGTAACTGGTAGTATCTTTCTTAAAATAACAGAAGATACACTTTGAAGTTATGGGATGAAAGATGAACCAGCGAAGATTTTTGCAAAGTTTGCTAAAGAATGTATGGAAAAAAAGAAAAGGCCGCTTTCTTCATATAAAACTTTAACAGATTTAAGTTAAGTTTAACATTTTGGTAGCAGTTTAACCACCATTCCTCAATTCACACCATCTTCCATATCACTCCTTAATGACAAAGAATTGCAACAATGTATGAAAGAAATAAAACATAAGTTGCGTAACATGAGAATTTTAGTTCCTGATAGTAACAAAGTAATTCATAACGAATATATTTCATCAATTCTTCACGTTACAATTAATGTTGTCAGGAGAATAACAGATAGAGAAATTAGTTTATTTCCTTAACTTTGAGTCATGGGTGATAAAAACAGTTGTCATGTTGATTATGCAATAATATCACTTGAGGAACTGATCTGTATTACTGAAAGTAAGCAATACTAGTTAATATAGGTTTCATTCAAAATATTATTCAATGTGAAAGTGCCCTACAAACTAACAAGAAAAAACGTAGGGTGGGTAACTGGGTATTGCTTTGGGAATTATGAATACCTTTATGGTGTTATCACAATAGCGTCAGAATGGTATTTTTTATCATACAGTCTGGAAAAAATTTCATGTACATTTAAAAATCCAATCATTCTCAAGTTTTCCAAGACTGTTATTACAGATTCAAAAGAGGAATCAGAGCTACGCAATGTAAAACAAGTATTGGAGATTATTGTTGGTTTATTGAAAGATAGGTTGGAGAACGAGTCTTTTAAAGAACAAAAAACAATTAGAACATATACTGTATTATTGTGTATGATAAGAGTATAAGCAGAAAATAGTGTATCTATTTATCTTTTCTTACAATAAATTATTGTTATTACTAAGTAAAATAGCATATACTAATTTTGTACCATGTTTTTTAATAGTCGTCCGTGATTTTCCTTATTGATATTTTTATGAATGATGTTTATTTAAAAGGATAAGTTAAAAAGTCTATCGATAGTTAAAATTGCGTCTCCGTGGTAATAAATTAGTTATTTCACAGATCAGCCTCAATCTCATTGATCATCACAACGGAGCTGTGATGATTAATGATATCCACGGCTTCCTGTGAAATAATTTGCAATTTTAATATTAAACCTAAATTTCATTTATGTTAACGCCAAAATAGTAAATTAAATTCATGCATTAGGGTGTAGTGATACTCCTAACGAATTATACACATACTTACAATTCCTTTTTCTTTCTTATTTTTCTATTCTCTTTATTGAGTTTTTATTCTATTTAAAGATCTATGTATTTTTTTTATTAATTTGAAAACTAGGCAATATATACTTGTTTTGTGAAAAAATGAAAATAAATGAACCCAGCACTAAATATATTACCCATCGCATCTTTATCACGTTTACGTTTCCATTCAATTACCACCTCTCCATGTTTGTATTTGCTAAATGACTTCTTTGGTTTCAATGTAGAATTAGCTTTTTGGATGGTAGCTAATGCTAAAGGATTGGTTTCAGCTTGACGTGACATATAATTATCTGTTAAGACAACAAAGGTCATCTGATTCTGATTGTAATATTTTACTCCCCAATCTGTATTCCCAAATATTTGATTTAACTTCTCCTCCCCCTCTTTCCCACGAAACCAGCATTTATAAACACCAGATTTCTTGGAATAAAAGTGTATATGATTTTTAAAAATTGCATGAAATTGGCTTTCACTACATGGTATTGAAACCATTTTCTTCCCAGCATTTTTGAAACCATTTGGTAGTTGACGATGAATAAAGTAAATTAAGTCATTTTTAAACAATTCTGTAAGACTTGCTGACACTACTGGCAATCCCTCTCGAAGGGTGTTATATTTTCGAATAATGGTATTATGACGCGTTAAGCCAGCTTTATTTTTAAAAATCTTTTGACATATATCACACTTGTACTCATTTACAATTGTGGATGGAGGCGTAGTTGGAGGTGAAAGATTTTGCATCTTGTCTAAAATTTAAAAAAAAGAGTTGGCCATTATTTCGAATGAGACTTTGGTAAAACCCTTAAATTAGAGGAATTTTCCTTACTTTTACTGCGTTAAATATTATATTTCCTCTGCTAATAATATAAAGAATTCTATTAGGCACTTCAGATTAACCTTAGTAATTGACGCGAAGCAATATTTTAAACGCGATATTACGTAATGATCATCAGTTTGTCACATGCTCTTGTGGCTTAGAAACAGGAACGCATAGTTTATAGCAAATTATGGAGGTAGGATTTTCTTTTTTGTTTATTAATATTATTGCTTTTGAAACCTACTAATCAATTCTTTTCTTTTTCTTTTTTATGGGCGGTGGGGCCTTCTTTCCTTCTATTTTATTTTTTATCTTTGGTTTTGTTGTTTTTAATCCTTCTCACCATCACCTTTCCCTCTCATCTTCATCTATATTTCCGTTCATTCTTTATCCCCAATCTCTTTTCTAGATCAAAAAGATAGCCCTAAATTAAAGAAAATTTTGATTAGCTACATTATATAGTGAACTCTAAAAACAACCCCAAAACTCACCCATGCAAGTACGTTCAAAAAATCACCAAGTGGAAAATTCTTAAAAAAATTTTACCTATACTCGCTCATTTTTAGTTAACATTCTTCAGTCTATATTCAAAAAAGCTAAATTTCACGAACTTCCATAGGACAATTTTTTTCTTTGGCTCTATTTCGGTAAATTTTTGATTTTTTATTGACATGATTTAATAAAACGATATTTAATGATTAAGTAATGGAGAAAGAAGTTTTTATTTATTGTTTTTTTTCTTTTATTTTAAGGACGCACATTCTATTGATCAGAGCTCCACTAATGGTTCAACAATACGAAATATCAAATCCACATGACGTTGATAATAATGTCAATGCCACTCCTTCGGGTGAGAACTTTTGAAAGGAAGTTTTCGTTGGCTAACATTCTTCGCATCCAAAATTAAAAAAACTAATAATGATAATTTTTTCCTCGTGAGAACTCACCTATTACTTAACTAAAAAGAAAAAAAGAAATGAAAAAAAAAATTTAATTTATTTCAAATGTGCCCATCTCTTAGAAGCGTTTTACAGTGTATAAAAAATTCCTTTTTATTTCATTAATTACCCGAGTTTCTTTTTTACAAATCTTAAAATGTTAAATTAACATCCTTGCTGAAAAATCTCGTTTTTTTTATTAATTAATGGATTAAATAATAAAAAAAATGGTTAAATTTATATTTAATATAAAAAATATTACTAAAATTGTTTGTAAAACACTTGGTTTGGTAACTTGAAAAGTGATGGGGAAGTTGATGGGGAGGTTGATGGGGAGTAGACAGGAAGAGAATACTTATTATCACGGTTTTAAAAAATTTTTTTTTTTGTAATTATGCGTAAAAATGACGTCTAATGCGATATAATTTGGGTTTGTGAAACTTAAGTAACATGATTTTTAAAAAAAAAAATTTTTTTTTTTTTTTTAATTTTTTGACTAATTCCGAAGATCGGCGGATATGATTACATGTTAGTGATGGAATATGCAGATGGTGGAGATTTACATAACTATTTGCAAAAAAATTTTAGGAACATTACGTGGATGGAGAAATTAATGATTTTGCAAAACGTTTCGGAAGGGTATATAAATTTTACACTTTATTTTAAATCATTATATTTTAGAATTTCTTAACTTCTTTTTTTAAAAAATGTTCAGACTTCATGCTATTCATAAAGAAAATTTTATACATCGAGACTTTCACAGTGGAAACATATTACTAAAGAGAAATGATTCTGGGAATTTGTGGAAAATTGGTGACTTAGGATTATTACAACCTGAAAATAACATCTCAGGTAATGAAATACATGGAGTAATACCTTATATTTCACCAGAAATATTTAAGGATTCCAGCTTTTCAAAAGCTTCTGATATTTATAGTATGGGTATGATCATGTGGGAACTTACTAGTGGTTGTAAGCCTTTTGCTAATGTTGAACATGATGTTAATCTTATTCATAAAATTCTTGATGGAAGACGACCTGAAATTACAGAAGATACTCCTGAATTTTTTGCTAATTTAATAAAAAGATGCTGGGATAATAATCCTTTTAAGAGGCCCATTATATTTGAAATTTTCGAATTTGTTAGCTGGTGTAATTTTAGTCATACAGTTAAACATGTAGAATTTAAACAAGCTGAAGAGAAACGATTAGAACTAATACAACTGGAAATACTCGGCCCTGAATTTAGTAAAAAACCACATTCAAAGGCTATTTACACTAGTCGATCCTTAAGTTCTTTGATTTCTAGGTGTTCTAGTGGTGCGTATTATATATATAGATTAATAAATCTTTTAAAATTGATTAATCTTGTTCTAGACTTAAAATCAATGGAATTTGATTTTGATCTATTGAATCTCAGACCAATGATTGTCTTCTTATATAATTATAATAATATTATTATTTTCTAAAATTAATCTTATTCATTCATTAGGTTTTACCAGTAAAGATCTGAATTTTGATATGGATATTGAACCTCAAAATCATAGTAACCCTATTTATTATATACTTATATAATTATAATAATATATTATTTTCTAAAATCAATCTTATTCATTCATTAGATTATTATAACACTATAGAACTGAATTTTGATATGGATATTGGACCTCAAAATCATGGTAGACCTATTTATTATACTTAAATAATTATAACAATATTATTATTTTCTAAAATTAATCTTATTCATTCATTAGATTACACCAGTAAAGAACCGAAAATTGATTTTGTTATTGAACATCAAAATCATGGTAAACCTATTTATTATATATGTATAATTATTTATTGTGTATTTTCTAACAAATTTATTTGTTAGTAGATTATAATTCCGTAGAATTGAAGCTCTCAATGTACATTACATCGATTCTGACTTCGAGAAAACATAATATTGGAGAATTAAATATTGAACCCCAAAATGATGGTAAATCCACATATAATTATGTGTTATTATATCATCTTTAAAAATGCTAACTCATTTTATTTAAATAAATAGGAAAACGTATTAAAGCTGATGACGCAGATTAAAGCTTGATTTCGTAATAAATGTCTACTACAATTTAAATATTATTTTTTTTTATCTTGAAATATACATATTTTTTATTATTTTTTTTAACATTATTTTTTACCAAATAAAAGCTCCAATATATGTTTATTATTTGATTAGTTAAATAACATACTTAAAACAATATTGAGAAATACGTGAGGGAAAAATAAATTAAAATTATTATGGATGTATTTGAAAATGACAATGGACTTGATACTGTACAATCAATAATTGAATAACTAGCAGTTACAGTAATTTAATTTTAGCTAGTTACAATTTTTTTTTATTTATCTATCGAGACGAGTGGTTTAGATTTACACGGACCTTAAAACGTTGGACCGCAAAGCTGCTCTACGTATTTATATAACTTATTAAATACGCAAGAATTAAAATTATTTGCTATTTAGTCTGTAAGTCACTACTTATACTTACTCTGCTATCTGAGAAAATCATTGCTATTACTAATTGATCAAATTTTACTAACGATTATTTGTCAAGTAAATAAAGTGAGCAATAATTAATCAATTTATTTCATAATCATTAGAAAAATAATAAATTGCATTTTACATTATTTATTATTATATTAAGAAACATCTATTATATATACTTATAATAAGTAAAGAGTAAGATACATAGACTAGCTTCCTCATTCCTCAAAGGGTAAGTTTCTAACTCCGTATACTACGTGAAGTTAATTTAACAACTTTTCAGCAGTAGAAGTTTCAAACTAATTTACTAATTAACATCCTAGGAACAAATAGTCTTTATATAAATTTATACTTTATTACAAGTTTATAATAATTCATCTGAACAAGAATGAATATATAACGTTTTTTATAATTATTATGATTTACTAAATTTAGTAGTTATTAACATTTATATACAGTATATTATGTATATAATCTAACTAAATTAATTTGCTATTAATGACTTCAAATATAAGAAAAAAATTAAATGATTTTTTATTTCCGTAAATTTGAGTGCCGTCCAGATAGAAATAACCTTTTTTTTTTTGAACGACCTAGACATGTGAAAATATATCTATACAATTACATCAATGGAACCTATCTAATACATGATTGCGAAAACTATATTTTGTCTAATATCTACAACTAATTGTATTTTTTGATAATAATAATATAATAATAGAAACTGAATAAAAAAAACCGAACATAATGGAAAATTATTAGTCAAGTTACACTATCACTATCTTACTGCCTTTTACTATCTTCTCTATACACTTTGCGTCCTATAGACTTTTTGTAGCGACGTTTCATTCATCTTGTTTCTTTCTCTTTTCATGTTCATTCGTTATTAGATCATAATTTAAGTAAAGTCCATTTGTCTTCTAATTTGATATAATTCAAATTTTCAAATGCTTTTTGTTTAACAATTTTAGTTCTAATACTTTTGCTATAACAATATTCTAAAACTTTTGTTCCGTTTGTATATATAACTGATTTCTTAAGTGATTTAAGTGTAATTTAAGATTTTCTTTCGCAAAACTCATGGTATAAGATATAATTAACTTTGAAACTAAATCAATTCTAAGAATTGCCAATTAATGATTAAACGGAGAAATTTTTATAAAATAAATGCATAAAATAAATGCATATAAAATTTTATTACATTTATTTTAAAGTACAGTACACTAATTATACCATCCTATCATATGATCCTGTAAACTGAAATAATATAATTTTAGTTATAACAAATATATCAATATTTCAAAAATTTCTTAATAATTAAACATTATTAAGCTTATTAAACGTATAAAATAGTATAAATTTATTAAAATCATTCAAGATCTTCAGTTCTTTCGCCATTGACAAACTCTTCAACTATTATTCCTTCTGAATTATATTTTTCCATTAATGTATTAGAGATTGCATGCAAATATCCTTCATAAATGATTTTTAAAAACATACTGGGATGTCTTCCTTTCCAATTATCAAAAAATAACTTACAGCTTTTTAATGCAGGTAGCTCATGGCAATGAAATATAATTTTAAGTAAACTAGTTGGTGATGACTCAGTTAATATTTCAAACAATTTATCCCAATCAAATGTAGGATCATCAAACCCATCAATAAGAATATAAAACCCATTTAAATGTTGACAACTAATTAACAATATTTCTAATTCTAGGAGATTACAATTTCTAATCAACAGTGTGAGAAACTTAATATTTGGGCATTTTTGATAAATAGTTTGAATAAGTTTTTTGTTATTAATTTCATCATGATCTATATAATCTATCTTAATTTCAATAAGATTTCCATTTGTATTATTAATTAACCTTGTTAAATCTTCAATTTGGACACTACTAGATTTTAAAATTTGTAGAAAAGGTAAAGACAAATTTTCTAAACAATTCCATGAAGTATCGATTAATGTAGTACTGCCTAAATCTAATTCTTTTAAATTTACAAAAGATGAAAGAAAATCTGTTGAAGGTTGACTAGTAATCTTACAGTTTTGTATGGTACTTGCATGTTTAATCAACGAATTTTCAAGAATTTTACAAAATGATTCATTGGCATATGTATGATGGATTATATCAATATTAAATAATTTTCTTTGAGCTTCAATCAATTTAATAATTCCGTGATTATTATTCCCTAATTCAATAATAAGTTTCAATTCTTTAATTGAATTACATGATTCTATTAATTTAGTTAAAATACTATCATTAACTCCAGTACTGCAACTAAGGAATTCAATTTCAGAAAAACATAGTTCAGCGCCACGAATAAGATTAATTTGATGTCCAAAAATTTCACACATATAGAGATGAGTAAATTTCATGTTTTCATTAATAAAAAGGTTTAATATTTCATTTCTGACATCTAATATAATCGACTTTTTGTAGATATTTTCATTAATTATTCTCTGGATTTCATCTAAATTTAAATGTCTACAATAACTAATATAATTAAATGACAGCTTTTGATATAAATTGGATAATATTTCATGTTCCCCTATTTTATTTTTTGATGCGTTTGATAAATGTGAAATGATTACATTCAAAAATAACATTTCATTCTTCTTTCTCAGTGAATAATTCCAAGGATTATTCCATAAAATTGGAACGCTTGTTTCACACCAAGTTTTATTGACTGAAAGACATGAATAAAGTACCTTAGTATCATCTTGCAGTTGTTTGAATATTAAATAAAGAATATCCCTATTTAAATTGGACATTTTTTTTTTTAAAAAAAAAAAGTTTTCCGATAGTTGCATATTATTTATATTTGATTATGTTGCACAATTACTCAAATTATACGTTGATGATATCATAGTGTGACACAGCATGATGTAAATTAGCAACTGAATCAATCCAGATGGTTTGTCACTTATAAAAAAATCATTTATAATTAAAGTTTAATGTAAATAACTGAATATATGAATTATGAAATTATTAGTCTGTGCTACTGAGACACCTTTTCTGAAGCCATGCTTATGCTCGAATACATAAATTTTAATGGTATTGTTGCGGCAATATAACATGTGACTAAGAAGGATCAGTTAAGTCACATGATTGCGGATCAATGTTTCGAATGTTAAATATGTTAAACTTATGCAATATGTGCAATATGTTTAATTTGTTAAATATGTTTAATTTATTAAATATGTTAAATATTTTTAGTGTAGTTTTAGTAGTTATAAAAACGCGTATGTTCACCCTGTTGTAAAAAAGTTAATTAGATAGCATTTTTACGGATTAATAAAAATTGGGTTTATTAATAAAAAGTTATCTCGTTGATTGATTGTATTCTGACATTTTTTGTATTTTTTTATTTGTGTTGTAAATCGGGACAGATTTACGGTTATTTTTTTTTGTTGGTTTTTGTGTAACCTTCGCAGATTTTGTTATAAGTGAATTATTCGTTATTGATTTATTATCTTTTATTTCATTTTTATTTACACTTAATTATAAACATTCCTTCTGCTACCACCACCATACATACCGCTTATCCCTTATAAGCACCCAAAGAACTGGCATAACAGTATTGCCAAATACCCTCCCAGTACAAAGAAATATTTTAAAGTACGATTTACAGACCTCTGAAGCCTGAGTTCTTAATATAACTTCATTATAGAAATTAATCATTTCGAAAATTTAAAAAATTTTGAAATAAAAAAAAAAGAATTCAAATAAAATATTGAACAAAAAAAATCTTATCTAAAATAAAGATAAATAGGCGCAAAAATTTGTCTCATTTTTATTGAATATAAAAATCATATAGATCAATTCTGGTCCGGACCAGTCCTCAGATCTTGGACTGAAGACTGTGAGGACCAGTCCTAAGATCAATACTCCAGGACCAGTCTTTACTAGAACAGGAGTTGATCCTTATTTATTGAAAATAAAGGTTTAATTTAATATTATCCATTTTATGGTAATATTAAAAAATATCTGTATAATGATGAGTGGCGAAGAACAACTGAACATATTTGACAATCTTCATAATCTTACAACTTCATGAAAGCCAATAAAGATTTTAAGTGAATTCATTATCACTCAAATTTAAGACCCTTTGCGTCTTTACTTCAAATAATAATAATAATATCCAACTTGTTTACCCAATTTGGGATGTTTATTATTACAAATTATGGTTTAAAAAAAATACTGAAATAACAAATCTTTAGATAAAATAACTAAAAATTTAGTCATTTCATTACAAAATAGCTCTATATGAAAGATGTGTAAAAGATTTAAAGAGGGAAAAAAACACCATCAAGTTCTGGCAAAAATACTTCTGTTATTGAAATATATGTCAAATTTTTGGATATCTAGTTGCTTGATGGAATTCTCTTAATATGTAATCAGTACTGATTTCTTTGAAGACTAGAGATAAACCATGTATTCTTTATATTCTGCCCACTATAGATGTTACTAAATCAAAGAATCATTCAATAATCTTTTGTATGACCGTAAAGCATTCTGTATAGTAAGTACCCCACTATGTATAATAACTAAAGAAAACTTACTTGGAAACCGATATAGTCTATTTGCGGTAAAATAAGGACAGATGCAAAATGTTCTAGTCTAATATTACTACAGCATATTTTGATGATTTTGATGTTATTGTTATAATAAATTTTGAATCAGATATAAAAATGTAATAACAAGCGGTCTTTTTTTTATTTAATACAATATATATAAATATTATACACTATTAATTTCTCGAGTAAAAATTTGTTAGTAATTTTATCAACTAGAATCAATAAGAATTGACCCAGTAGAAGGTTAATTAAAGACAATCTGCATTTTGTGTAAACATTTTAGAATTCTTCAGAAAAATTTAATTCACAACATCGTTGATTAATTAACAGAAATCCTATTTTCTTAATTTTATTTCAAAATTTTGAATTTAATATAATATATAATTGGATGAAACTATAAATACTGCATTCTATATACTGTATATATATATATATATATATTTTTATAAATACTCACTTAAAATGTAATATATCCAACATACTTATATTACTTAAATATTTTAAGACTGTATTAAATGAAATCTTTTTGTAAATTAAAATTTTTTAATTGCCATACATATAATTTTGGTTAATTAAAAAAAAAAATCTTTTTTATATGGTTTTTAAAATCAAAGTTTGTCATATTGATTAACAATGGCACACAATTTCTATGTTAATATATAATAATAATATTTTAATTTAAATTATTGGGTTAATTTTAATATCAAATGCTTTAAGTTTTTTAATTTTTAAATTGTACTAATATCTTTCTAAGTCCCTGACTTAATCCTAACCTTTAATGACTCCAATTAGTATTACCTAATTATTATCTTCTTAGCTTAGTATAAATTCCAACTTGCTTAAAATTTAATAACAGCAAAATATAATTTTTTTTGATAACAATTCGTACAAATTGCTTAAAATGCTTTATTTTTTAAAAATCTTAATATTTTATATTATATAGTTTTGTTTATTAAGTACATCTTACCCCAAATTATCAATATCACATTATAACATAGAAGATATTATTGTGGCTGTGATTTTTACACAACTATGCCATAAGGCTTTGCTATTACATGTAACAGAGGCTCAAATATAAATAATTAAATGTGTATGCTTTTTATTCGTTTATAAATTAAAAAATTTAAATATAAATAAACTAAAAATTCATAGATTTTGCTCTTATTTTCTTGATGTTTTCAAAACTTCAAATTATAAAATAATTTATTAATATACCTATTTTTGAAATAATATACTAAATCATCCAAAATTAATAATCATATCAATATCATAGACTTAAACAACAACATGTTTAGAATATGTTTCTTAAAATATGATATATACCTAACATTCCAAGGAATGAAAGAAGCTTCTTTCAGTAT
The DNA here is from genome assembly GCA_015698045.1 of Rhizophagus clarus. Classification (NCBI taxonomy): domain Eukaryota; kingdom Fungi; phylum Glomeromycota; class Glomeromycetes; order Glomerales; family Glomeraceae; genus Rhizophagus; species Rhizophagus clarus. The sequence goes on along the minus strand of BLAL01000193.1, from coordinate 232,620 downwards.
TGGTAAACACTTACATCAAATAATATTTATAAAACCGCTATAAAGAAACTTCTAAGTAATGAAATGTTATCAGAATAAAGGCTAGAATCTAAGTTTTTCTTTAAAGAAACCAATGATTTTGTCAAGAACAAAATATATTAAAAGAATTAATGTATTTTTTAAGGTATCGACCATTTTTTTTATCTTCAGAACTGGAGGTTAAATATAATCTTAAAGAATATTTGTATACTTCAAATTTTAGAATAGAAACAATAATAATATTAATAAACATTCCAATATTCCTTCTAAGGCAGTAAAAAAATGTATATGTAAGCCTACATATGTAACCACATCAATCATTTGCCTGAAAAGAATAAAAACTATGAATTTTATGAAATTTCGTCAAAATTTTAATTCCTATCTGTAAACCATTGAGCTTGTATGGAAATTGAAAAGATGAATTAGAAGTATTAAGGGGAATTGTCATCATTCTAAATGTAGGTAGTTCATCTAATAAAGACGGAACTGGATTGGAATGGATATTATAGGATCCTTATTATCATTGCTTAAATATTATGCTAAAATAACTAGAGTAGCAAGATGGTAAACCAAACAAAAACAAATTATAACAAAATAAATTTTTGACTAGAAGTTCACCTTTACTTCTACAAATATATATGAAAATATTATCAAACTCACTCTTTATAAACTGGAATGTATAAAAGAAAGAATATTTTACATAGATATTAATAGAAAATGGGAGATGATAAGTCATATTACTGCATTTTCTGTTATTTTCAACCACAGAATACTTATGATATATAGTTACATAGCATCCAAAGACATGGAAAATATTATATTCATTAAGTGATTATAAAATTCAAAAATATCACTACTTATTATAATAAACACTCAGTTTATAATATTATAATAACGATTATTCAAATAACACATTAACAAAAAATTACATGTAGAATATATTATTAGTAAGAAAAGACTAATGAAAATTTTGCGATTTAGAGACAAAAAAAAAAAAAAATTCACTGAAAATAATAAAAACCGAGGAATAACAGTGAAAGAGAGCATGAAAGAATTTTTTGGAAGTGAACTATATTTTAAGGCTAAGAAATTAAGAGCCCAAGAAAATCAAATAAAACCTATCACTAAAACAGTGAGATTGAATGTAAAATTGATATAGAAACAAATCAAGAAAAATAATCTCCTTGACAAAAATCTCGATGGTGAAAAAGATGATGATAATAGTCAACAAATGGAAATTGATGATCTGAATTTTATTCCAGCCTTCAATAGTTTAAGTTTCACAAATGACTTCGAGCTAACAATGAAGCTTTGGTAGGTGATAAAAAGTTTCCAGAAAACAAGTAGAGGTACACATCATTAAAGACGATGATGAAGAAAAAAATAGATCCTAAATTACAATCCTTATTGGACAAAAAGTTCGAACTTGAGAAAGATATGAATAACTATTTTGGTTGTAAGAGAAAGTTGTCCGGCGATCTCAACAATCTGACTATCAAGCTAGAAAAGAAAATAAAATCTGAATTTGAAATAAAAACTGAACCTGGAAATCTTAAAACTAATAATACAAATATTTGTACTAGCAATCCTTTAAATGAATCTAAAAAGCTATCATTAAAGTTTACTAGTTGTAAAATAAATGTAATAAAAATAGATGGGCGTGACTTCCCATATCTTTCAGGTCTTAGCCTTAGTTCAGCTATAAAACTTTCTCCCACAATTTTTAAAATAAAATATATAAAATCAATTCAAAATAGATTTATTTGTAGTAATTTAAAGATTATGAAACTACATGCATTGATGATTGGTTGTTTTATTTTCATTTAATTTGGTTAGGGAAGCACTCAGATTAAAAGACCATCTTGTTATATCATGTGGAACATATGGTTACTTTTTGCATTTTTCCCCTACGCAATGGTCATTTCAACATTTCTGTGATTGGTTGTCTTTAACCAGGAACTTGACAGAAACAACTGGAAGACAGGAAAATCATAACTTCTATTTATCCTCAATAGTATAAAAAATGATGTAATATATAACAGAAAGATTTCAATATAGATGAAGATTATTAAAACACAAACATATTTATTCGATTTATAATTTAAGTAACTATTGCTTTATTACTTATTACACTCAAAATGCTGGTCCATGTTGAGGGACATTGAACTGGTGTATCTACCAGACTCAAAAAATTAAAACCCGTTCATATTATCAAATTATTGCATTGTTCATTATACTCCAGTTGCAACCAATAATATTGTTAAGTTGTATATTAAATACTGATAGTTAAATAGTCAAAAATACTTTATCTTTAATTTGGAATATAGTAATAATTATAAAACTGGTTGTATACTAGTTTTTAAATTACTGTGCAAATAGAAAAAGCATCACTTTAAAAATCATTGCTTTACAATATTATGAGATGACTGCTATGGTCAGAGAGATGTTATCTCATCCTTATTATCAGATATTTTCTATGATCCTCTCTTAGTGGCCATTATAAAATGACAACCTGACATAAAGAAGAATACAAAAAACTTTTATATAGTAAAAATAAATCAAAAAATACATTTTACCAGTTACAAAAATATTACATGAATAATAATGAAAAAAATAAGTTACAAATACCATCAATGACAATGACGAGGGATCTATGCTCCTGAAGAAGAAAATGAAAATTCTTTGAATATTGAAAAAAGACAATGACGAGGGAATAAAGGATTGTGCCAAAATAAAAAATACGTCAGTTTATCAGCTCAAATTCTGGTTAGTCCATTACATATGACTAATGCTAAACATTCACTTTTATAAATGAAGTTATAAAACATTTAATTAAAGGTAACATGAACCTTCTACCCATAAAGTGGACAAGATCACTAGATTTATTCTTATCACTGACATCACCTTGTTTACAGAATCACAAATTAGAGGCATACCTTCTCATATATAAAAACCCATGTGTTTCATTATTTTGAAAATTTTTTCTTTAATGAATAAACAAATTGAAAAAAAAATCAACTTTTTTAAAAAAAAAAATGTTGAAAAATTCCGGCAAAAATTAAATTTTTAATAGTCAAATTAATCCACCTCTTTTTAATATGATTGTCTAATTATTCTTTTGAGAGCGAGTGTAAAAACTTTTAATTCTTTTTAAAAGAATTCAATATCACTAAAGATAGATCAATGTTCTATTATTATATCTTTTCCTTTTATAATATATTCTATATTTCAAAGTAACAAATAGAAAATATATTAATTTTCTGGTTGTCTACTATACTAACGTGGCTTACTATAATGCTTGGATACTAAATAAGAAATCATGGAATAAAAGAAAACTATAAAAGACTTAAAATGGCCAACTAATAATTATCATGTATGATCAAATGCTTATTTATATCACAAAAATCACTGCTGATAGTGATTGGTATGATAACCTAATAATGGTGTTACAAGAGATTCTAATGAAAATGATGGTACTGCTGCAGGCTAAAACCAAAATATCTCGAAGATAATATTGGTGGTGGTTGAATACTGCAGTGGTTGGTCTGCTGTCATCCAAAAATTCAAACATTCACATATTTATTTACTATGTTGTATTAAAGTACTTGGGGAAAATACTGAAATGTATAAAGTACCATGGGCTGGTTGATTAAATAGTGTAGCTATCGAAAAATAATAATGTGCTTTCACATTTTTAAGATTCCTGTAGTTATACATTCAGTTTATTGATGGATGATAATGTGTTAGATAACACAATTATAAGTATTGGTAAATTAGCTTAGACAGGCCAATTATATCAGTGTACTTAATTGAACAATAGCATCTTGAATAAGCTGGTAATGATGGTTGCCTTCTTTTTTTTTTTAAATAGAATATTCTGGATTATCATCTTAACAAATGTAGTGAAGATTAAAAGACTAAAAAATACAGATAATTAATAAAATAGCACAAGTACATAGCAATTGGAAATACCTTCATTCTCATTAAATTAATAAAATATTTCTTGATATAAAAGAAAGAAAAAGAAAATACTAAAAGAAAAACGGATTATTTTTTTTCTTTGGTGAGTTAATATGTGAACTTGGATATCCTTTTATGTGTAGTATAAAAATGCGAAAATGGTATTAAAAAACGAGAATGGATGTGAAGATAGTACAGATTGGATCTTGCAGGAAAGTAATGGTCCCAACATTCAAAAATTTGAAAAAAAAATGGAAGCTCAAGAGTTAGATTCAACTAATTGAGAATACTAATTATCAAATACAGAAAGTTCTATAGTTGTTTTCTAGCTAGAAAATTTTCAAATGTTACAATTAAATACTATAAGTAACAATATTTTTTTCTTCTGATAAAGACAGCCAAACTACATAATTCTATCTAACTGATCTATCAGAAAAAATCTACTGATTAAAAGAAGAATTAAAATAATACTATATGTCAGGTTTTATTAAAATTTCTGAAATTATTAAAGATTGAAAATGATTAGAAAGATATTATAGAATAACTTTTTTCTAATTATGCTAAAATTCTTGTCTATTTTTTTAAAGAAAACGCTTAATAAGATAAACAACAATTAGTGATTCAGGCGATATCGTAGAAAATTGTCCAATCAGCTATAACTGTTAAACTAGTATGAAAATATAGAATTACTATGAATCAGAAATTATTAATCTTAATTAATGACATTTCCCATGGTAATTTCCCATTCAAGGTAAATTCCATTATTTTTGTATTGTTCCATTTGAATTTAAAAGTTTTATTAATTTACAAAAAAAATTTTGAAATTATAAATAATAATGCTTTGTCATTTACTCAGTTGAAATCAAAGTTATCGGGTATACCTGATACATACCCAATATGATATCATCATACCAATAGATATAAGATATGCATTTAATATTTATATTTACAAGTATTATTAATTGTTTATAAAACAAAAATGTACTTTACACATTATATAATTTTTTAAAAACTAAAATAAAGGGGAAAAAGTGAAAAAAATTCTTCTTCCTATCGATTCTTTAGACAAAATTTTCATGGAAAGAAAGTGAAAATACTCATTAAAACACATAGGAAGAATAACAGCAAAAATAGCCTACTTACATAGAAATGCAATATGGATTTAAGTTTCTAAGAAATATTAAGAACTTTTTAAAAAATAGCATATGATCCTCTATTAAGGCAACTGCTTATGTATGTCAAATGTTCACGATTATATTGTAGTCAACAGAAAAAGATAGATGATGAGATAAAGCTATGGAGAAAAAGTAACAATGGCATGTTCTGGGTTCACAATGTCCTTAAACTGGAGAAAGATCAATTTGGAATAGTTGGAGTGCAAGTAGCTGGGAATAGGTTGCATCTGAATGTGCTTATTAACTCAATCAAATAAAAAGAAAACAGGCCATAAAATGCAATTTAAAAAATATATAAATATAGATATAAAAGAAAAAATTGCATATAAAAGAACATATAATGCATTAGCCTTTATGGATGATATAACATTAATAGGAGGAACTAAAGAAAAGGCAGAAACTTTACTAGATATATGCCATAGTTTTTATAAAATTAACGATATAGTGGTAAATCACCAAAAATATGAAATAATTAAAATTAATAGTAAAAAAGATAACGATATCAATATCTTAGAAAGGACGCTACTAAGGTTGGGTCCGATAAGAGTTTGAGTTTGATAATATTGGGCTTAACCTCCTATTTTTCTACAATACACTTTGACAAGGGTGATTTGTCGGACATGAAAATGATTGAGTAACAAACAGTACACAATTAAAGAATAATGGAGTATGGCAAACTGCATACTCAACAGTGCTGTACAAATCCATGTAGTCTAGCTACCGACAAGAATGATGACCGTTTGACGTGTAAACAATGGCAGCGACTAGGTTCTTGTCATATATGTAACATTCTTTGCTATGAAAAGTTGTATAAAGTTTTATTGTTATCAACACATGATATTTTGCAGCAAATATGCAAGGGAGTTTATAGATTGATCTGATTCATATGTAATTCATGTACTCCGAGCATGTACAACAATCATTAACCAATAATGACATTACACGCACTTTGAGCATAAATTTTATACTTACTATTATTAGCCAACAATGATGTATACATATTTATGTATATATATACCGAACTTTTTTTACTATTTTTCTCTTTTAAATTTTTTTCAAGCTTTTTCCTAACCTATACGAATTTCTTCAAGAAGAAAAAAAAAATGATGTCAATATTAATAAGTATTTTTGGATCATCATTCAGAAATTTGAAAATGTACCTCCTTTTGTCCAAAGAAAATATATAACCACTGTAAATGAAAGCGGAACTGAAAATGGTAATTATTTCTGCATGAAAAAAAAAAAGTTCTATTTGTTTTTTTTGTAAGATAACATATAAACCAATTATATTATGTCTTAGTTAACTTATGCAAACGTGTCTTTCCTGTGATCGCTATTATTGGAATTGGGTCTACGCTTGTAGTGGGATGTTTAAATTTTCTTATCATCTGGCTACTAATTAGTTGGTATTTAGGATTTTTTCCGCCAGTTATAAACTAGCGGACCAATTAATATATTTAGGATGATAAAAAAGTTTCGAATGATGACCCATTTATATACTACTAGATCAGTAAATAACTAGTACTTATCAACGCTGGAACTCAGCCTATTGCTCAAGGTAAACGAATTTAAATGATTATTGCCTGTTAAAGCAAAATGATTAACATCTCATTTTAATGTAGACCTCAAAGTTTTATCAGATGAAATAAAGAAATTAAGGCCGATTTGAATGGGTTAAAATTGATATGAATAAATTAAAGGAGAAATTTTGATTATTTGTCAAAGTTGGAGCTATCTCCAACTACTTTATTGAAGAAAAAAATGTATCTAGCGAAAGCAATACCTCTTCTCGTTAGCTGGCATATTTTTTTTATCGTTATAATTCGAAATCAATTCAAATTCAAATCTTTTACCAAAAAAGAAATCAAACCGTTTATTTTCTAGCATATGTAAAACAAAAAAGAAACAGTATTATATATAATGTAATACACATGATTCATAAAAATTAATAATAAAAATTCGTTATTTCAGTTTTCATCATAGCTTAAAAGTAGATTTTTACTTTTTTCATTCATTTTATTTTTTTTTTTTCATTCATTTTATTTTTTATTTCATTCATTTTATTTTTTATTTCATTCATTTTATTTTTTATTTCATTCATTTTATTTTTTATTTCATTCATTTTATTTTTTTCTTTCTTTCAGAAAATTATTAATCAAAGTTTATTGAATTAACTGATACTCATAAATGTAGTAAATATCCTAAACTTCTTTTTAATTTTAACTATCATATTATAATTAAGAAATAATTCCGACCATTTTGATAGTAACGCGATTAAGTAATGAAAATAGAGAAATGATGTAATAATTAATGAATTATTTTTTTCCGCGTAGATTCCATAATACACACGAATATGCGGGTAGGGTGTCCAGGATTTGACCCAAAAAGTGTGGTGCGATTTTTAATTCTGGCCAGGTTAACGTAATTCCGGCTGGAATTAACAATATAATTTACATCAAATTCAATAAATTAATTCGGGGAAAAATTAACAAAATTAATAAATGAACAAAAATAATAAATATATTATAATTATGCAATAATAGATGAACAATTATAAATGCATATGTCAAAAATTACTAAAAAAAAGAGAGGGAACGTTAAGAACGTTCCCACATCAAAAAATTAAAACAGGTTTAACAATACACCTGCTTAGCAATTTCAAAGCCCTGGTCGAAGTTCAGCAAGACCCAAAGCCATTCCTAAAGAAGAAAGAGAAGGAACGTTAATAACGTTCCCAAATTAAAAGACAATTAAAAACAGATTAACAAAGAAAATTGTCTACCAATTTCAAAGATCAAGTCGAAGTCTAAAAGCCGTTCTAAAAAAATGAAAAAAGGAAATGTTAATAACGTTCCTAAACCAAAAAAATATATTAAAGCAAATAAAACAACGATTACCTTGCAAAATTTAAAGCCCAAGTTTAAGTCTGGCGAAGTTCAAAGTTCCTAAGAAATAAAAAAATAAAAAATAAACAGCTTTTGCAGTGCCACAAAATCGGCACAAGATTTCCACTGTAAGGCTGCTCCTTATAACTAAAACTAATCCTATTCCCACCTAAAAGATAAAAGTTAATAAATCAATCCACTTGTCAATAATCTATTAATACCTTAGTTTAATGTCATTGCGGACAGATATCCATTCCACCCATAAATCTTCTCCTAGTTTAACATTTTTGCGAGCAGATAAACCTTTCCATCCATAATACTTCCAATAGTTTACCGTCTTTCAGACGAATAAATAATTATCCGACTAAAAATAACTATACTAAACTAAGATAAAATTAAAATTATGCACTAAAAATAAATACAAAGTTGCGTAGACTAATTAAAATACTATCTAAATTTCGCCTTTACACCACTAATCTAGTGTGACCATACGCAAAAATATTCAATAGAATGAATACTTCTTTTTCATGTGTAGCGGAGTAATTACCTGATTCGATGAAAATAATTGCAATTTTTAATTTAATCATTTTAATGTTTAAATAATTTAAGTAACTTTCTGTAATAAAATTTAATGATTAAAAAAAAAAAAATCAGTATCGCCGATTTGCATCATAAAGATTAATAACATAATTAAATAATAAAATTTTTATTTGATAATACAATATAATGGTTACACCATTCATTTATAATTACATTATTAAAGCGTATATATTACTGTAAATTCATTTATAAATGAAAAGAATTAATTTATAGCTTATTTTTGCGTTCTTGCGTTAATTTGTCAGCCCAAGTCATATTTATACGATTTTTATGTCTGTATATACTCTTTGTCGACTTTATTCATTTTTATTTTATGAATTAAAAAATAATAAATAAGTTAATTAGGTTAAATTATAGATGACTTAATGGTGAGTTGCGTTGAGCAAAGAAATTCGCGATCATGATCATCATATACTGTAGCTTTGATGGTTCAACTTAATTCAACAAAACTTACAAATTATGTGATATTTAGATCTATTATTTAGTCACACAGTTAATATGATAGAAAAAGGTTATTATTACATTTAATTACATTGTTCGCATACCAGTTCAAGTCATATTTTCTCTTCATTATTTAAGAGCTTTCCGTATTTTGTTTCAGTTCTTCAAAAAATTTTTATGCTTTTAAAAATTAATAATTCTTTTTTTGAAATTATTATTAATCCTTTAAAATAGTGGTTCTTAAAACAATCATGAGCGTAACAGAATTATTATGGCTAAAATGGTAAGCCCTGTGAACAATATTTTGATTTGTAATTATTTAATTACTAACAAATCCTTTAAACTTCTAGACCTTATTTCTTATATAAAAACGCGAAACAATAACTTGTCATATTGTGGTTTCTCATGATATTCTTGTTGCTTCAGTCTCATCTGCAATCACATGCAATAGTCTTTGATAATACATGGGTTCATCACTCTCTAAGGAAGCTGAATTGTTCTTGGATCGAAAAAGTTTCATCACATTTAAAAATAAGGTGCGTTATTTTTTTTTATTTTGCAAAGAAAGGGTAACTCCTGGTCAAGTGCGTCTGGGCTCAGGAGAATTACTGGGTTTGTTCGCTTGGTAGCCACCCCAATCTTTCAATTCAGGCGCCCTGACTTTGTTGTTGGTAAAGTCTGCTAATTCTGGAGGAGGAATTGGCTATGTACCTTCTTTCACCACTAAATAAAAAAATTTTAGCGCACTATTAATGATTTTTTTCTTGTATACAGATATATATAGAACGTTCGCAACACAAGAAATATTTACAAACATTCTGGCAGGAAGTAATCAAAGAATCTGGAGTGGTGAGTAAATACATTTAACTCTTTGTGTGAGACTTAATAAAGCTAAATTTTATTTTATTGTAGAATTCCAAAAAAAGAAAACAAGATGAAGATAAAGAAAATATTCAATCATCAAAAAAGTGCCGAAGGGATATTACTCTTTTTTGCTGGGTTCATGGAGATTTGTCTGCAGCCGTACATGCTATTACAATAAAAATTAACAAAGAAAATACTATTGGAGAGCTAAAAGATCTAATTAAGGAGAAATTTGATGCTTTTATTATAGCAAAAGATATTAAACTCTGGAAGGTTGAAATTCCAGATAATCATGATGATGTATTGATAAATTTCCATCTACATGACCATGATATGCTTCTTGCAACCCGTGAAATTGGGGAATATTGGAAAAAAATACCTCCTAAACGACATATTCATGTTATTATAGTCCTGAATAATTGCAATATGAACCTTCTAAGATATGGCATCAACAATCTTCTCAATAATCATAATATTGATGAGTTGTGTTTATATGTTGAGTCGAAATTAAAAGAATGGATTAAGAAGGGAAATCTTCGTGATGATAGAGAGCTAGTAACAAAAGTAATTTTTCATACTTTGCTTTCAAATATTCCAAATTACTCCATTGATACAGAAGTTCCTATAGATGTTTGTCATAAAAGAGTGAAGACAAACACTCTTTATGCCGATCTGTTGATAGTTGAGATCAAATCGGCTAATAATGCAAAGCGAAATCGATTTATTTTTGAGTTCAAGAACAAAGGTATCAACTTCTTGGATTTGCGAATCAGAGGTATGTTTCGATATTATTTGCACTGTCCTTTTGAAACTTTACTCTGTTTACTAATCAATTTTTTACTAAACCAGGCAATAACTCTGACTGGGATGTGATGGAACAAAAGGCCAAAAAAGTTGAAACAATGTCCATAAGTGATGTACGTCAATTGAAATGTAGCAATGCAGAACAATTCGATAAAGGCAAAACTATAGGTGTTATTTTCAATGATGCCTGCAAGCAACTATTTAATTATGTTTGCAATTTAAAAGATGATTATCAAACTTCGGCATTTGTTGTGATGTCAGTAGGTTCGAGAAGATTAATATGGGAAAAAATTAATTAACAAATTCTGTGTATCTTTTATTTGATAAAAATGTAATCATGTACTGTATATTAGATAGAAACGTCATGACCATTATTTATATAAGTTTTTTACATGTTATAGATAAAGTTTGCTCACATCAGTTAAATAATTTTTTTTTTAACATATACCTACTTTAAATATAAAATGGTGCTTCAATAACGTAAGAAGACAAATACTGTTGAAAAATAAAATGGGGATATCGTGATAACGATAAAAATGGATACTGTAAACAAATAAATAATAATCAATTGCACAACAATTGTTAGAGTTCGAATTTTATAGATAATTCATTTTACATTTAAAAAAATAAAAATATATTATATATATAATTGGTCAATTAAGTAAGTTAACGATTAAATTAAAATACAAATTTCATTTTTATGGTCATATTTGTTGGTTCAGTGATATTGTAATTAATAGGATGATATATACATCAAAGATGGTTTAGTAATTTTTTTTGCCTCAAGACTAATAATAGTCCGGATTGTCCGGGGTTAAAACCCAGGTCAAGAAAATTTATGATTCGGTGGGTCAGGTCATGCGGAACACGGATCACGGATTAAAATTATTAATACCGACCAATTAAGTCGAATTAACCTGGTTGACTTATAGTTTAATAATAAAATCCAAAAACTTTACATACAGTATTACCACCTAACCATCATGTTTGTAATTAAACAGTTATATAATCATTAAATAATTTGGAATTCAATAAAAAATTACATAAAATAGTTCGGAATTCAAAAAAAATAAGGTATTTAAGAAAATTTTATTTTATTTTTTTTTTTTCTATTATAATAACAATGTACATCCTTTATCATTTAAAGAAAATTGCTTTAAAAAACAAATATTTCACCAGTCCAGTTATTAATTATTACCTTATCTACAAACCAAATCATTTTTCTCGTAATTATCTTTCGTACATATCAATATTAGTTATTAAACTTCTAATTGCACTAAAATTTTTCTGAACCGCTTGCGCCCATCATTGATTTCAAATTCGTTTGATCATCCTAAATATGTTGTTTATCAACAAATTTTATCCGCGTGTGATTTTTTGCTGGCATTACAATCAGAGACATCTTTTAACAATAAAATATAAAGCCGAAGGTGATTATTCTGTACATTTGAATTTCTGATTTAGCATTAAATTTTATATTTAGAAAATCGTATGTACTTAATTCGTTACATATTCAAACATTCTCAAGTTTGACCCGACTTATTATTTCTAATCAATATAATTTTATTTAAAAACATATATATATATATAAAAAATAAATAAAATGATAATAATAATAAACTAATCAATCAATATATAAATAAATCAATTAACAAAGAAAATAAGTGGATATATGAAAAAAAGTGTTTATGTACCAAAAAAAAAAAAAAAATTCAAGTAAAATCTACTTAATTTACCTATAATTTACAGTACGTGAAGTAGCATTGAATTTATTAATTAATACTTGGTATAATACCAATTTTTTCCCAATTAAGTACTTTTTTATGACGTTCTTCTAAAGGACTAAATTCTCCCTTGGCATTTACGTAGTTATAAGAGGAAGGAGGAAGCGGTTCGTTAAGAGGATTTGTCACCCTATTTATGAATTTAACCATTTGTTCATGCGACTTTGTAGCGCTAGCATGTTCCAAAATCTAGGATATACAGTATTAATGGAGAAATTAATTTTTTATTATTAAAAAAAAAAAAAAAAAAAAAAAATCAATTCAAACACATATAATTACTTGGAAATCATGGCACATGTCTTCGTAAATTTCAAGTGTAGTATTGGTCGGAGTTTGGAATGGAGATTTTTCGAATTTACCAGTATTATAATAAGATGGACCCTTATATTTAATTGGCTCAGCAGATCTATAAGCAAGATAAGTTGCTTCATCTCGTAGTCTTTCTTCATCTCCCGCAATCTACATTATTCAAATGAATCCTTTTTTTTTCAGTACAAATTACCTGAAAGAGGATCATAAGATACCTATTTCTTACCAATAATAAAGGAGGCAAATTGCCCAAGATTTCAGCTAATATCGGACTAACATATGGAATAGCTAAACCTTCATTAGCTACATAGAAATGCATTCTTCCTTCAGGTCTATTAGAAGAATCATGCCAAATTTTGGGACCAAGATTTTGATTCTTAATCTTTTCTGCGAGAGCAGCATCTTTTTCTTCATATTCTTTCTTAGCTTGAGATTCTAAGAAATTACCAACGGAACCTCCTTTCAAATTTGGAAGAAAATCGGCAATATTTTCATCAAATATTGAAGGCGTGCTATTCGTAAGATCAACCCAAGGGCTCTGTCATGTGATACAATAAATGATTTTGTGATCCAACGATACAAAGAAAATAAATCAATTTCTTTACTTACCAAAGCGATGATACCAGCGCATGATGGCAAACCAATATCACGTATAGCAAGACCAAGAGCTATAGCTAAACCTCCTCCAGCGCTATCTCCGGAAAATACAATATTTTTTGGATTCAAAGGTTCAAATCCCGCATCTTTTGGAGGACTTAATAGATATAAATAAGCAGCCAAGGCATCATGTAAAGCGGCGGGAAATTGATTTTGAGGAGCAAGACGATAATTTAATACTATAAAAGAAAATTAAGAAAATTTAATTATATATATTATGTTTGATTGAAAATCTCATTCTTACAAAATATTTAGTTTACCTATAACTCTTGTATTTGCTGTTTTTGCAAAGGTACTTGTAATGACACGATAAGTTTCTTTATTATAATAAGCATAAGCACCACCATGTAAATATAAAACAGTTTTCCTAATTTCTCCTTTTTCCCATTCATCATTAGGAATTTGAACCCATTCGGAAATAATTCCATCATCTTTCAAATTTTTCCATTCAGGATCTAAAACGTGTTCATATGGTTTCAAAATTTTATCAAGATGTACTTGAGCCTCATGTCTATATTTATTATTTATTTTGAATTCATTTATCGTTACATCAAATTTTGCGGGACCAAGAGAAAAACTAAAACTCTCTCTTTGCTTTTGTTCAATTGTTTTAGGTTCAGCATCACAAAAAAACGCTTGAAAATGTTTCATAGCTGAACAAAATTTTGAATCCCACGAAGGTCTAGATATTTCATGGTTTGTTGTTGTAGAAATTGACTTTGATTCGACCATTTTTGAGATAGTAAAACTAAATGAATCAGTGCGGATAATGGTTCTATTTATAATGTCAAGATTTATAAGCACTTTGTTTGTGATCCTGATAGATTACGAATTTTAACTACTATAGTAACAATCTTTTATCAAATTTGGTAACGCCCACCTAGCCGATCATGGAAAAGTCAATAAATACAATAAAATGATAAAATGACGAATTTGGGGGAAAGTACTCGTTTTATACATACATATGCATAATATTAGGGTAGTGCTTCAAGTCATAAAATATTTTCATTTGATGATTACGACCAAAAATGATGCCATTATTTTGGCCAAAACTAGTGCTATATTATTCCAAAATTTCGTATCGTTCTAGCCTAATTCAACAATACCGGATAAAAAACCGGATAAACTGATAGATCATCCGGATCGAAGCACTATATGAGGTCATTATTGCGTTTTTGGAGTGATTTGATCGGTAAATTCTTATTCACTGAAAATTTAATTATTAATATTATTGAATTGAAGGTCCCGAGAAGGGTCAAATTTTGTGACCTTCCGGTTGATCAAATTGGGTCGATTATTTATTAGTGATTCAAAAAAAATCTTATATTTTTTTTAAGAACCAATTTTTTTTTTTAATTAAAATAATCATATTGTCATTTATTTATTTATTCTTTTTTACAACTGACAGCTTTCAAGAACTATTTTTTAAAATTTGTTTCTTAAAAATTTTATCATTTTTATAAATGGTACTTTTATTTCTAATTTTCTTTATTTTTTTTTTAAACATTTTCTACATTCCTCTATTAATTCTGGATTTGTTGTGTGGAATTTTGGCTGATAATCATGTGATCAGCACCCCCAGAAATATCTTCCCCAGTATCACCACAAAATTTTTCCACCCCCACGTGACCTTAAAATTTCGTCACCGGTGTCACACCCTCCACTTTCTCATTTTTCATAAGTAATCCTATTTGTCACGCAATATTCGTCACATGGTTAATTTTTTAATCCTGGCCAAATCTCATAATGCCGGCCAAAAATCACGTGGGGGAGGAAATTTTTTGTGGCGTTACTGGGGTAAATCCCCAGAAATTGGGGATGCAATTATTTTTTTCTAACTAATACTGATAAGTAATTTATTAGCTTAATAAGTTAATTCATAGATCATATTAATTCTGTAGTATAGTTAAAACTGTAAAAATTATTAGTTACGTTTAAGATAATAATTTTGAATTATGCAAAGCATGATCATAAGCGCCTGATCTATTTATTTCACGTGAAATATATCTTGTGCCTTATCTATTTCATATTGGGGATTCAGTTGACAACTTAGTACAATGTTATTTATTTCCACACAGACAATTTCTTTTTCAATCAATTATATTCCCATTTAGCCAAATTAAATTTACTTTTTAATTCCCTTCTCTTTTACCTATAACGTTACAATAAATTGATTACCTTTTATATAATTTATGGTTGCCTAGTTTTCCTGATTCCATTACTTTAGATTACATTAGTAAATTAGAACAACCTTACTATCGTTCATACTTCGTTAAAGCTATTTTAGCTTTCCATTCTTATTAAATTCATTTTTTCCCTAATATTGATGCCTCTACTTTAGGAGGCTCGCGACCCATTATCCTTGATGTTCCATCACTTACCCGTGCCGATATCATTAGTTTGCGCAACAAACGTTTACTTTTTACTGATCAAATTGTCTCCATAGATGGTAGACCATTCTAAGGTTATCAACCCTAGCACATGGAAAGGACAAATACCACGCTGGTACAACAGAATGATTTCCGATCGTACTTGATCAGAACATAATCTTAGACTCATTGATCCTATCCAACAACCAATCGTTTCTTCACTAATTTACAGTCAGCCCACCATTCAGTCTTCGTCCATTGAACACTATCCAACTAACGAATGGGTACTATTCTGGGACGCCCACACATCGACTGAAGTTCTTCCATATATACTATTCTCTTATCTGTATCTTTTGATTTAGTAGTTGAATCAATAGTAAAAATTGTAATATGTTCTTTTAATGATAAAAAAATTATCTGTTATTACGGTTTTAATTATAAAAATTCAATATTACTTTTACTCTAATTAATAATAATAACAATGTGAATTTATATTACCTGATATTCATCATAATCGAACTCTTTTCATATATATATCAATTAATTTGAATTACATGAATTATCAATTTTAATTTAATCAAATAAATTTATTACGTAAAAAAACAGTTTATCAAAGTATAAAAATGCACAAATTTGTACTAAAAAACCTTTGTTACAACATTATCTGATCACAAAAATTTGAAATAATGCGTAGATAAAAACTTAAAGCTCAAACGTCGATTCTTTGTTGCACTTAAAAGCTTCAAATGCTAAATTTCTAGATACGAACAATAAATTCAACGTACTACTCAACAATTATTTGAAAGATTACACAATGAAAACATGAGTAACACATGTTTGTTCGAAAATTTGAGAAGTTCTAGGCCAGCTCTGAAAATTATGGCGAATGCTGTGTAACTCACTGGTTAAGGATGTGATGCACACATATCAACTATTTTTTTTAGAAATATTCCCAAATAGAAAGAAATTTTAATAAGAGAAGTTATTTTAAGAATTTCATGACTTATATATTCTTTTTTTTGATTTTTATAAATTACTGTTTTTGTATTTTTCTAATTTTCCTGCTAAAATCCTTAAACTTTCTATCTTATTATCTAGTTGAGAATTATTATTATTTGGCTCGGAATTTTTTTCGACTTCTTTATGAGATCTTTAATATAAACATCTTTAAATTCTGTTTACACTATTATCGACGCATCATTTTAGTTCTTCTGTGTAATATCGGTAATACTAATCGGCTGCAGTACGGCCTCAGCACTGCCTCAGCCCAGAATCGGTCTTTCAGCTAACCTAACCCTAATAGCGATTATAAAACTCTATACCAATTTCATTGCTCCGCTTCGCTTCGCAATGAAGTCTTTGCACCCCTTTCTTGCGCTCCTGTGCTCGAGCCCCCTGGGGAATTCACCAAATGGTAGTTCGCTAAGATAAGTTGTTGATTGTTCGTTGAAATTTCGTAGTTAATTTATATTTTATAATTTGTAGTACATATTTATGAGAGTCATATTTACTGCAGTTTTTCCAAATATTTCATAAGCTCGTTAAAAAATTCCTTTATGTTTAAATCTGAATGTTTTGTAACTAAAGATTTGGGTTTATTGATAGTTCATTACTCTCTTCTTTTTTCGTTTCTTTATTGATTCTCTAAAATCCGCTGCAAGATCTAGAGGCTAGAGTCGAACTTGGATTTTAAGTTTTTACATTAATTTCAATGTTTACTTTAACTTCAATGAATCCTTTATTTTTTTTGTTATTGATATTACGGTCTACTTCTTTAACTTTCCAAGCTCGTTCTTCTTTTACTGATATCTTAATTACATGTTCCATGCTCCACATAGCTAAAGTAAATGAACACTTGATCTTGAATCATCTTTACGAACTTATTTAATACTAATACTTTTTACCTTTTTATTCATCTTTCACAAAATCTCTAAATAATTGCCAACGATCTCTTTCTCCCCTTTCTTTAAGGATCCATTTATCATCAAACCATTTAGCCCACTTATCATCTATTGTAACACAAAAATAAACTTTTCTTTGATTTTCGAAATACTAACAATCTTTTTTTTTTTTTTTTATAGATTAGTGATAATCTAAAGATCATAATTATTATTTAAAATAAAAGATAATTCGTAAATATCAATGGAAATGACATGCTTTTAATTGGATTTATTTATTTAACAGAAAATAATTATTAATTGCTCATCAAAATCAATGCTTTGGGCTGACCAATCGGATTTGAAGTTATTGAAGTTAATGATCATGCGCACAAAATTACAATTACGTAGTTGATATTAATGGCGCAGATACGCGAAATTGAGGGGATCTTCTGAATTTAATGTTAAAACTTTTAGCAAAAAGTTAGTTTTAGGCGTAGTTGCAGCCTAAAAGTGTTTTTATTTTCGTTTCTTTTTTAGTTATTATATTCTATTTTGATGTATTCCCTTCTTTTTTTTTTCTTTTGTCCATTTTCATTAATTTATTTTTATTTAATTGTCTCATCAGCTGTATAGCTAATGTTTTTTTGTAGGATTTTTTTTAGTACGCCCTTTTAACGATAAGGTTTCCCTTGCCCATCATGTAAGCTAAAGTTAACAACTACGTTCCTTAGTTTCTAGTCTCGCTCAAGAAGGCATGTAACGGTAGGCTTGGGGCTTAGCCTTTGGATATAGGGTATATAGAATTTTTGAAACTTTACTATATAAATAAATAAATAATAAATAAATAGTGACTTTTTTCGTTATAAAAACTTTCCTAATTACAAATAATTAATATGGAGCAATTATTTATTTTTAATAATGACTACACAGAAACTTGATTATGATCTCCTTTTTACCGGATGCCCTTAAAATTTCTTATTTATGTTAATAGTCATTCTAACCCAAAAAAGTAATATAAATAAGGTGGATTTATTCCCATTTTTTAAACACCTATTGTTCTTATATATAATTATAATATTATTTTTAATATAAGCCCTATTTTTTTTACTTGTGATATCACATTTTAAACAAATTATGATTTTGTGGCTATGTCCTAGGCTTTGATAATATGTGGCGAAATTCCCTAACAATCATAAAACAAGTATAAATATGTTCAAATTTTGTTTTCACTCGACCTTCTCTCTCCCCTTTTTCTCCGCTTTAAGAAATGTTAAAGGTCTACACAAGTAATTTTAGAATTGAAGACAACTATGTATAACATATTCTGTGAATATTCTATATTAAATGATAATGAAAAATTATTAATATGATTTTATTAAAAACTGATTAACATGAAACTATCTTTTTTCCAAGTAAAATAAGATATTCTATAACTTTATACAAATTCTTGATCGGCATAACGCAATTATGGTATATATTAGTCTCGGCAGTCTCGCAGAAGACAGCACTTTGAAAAATTCACAGAAGTCGATGAACATGGTTAAAGTACACCCGGTCAACACAATAATTGAAAATTTTAAACTATTTTATTTCTTTTAACATTTCTTACCAGAGTATCAGCTTCAAAGTAATTGATCAAA
This sequence comes from Rhizophagus clarus, assembly GCA_015698045.1. Lineage (NCBI taxonomy): Eukaryota > Fungi > Glomeromycota > Glomeromycetes > Glomerales > Glomeraceae > Rhizophagus > Rhizophagus clarus. Next base: position 213,234 of record BLAL01000193.1, on the reverse strand, counting down.
GGAAATAATTTTAAATGGATCACGAAAAATTAAACTAAACCCTTTAATGCACCCATCTCGTCTAAAAAGATCGTGTTTTCCTTTTTTATTAAAATGAGAATAAGCCGAATAAAGCCAGATCCGCAAGCTTTACACAATCATTTGCTAGTAGAAATAATAAAAGAAAAGGGTAACACAATTTCCGTAAGCGAAAGATCCGAAATTACAATAACCTTTTACAAAGATCTTAAATTATGGCATATTTTAAATGTTTTTTTCACAGCAGCAAGATTTATATTAACGATTTCATAATATGGTGTTCAATGACAACACCACAAAATAATAAATAATTATATATGATTATCTGATATACATCTACAGTATATATGTTGGAAACTATAGAATTACGGCCATAAGAAATGTATGAACCTGGTTTAAATGTTAATATTCGCCAGAAACAAATTCATTACTGGTGAACAAAAATCTGATATAATAAGATACCAATTGCCAACTTAAAGGTTTGAAGAAGCAAAATCTCTTATGTAAGACCAATTGTATTTCAAGAATACATAAAAAACTTTTATTAATCATTAACATAGAATAGACAACATCCTTTCAATACACTGAATACTGAATTATCAGATATGATTAAGCAATTAGGTCACCAATATTTTTACCTTCAGTGTGACAGACCTATTTATTATATACTTCAGTAAATACATGATTATTTTTACAAGTTCTAAGCAGAGTTAAATGAGCTTTTACTGCAAACAAAGATTGATCGAATTTTTAAAATGAGTCAATAATGTGACATGGCTTGATCCCTGACTCAACTCACAGAAATTTTAGTATTAGAACACACAAAGAATACATCTAGTGAAGCATAAAGAAGAATATATATAATACCTTTAATAAAGTATAGTATTTTTAATATACTAAATACCAAAACTTCACATATTAATATAAACTTAATAATGAACATATTTAATAACTGATATAAAAATACATTGTTTTCCACCATAGCTGGCCAATATTATTATAGCCAGAAAGATTATAATCTTCTTTAAAGCGAATGAATTGAAGCTGTGATCTGGAGGTGAAATTTTGGATCTTTATTATGATGATTTTGGTATATTAATTAATGTATACCACTCTTTAGATAGTGTCTATATACAATTTGCAATATGCCAACACATCAAAGAAAGCTAATCAAGAACCGTTTTGTTCTTGGATTTATACCATTTGACAAAAATTTTGATGAGTTAATGGTACCATTTGTTTCAGAAATAAAAGGTTTTGAGAAAAGAAAAATAATAACTGTTCAAGGACAAATAATTTGGGAATTGATGATGTTTGTTAGAAGAGAAAATTGCCATATAATTATAACTAGCTTTCCTTAAGAATTCATTACAAGAATTTAAGATGGATTCCACTTTATTATAAAATTATTTACTATTATAATTAAATATTACATTACATCAATAAATAAAACTGCCAAAAATTAAAATACATAACATTAGATATGGATATTTCTCTAAATTTAGATGGTACTACTTGGTCCAACTTTTCAAAAAAACTGTTATAGAATTATTGCTTCTACATTAGAATTTATTTTAAAATTAGCAAAAAAAAATCAATTATTAATAGGCTAAAAGTTGCAATTTATGTAACACTAGCTTTAGATGGATGGACAAACATAGTTAAATCTCTGCAGCAAAAAAATTTTGTAAATGTATTAAATAAAAGAGAAGAAAAAAAGTAAGTTAAATGTCTAGAATTATTTAAAACCAGATATTGTATATAATAATAGTATTTTAAAAATTAAACACCATCTGAATCCTTGGGTAATAATTGACATGACTTTTTAATACTTGTTACATAAGCATAAATGCTAATTAACTATTGCAATCAACCAAATAAAAGATGTAAACTCAGCTTATATCTGAAAAAAGTGCAGAATATGTATAGAAATACAGCAATAACTATGAAGTATTGCTAGATTTAGCAATCCTATAGAACATCTATAATTTTTTAAAGCATCTAAAAAAAGTGAAATCTTATTTTAGATTTTTTGTTAACATCATGAAATATGCATATAATTCAAAGTATAATTCCTTTTTAAAGTGGAATTACATAAGATTATTCAGTTTTTTTGCAAAAATGTAATCATCACATTCAATAACTCAAAAGTGTAAACTAAAATTTCATGTAAACTGAATCAAGAATACCATTTCCTTTTTATTACATCTATTGTGCCAAAATTCCATTAATGTACTGCAGATAAACTTTATTCCTAGTTTTTTAATATTAGCTGAACTAATAAACCCTCAAAATAATGCCAAAACAAAGACTTATATACTGATAATTATATTTATAACTTGAACTTTCTTGAGAATAAAATGTATATGACAAATATGAAAATTCTTTTGTCAAATGGTAATATTAAATGAAAGTAGCAAAAATTATCTATTATCATTAATAACAAGCAAATCCTTCATCTTTAGTAATGAAAGTTATATAATTATATTTTAACAAAAATCCACCTTACATATAAGGATTTAATATTTTTGATTAAATATATATAAATTAACAAACAAATATAACTATTCAGTATAGAAAAAATGTAAAATAACAATAATAGCGTTAAGGATGCATGGTCTCCATAAAATAATTTTCATATGGCTTACATGTATAACCCACTAGATGATATAATCCTGAGTTATATATAAGCACTTACAATAAATAAATTTTATATTACAAAAATGGCTTCGAATATAATAAGAATATGAAGATAAAACATCCAAAATAATGAAAAAATAGATACTTATATTAAGTATAAATGATAACTTTTTTGATCCAAGAATACAATTAAAATAAGCTAAAATTTGATTTACTGAACTTTCAGTTGTTAGATTATAAAACTAAACTAAAACAAGTTTAATATAGGTTTAATTCAATATTTCTATTTGAAATTAAAATGAATAATGAATTGAATAAAGATAATAATAAAACCAAATATGAACAACTATAATACTAACTTTGTTTTTAATAATTGGTTTATATGTTACAATTTATCTCATCATGAAAAGAAATGAAAAACTTTAGAAGATTCTGAAAACAAAAATTATTGCTAAAAAAGATAAGAAGGAGAAGATTATATATTAGAAAAAGAAATTCTTTTTCACATTTTTTTTAATTTTTTTTTTATTTTTGTCCAATTGGATTGAACATGTTTAATTGGGATCAAACTTTTTTTTATAATTTTTTTATATTTTTCTTTCATCCAATTGGAGTTGGACATTTTCTTTATAGTTTCTTCAACCAAAAAGACAAAGTAAAATCAAATAATTTGTTTTGGAACATTCTAAAAAAATTACAACATTCTTAATGACATAGATAATTACCTATTGGCAAATGAAAAAATATTTATTCAAAGAGTCAAAATATATATAATAATATAGGTAATAGAGTTGAAGTATAATTAGAATAATTGAAGGAATTAAATTATATATTAATTATACAAATTTTTACAATATTTATGAGATGGAAAATTAAGTCTGTATCAAAAAAGTTAATAAGATTAGTATAAAATTTCAAGAATTACAACTGTCCATCTATATTTTTATATATTAGTATAAAATATTATTTATTTACGATGATTTATTTTTATTATATATATTGATTTTTTCAACTTTTTTATAATTTTTTTCCATTTTTTTATTCTTTATAAGAGTTCATTTTTTTTTCTAAATTTGCTGCATTGCATTATATGTTCTTTCTTGAATTTCTGAATATATATTATTTGTATAAAAAGAATTTAATAAATTATTATTTTGCCAATAAAAAAAGATCTGATAGAATACAGTTTGTAGTTTTTCTTTTCCAATATAAAGCAATTATTTAAATGTTAAATACAGTTTTATATAATCTTTAAATAGGTCAGATTGCATAAATAAATATCAAGTACTGCTATAATTAAATTGTTTGATAAGTCAGTTATTAGTTAATACTCAATATTTTTGCATGCTAAATCAAAGTTTTATGATATTATTTTTTAATTTTAATTTGACAATGCAAATTTTAAAAAAGGTTGATACTAACTCTTCATGCTTATAAAATACAAAGTAAAATGTCAGTTTAAAAAAAATAATGGCATATTGTTTAGTATTATCATCTGTTTAATATTAACTAATTTGAAGTTCTAAAATAAAATCTAATAATATATGTTTTCTTTTAATTTGGATTTAGGTATCAGATACATGTTTGCTAAATTAAGCTTATTTGTTTTATAATATTCATTTTATTAGAACAAAACTGATATAATAGTTTTGGTTTTTGTTGATCTAAAAGTAAGTTTATTTGTTTTACATAGCAAATATCACAAAAATCCTTATCTTTATCTTGATAATAATAAAATTTTCATTTTATGGTTTATTAAATTAAAATCCTTGATTCTATAATCAATATTTATAGGTTTGTCATTAATCACTTGACTATTACTTGTAAATCATGGACTTTATATAAAATTAACTTTGACAGTAATATATTGGATTTTATATATAGTTTTAGTTTTAATTCCTTTTAGAAAAATACCTATTTACTTTAATTAATTCTCTTTCAGTTAATATTTGAATTTGATTTATTAGAGCTATTTTATGATTTTTTTTTAATCATAATTTAGTTTATAGGAATACTAAATTTCTTACATAATAAAATATAATAAATAAGGCCAAGAATAGATGAAATTTTGGATTCATTAGGAAAGGTTTAATGTTTCACTTTATTGAACTTAGCTTTTGGATATTAACAAGTAAGTAACAAATTAAAAACTGCTTTTATTATTAAAAATGGGATGTATAACTTTTAATGTTAATCTTTTAGCTTCTATAACACATATGGAACTTTTCAAAAGTATATGATTGGTCTCTGCAATGCATCTGAAACTTTTTAAAAGTATATAAACAATATTTTAAAGAACATATTGTGGAAAAATACTATGGTATACTTAGATAATGTTAATGTTTTCTCACAGATCTTTAAAGAACAATTGTACCATTTGAAAAAAAATGTTAAAAAGAATAGAAGAAGCTGGATTAAAAATCAACACTGATAAGTATTATTTTTTCATTCAGTTTTTATAATTTTTAAGATATGCAATTACAAATAAAGGAATTTTACATCCAGGAAAAATTGAAGCTGTTAGAAACTACCTTATTTCATAAAACCTTACACAATTAAGGGCCTTTTTAAAACCATTATTATATTACTGAAAATCTTTACACCCTATATGCAGTATCAAAGAAAAATATTCCTTATAAATAAACTAAAGAACTCCATAAAATTTTTAATTCTTTAAGAAAAAATTTATTACTGTAATTCTTTTAGCCATCCAAATTTACAAAACCTTTTTATTATTTGCTAATGTTTTACTCACTATACTGGGAACAGTATTAGAACAAGAACAAAAAGATGGGTTTAAACATCCAGTTATATACTGTATACCAGTAGATTAACTAGTAATTAATTAACAATTTTTTATTATAGATAGAATAAAATTTCCTTACTCTAATACAAATATTCTTTTACTAAATTAATATGGACTGTTAATTATTTTTGATCTATACCTATACGGAAAACATTTTACAATTTTTACTTAATGCTTTGCATTACAATTGCCATTGAAATTAAAATAATTGCAAATGGGTTTACCAGACATTTGGCTAGGTGGCAACTAATGTTTATAATATTAAGTATAGACAAGGTGTTGTTAATCATAATGCAGATACACTTTTGCAAATTTTGTTAATAAAAAAATATGGATGAACGAACAACTATATTTTAACTTATACCAGTACCTGTCTGACTTAAGTATCCCTGAACATTATAATATTAGCTAATAAAACAAAATAATTAAATTAACTGAACAATATACTATACAAAATAATAAATTATTTAGGAAGAATAGAGATAAAATGCAATATGTAATTATTCCATCTCAAATAGAAACTACTTTATATAATTTACATAAGATATAACTGGAATACATCTTGATGTAGAAACTACTTATAATAAAGTTAAGGAATGCTATTACTGGCTTAAAATGTATAATGATATAAAATTATTCTAAAATCTTATCTGAATATAATAATAAATATAGATTAAGAAAATACTAGGTTTAATACATATGAAAACCTTACTGAAAATTTTAATACTACAAAAACTCTTTCCCACTTCGTGCAATTCACAATGCACCAAAAATTTTTTATTTAAATTTTTGCAAAAACTGTATATAGTGGAACGAATATGTCCTCACAATATATGGTTGACACATAATCAGAAGACTTTAAAGCCATTTACGAATAAGTCAACAAAGCTATTATTATGAATACCTTATTTCCTACCTTTGAGCTTATACTGGGGGACGAAACTTTCAAGTGGACACTGAAAAACTCTTTCCTATTTGTAAAGAATGTGGGCAAGGATGAGTATCAGCATTATCTCAAAGACTTTGTTCCTTCTCTAATAAGTAAACATCTAAATAAAGTGGCAGACAAGTAGAAATACAGTAAAACCTTTTTTATATTCTCTACAGAGCCACCTTCCTTATACACAAAAATGTTTTTAAGACTGCAACAAGCTTGTGAAAGGATGATGGATTACAGGATCTATTGAAGGATAATTCTGATTTTCAAAATACCTATCTAATCAGTTTATGGATATGAAAATTTCTGTAAATGATAAGCACCAATCACAATCTGAAGCTTCATCAGTAAGTACCAATTAGAATGAAAAAGGAATATTACAAAAGCATGATAAACAAAAACTAAAGTGGTAAAATAAACATTCCTGATATACCCATACTAGGCCTTAAGCCAGTCGTTTTACTTCAGCCACAAGTTTCTTTCCAATCTGCCTTCAGTCTCTCTTTAAAACCCACAGCCAAAACTTTTATACCTAAGGCTAAGAAGGAGAATTAGCACAATCATCTAAGGATATGAGTGATATTGCAGCTCAAATTATTACCAGTTATCACCCTAATCCAAATTTAGGCCAATATTTCGTGATATTCTAGTGTATGATGTTCCTGCCAAGTGGGAGAATATTATCATTTTGGATTATCTAAAGGCTTAGAGAAACATTATCTCAATCATGGTCAAGAAACAAAAAGTATAAGACTGTGTAGTGTAAGCTAGAGATAATGCATGATTTTACTACTTAGAAATAACATTGTCTTTGGATTGCTCCCCTTGATCCTATGGTTATCAGGTGATTTTCAGCATTTTGAATTCTGAAAAAATGTAAAAAAAGAGAACATTTTCAGGTAGTTATTAATGGGCTTTAGACTCTTTTAACTGCTAAAATACTATTAGTTAAGGAACACCTTACAAATTTTATACACCTTCTTCATATTAAAGCTTTCAAGAAAATTAAGAATCCAGATGGATCGTGCAAATTGATTGACTACTTCAAATGTTGGACAACTTACAATCAATCATTAGTAAGGAAACTTTTTGGAATGGAGTTAAACATAATTGGTACCACTACACTGTTCCATCCTTTATTACACATTAAAGAAATAGTCAGGAGTCAGCCTCCAAAGAGCAAAGTAAAACTAATAACAAGAAGCCAAACTCAACCTCTAAATATACCAAGTACTGCCTGAGATCCTCCTTAAGCTCGCCTGCTACAGGATCTAACCACGTCCCTATAAGTTATCTGCCAAAGGATTCACCTCAATTCTTAAGTCTGGAGAGAAGAACAACAAAAGTCATAACATGAAAGGTAAGAGTACAGGCACTTCTCCCCAAAGAAGCTATCTAAAAAACAACTGCATGCTAAAATTATCAAACTCAAGACAGTTTTGATGGACTTTATCAGAAAGTAGTCCCAGGATTAGTAATAATTAGTAGGATTTTTACTTTGCTTTGTTAGATGAGATAGAATATTTTCTTTTTTGTACCCTTTCCCATTTTATTCTTTTACATATTTTATAACTAATTGCTCAGGTGGGTGTTTGGACTGGCCTTTGGTTAGGAGCATTACTTTCAATCTTTATACTGAGTGCATAGTACCTTACAAATTTTAAATAAAGCTAATGCATTATACAACGCCTTTAAACATAAAAAAAAAAAAAAAGAAAATTTCAATACTGCAATGAACATTTAAGTATTCAGTAAAACATGAAGTACCAAACATTATTTAAATGCAATGAAGATCAGAATAGAATACATCAAAGATTTAAATATAATAATGTACAAAGTTATAGTAAAAAAAATTCATTGTACTTCCATCATAATGCCTAGGTGTAGGGAAAAGTTGCTCTAACTTTGTTTAAATAATATTGCAATGATTATCTTCACCCTAAAAATTTCCTTAAGTAAGCCCAGTGCATTTTTATTATATGTACAATGCAAAATTAACACTAAATATTCTTATTCCCTATGTTAAGCTATTATAGTTTAATGTTGGATTTTATAAAATTTAAGCTTCAATACTTACTGAACCAAGTTTAATTAAATATTTAATACTGTATTTTATGGCTTTATAATATAACTTAATTGATCTTTTAAAATTACATTAAATTATATAAGCATTATCATAAACATTTATTTATACTGTATATTGGTTTAAAATAATTTATACACTTTTATTTAGTAAGAAAATTATTATAATTTAACACTAAAGAACTATTAATTTAAATTTTGTTTGAAATACTATTAAACTTCAAGCTATTAAATATAATTTACGATGTAATGTATCATTTTCGTTTACTGCTTTATTCTCCAATTTACAAAAATTCTGTAATGAAAAAAAAAATATGCTGATTTTCTTACAGTGATGTTATATATGTGACTAGCCGGTAAGCTAAGCCCGGGCGTCGCGGGTTTGTTGTATATTCAGCCTCGAGGGGGACATTACAGCTGATTTCATAATGTACGGGACACATGACAAAAATTTGAAATAGTTGTGATCGGCATCACACCCGCTGCTTTTTTATTTTTATTGAGTATTCTAGAATCTGCATTTTTTTTTCGGTTAGTAAAAAAAAAAACATATATGTCACGCCCGTTATATGTCACATTTATAATTTCTTAATGCCATAATTCCGGCCAAATCTACCCCGCTTTAACAGCGGTAACTACAAACACGTGATATGTATCAATCAAACGATTGCACGTGATCATTAGACGTGAATCCAGAATTAATTTACGATCCCTATGAATACAGAGGGAATATTACTAGAGAAATAAGGATATAAGTGAAAAGAGCAAAGATGGCACGTTGTCCAAAACATTGATAAAATGAAAACGGACAAATAATGCACTTATGCACAGTAAGCTTTAGATTTCGCGATGCACGATGAAAAAATTAGGCACAGTATCACTAGCACCCTTATTAAACAACAAATTTCTTCGAAAATTAGTTGTAATGGTAAAGCGAATTGGAAAACTTGCTTGTTCATCATTTTTTCTTATCTTGTTACTTACTATGATCTCTAAAAATTCATACTATAGATTGAACTAAATAATCTTACATACTAGGAAACGGAAACCGTTATAAGTCCGAAGCGAATGTATCACAAATTTTTATCTGTTTATATAAACGTAGTATAAAATTTCAATGGCGTAACGTGTGCGGACAACCGGACTTCGCCACGTGATCTTATATGTCATTAAGGTTCATAAACATATATAGTCCTTCGCTTCGCTTCGGACAATAAACAAAAATATTGTAAGTATGGGTGAGATAACTTATTTCGGAAATTTGAAGTTTATAAGAAAGTTTAATAATAATGATAGAGACAAATTTTCCGTAAAAATTTCCTAAATGTAGGAGAATGACGCAGGAACCTCATTATAAATGGCCATTTGACAAGTATAATCTCTTTTTTAAATAATTACAATTTTTTATTTGGATTAGATAAATGATGGATCATTGATATGCTGCAATAGGTTCGTTCCATCATTCCAGGTAACATTTTTCTGGATTATTTGGTAATCATTATATTTAATTTTTTTAATATTCAATTATTATTTGATTTTTTATTTTTTTATATTTTTCTTTTAATAGTTGTTTTAGTTAAATTTGCTTGGTTTAAGATCTGTGAAGGTTTCCTACCCTGCAATTGATTAATAATTCGTTCTATCATAAGCTATTATTATCACTCGAAAACATATTTAATTTTTGTTACTAATAACTTATTTGAACAGAATTAGTAGCATCGAAGGCTGTCAAAGTTAAATTTTGAATTATAATTTATATACATAATAAAAAAAATTAATCTTTATCAACTAATTTCATTTGTGACTAAGCAATTTCCATCAATTTGAATATGGATTTCTTTCAGCTGTTTATGAATATTACAAATCGAAGGGTCAATGGTTTTTTTTATTGTATTTGAGCAATAATAGCTATCAATAATCTCGACGCCTGTACTATAAAAGGTTTACATCTGAATTAAAATAAATAAATTATTTTCTGCGAGTAAAAAAAGACCAATTAATTTTTTTATTAGATGGATAATTTTAATAAAAAATATAATATTTTCCATTTTATATTAATTGAAATAAATAAAAAATATTCGCCTCTATCATTGTATTGTAATAATTCTGTCAGGAAAAATTCATTATAATTATTAAAAACAAATTTATTTGAACTTTTATCGGTAGTTTGTTTGTTTCTCGTTCTTTAAGATATGCTTCAATGATAATTATTTAGTTCAATAGCATTTCACAAAAGAAAATTTCGTTAAATATTGTACTTGATCACCGTATTTTATCTTCTTGTTTAAATTAATTCTTCAAAAATTCCTCTCATTAAAAAACGTGCATATTGTAAACAATATGAACATAAGTTATATTTTTATCACGATATATTTTTTCGTACATAATTCGAATATTCTTTTTTTAAATAAACGTAAAATCATATGATTTCTTTGGGCATTATTAATGACTCCGCACTAATATGGAATACCCTAACCTAATTAGTAGGTCAAGGACATAGAAACAAGGTCTACGTTACTAATCTAACTGGAATTGTATATAGGCTTTGCTCATGTTCAACGTTACAACGCAACAAGTTTAAAATTCCGAAATTCGTATAAATTGGACTGACCGACTGAACTTATTATTAACTTCTTTCATTATGGCCCATGGGCCGTTTGTCATACTAAAAAAAAATGAGACATTGTTCACACTAGAATCTACATCATCTGTTGATAATAAAAAACCTTAAGAGGCACTAGTGCGTTGACGAATTTATAATCTTGGATACTATACTTTCCAGTATTTCGTTTACATACTTTTTATCTTTATTTTTTTAGACGAATCGCTTGTTCTTGAATATGCAAACGGTGGAACATTAAAAAACCATTTAAGGGTCAATGCTATAATTAAATGGGAAAGCCAATTAAAGTTCGCTAAAGAAATTGCAGCAGCTGCAATTCTGTGCTACATTGCTTCACGGAGATCTTGTAAGCATAATAACAAATATTAATTTTATGTTCCAAAAGAGCGGCTTCCATAAAGCATGAATTCATATTTCACATTCTCTTATTAGCATCCAAGTAATATACATCAATAAAATTAGCGGACTTTGGATGTTCGCGTCTACAAGGAACAAAATTTTATACTAAACCACGTGGCACAGTACCTTACATGGACCTAAAGTTCTCGATAATCCTGAAAATTATCATTTAACCGAAAAATCTGATATATAATTTAGGTGTAATATTATTAGAATTAACAAGTTGTTCATCGCATTTTGACAGCAGTGTTGGTCTTTTGGACTATTGGATTATAGACTTTGTCCAACAACCATATATTTACATAAATAATTTTTTAAAATTGTCTTTATTTTTTCTCTGTTTAAAATCATCACGACGATGGATTATCCATCTAACTAATATAGCTGATTAGCAACACAAATGACATATGAGTATGGTTAATAAATATTTTATTATCTGTTATGTTTTTAAAAAATCTAATTAACATTACCAAAAATTCGCCCTGAATTATAATATAAATTTGGCTAAAATTATAAACATAGTCCATTTGGAATTGGAATTGGACTGGACTAGTCCATTAGAGTCCAAGTCCAATAGTCCAATACTGGGAATTGAACAATTATCCAATTCCAACACTGTTTGACGGTCTTGAAAAACATCACATTTATCCTGAAAATTCTTGATGGTAAAAGAGAAAAACCTATTTTAGGCACAAATGAAAAATTCGTTGCGCTTTATGAAGATAACTTCATCATCGGTTTTGTGGAACATTGCTTCGCAATTAAAATTTGCTACAAATCTAATTATTAATTTATTTAAATAGTATGTTGGAAAAAAAAACCAGATTAACGACCAGATATTTATCAAGTAATTTCTGAACTCAGTAGTATTGATTACATTAAATCCTGAAAACACTATAAATGTGGAAAGCGAGACAACAGAAAAGACAGGAAATAAAGATTCTTACTTACCAAGTTGTAAATATTATAACATAAATTCCGATAAATATAAATTTTGGAATATTTTGTTGTAAATTCTTTCGTATTTTTTGTAATTTTCCATAATCAAACTTTTGGTAATTAGACAGGTAGTAGTACTGGATTTTTCTTTTTATCATATTTTACACATAATAATAAAAGTTGATATTCAAAAATCATGAAAAATATTATCATTAATATTAATTTGTTGTTATCTGTTTTCGATTTGCGTTCTATTAGAGACTACAGACCCTCTCATGTTGAAGATTTTTCCTTTTATTTAATAGCTGTGTCTTGCGTCATTTTGTTTGGTAATTTACAAATAGTTTTAAACCGAAATGATTATATAAAAGATTTAATTTTGATTCAATCAAATCTGATTGATTATGTTCTTTATTGGATATGAAAAAAAAAAAAAACACATAATAAGCGTATATAATACATTCTTATTAATTTATATTAATATATAAAGAAACCAATAAACTATCATATTTATACTATCAAGCCATTAAAAAAGACAAAATATACCTAAACTAGCAAATTGAAATAACCTTTCAAGTTCTCGAATTAATTGATCATAGTCCAAGCTTTGAAAACACTATTCCATACGTCTGATTGACTACAATAACTCCAGAAATCTAAACATATGTGCTCGTCTTTTGGTATTCATCTTTATCAAAGGGATTTTCACCCAATGATATTATGATATTAGCGCACAAAACTAACATCATACCAGCTCGTGATCATAAATTATCTCCCATTAAGCGACGATTCCAACGCATCTGCAAGTTTAGTGCCTTTAGTACTTTTATCATAACTCAAACTATATAAATTATGAAGATTACTGTTTTTTTATCTTTTCAATTAATTCACATATCTGAGTGTCAATTGACTGGAATGGATACAAAATATGGTTCTCGAGTTCCTAGAAATGACAAAGAACGTATATCTCAACAAGCTTTTTTATATTTTGATAATTTCTTAGTGCACAATAGTTAGACATAAACTATACCTTTACTTATATTGTCACTTTTGCCCTTGTTAGACGGTTCTGCAAACTTTCCAAGAAAATATCTCTTCTTAGACACAGCCAAGCTGAATGGAAGATCAATAATTTTTATTGCACTTTCTTGCCTTTGTCGGTCTCTGTTACAAGATAAGTAAACATATTACGGTGATTTAGAATAATTGATAGACTACATATTTGATAAATAGAGCGATGTATCTATAGCATAGTGCACTTATCATTTTTCACTTCAAGATTGAGTTGATCCACTTCCTCAATCGCTTTCTGCAGAAGTTACATCAGGTAAATTAACTACAAAGGAGCTTGAATTATAAGTTAAAACTGATAAAATATTACGAAAGAAAAAATCAAGCCCTACTTGAGTTGACCAAATAAATTTATGATTCACCAGGGATAACAGATAGTTCTTTAAAATGTGAATGTGTTTTTTGGGTAGTGTTTGACGATAAGCAAAATTTCATGGTGCATTAAGATCACAGTACATATCGGGATTTTTCTTGCTGATTCTCGACGGGCATAGAATAAGATTGTAAACATCAAACATTAACAAAGTTGTTCTGCTTCACAATTTTCCTGAGGTTGGAAAGATCATTATCCATCCCAACTTTGAGTCTTTAGCATGACACCAAATACGAAGGCAATGTCGTTAGCGATCGTCTGCGTTCACTAATTTCGTGATTGTATCAACTCGTTTCTAACAATAAATAATCGGATTAATTAAATATAAATATTTAATATTCATACCACATAATATTTACCCCTCTTCTTTAAGTTCTTCAAGATATTTTTCTCCAGTCCAGTGACGGGTGATGTATTAGAAGAGATTCGTGGAATTCTAGAAAGGTTTCGTATAATATTCGATGATGATGATGATGATGATGGAATACCGACAAGTTCACCATCCAAATTATTGTTTATGAGAAATCGATTATCACACACAGATTGAGTTACGCAACTGGCTATCGATCAAAAAAAAATAATTTCCTTTAGTTTTATTTAGCAATTCATGATTGGATCTTCTAAATATTGGAGATAGACGTTTTAAAGAAATTCTTACTAGATAATTGATAAATTTAGCTTTACAATTTCTCCAGGTATCATTTTTAATGATTTTCTTATTATTAGTTATAATTAAAATTTGAGCGATAAGAGAAATATTTTCTTTTATACTATAATAAGTGTTGATCCTGATCGTAAACATTTCCAGTTCGGTTTTTACCAGTAATAAGTTTCAAATGAACTTCACAAAATGAGTAATAATTTATTCTTTGGTGACCTTAAATTAATTCCGTAAAGATATTTACGGAAAAATTACCGACAAATACTTGCGATTTTTCCAATAAAAATTGTATGTATCTGGAATATTGTATATGATCTATAAAATTAATGAGTTAATTAAAATTAAATAACATAAAACGTAATTAATTACTTGAACGAGGAAAGAAATGATATACCAGAAATTTTTGAATCTAAATTAGAAACATCCTAGTGTAACTTGATTTTTCCCACACGACCAAAAACAAAAGTCTGCGTCACTTAATTATTTCGAAGTTATGAACATAAATCCATTATTTAACAAAGAAAAAAAGAACTAAAAAATTAATTAATTATAATAATTTTAATAATTTTTCTCTCTTTTTTTTTCATGAAGGAATTTAAAGAAATAAATAATAACAAACTCCTAATAACGATAGATAAAAAAAAAAAAAAAAAAAAATCAGAGACTAACCCTTTTCATTTTCATTCTTTCTTTTTTTACGGAAAATATTCATTTGTATGTATATACAGAATTTCTATCAGTACATAAAAACAAGTTTGATTAAGTGATTTGGCGTACGTTGAGACTTTGAGAATCATAAAAAAAATCAACTCCGTGAAAATACATGTAAATACATGTAAATGCATCATGTGTTTGACTGCGGAATTTAAGATTAACATGTTAGTTACAATAATGCATCAAGTTTATCATCACCATACTCCTGCATTTTTCACGGATATCGCAAAAAATAAAAACCCATTAGGCTAAGTATTTGTTTTAGTTCTATTCCTTTCTTAATCTAGTTAGCCATGTAATAATAAGGACACATGACAATGGTCTGATGGTCTTGAGATCAAATCACATCAAGTCACATCACAAACAAAATTTCCCCCCAAGAGCTGCGGTTATATTATTTATATGTATGTACTGTATGTGTATGTATTGGTTACTAAGCGTTTCAAGTTATTATACAAGTTATACTGTAGTTATGTTACATTTATAAATAAAATAAATTTTTTTTACAACTTTCCGGAAATATATAATGACAATAGGTCCATTAGAATTGTATGATATGTGCGAAGGATTAATTTAAATTCATATCTGATATATGTGTTATCGGGTAGTACATTTCATGAGGAAGTCGAAATCTAACTATACCACCTAAATACCACCTAGCATACAAATTTAAAAAATATATATATGTAATGTATTAAATCGATTTAACCATCTGATAAAAAAGAATATATCCACCGTGATTATCAAATGTGCGATTACAGCGACGGGAAAAACCAAAAACTTTAACGTATTCTAAAATAAAAAAAACTTTATTTATAATTGAACGCCACTGTATAAAATAAATAAATAAATAAAATAATTTAAGGGACAAAATAACAATAAACATTCTATAGTGCTTTTAATTCGTTATTCCACCAATAATTATTTAATGAATTGTTGGAAAAAGGAAATTGGTGACATTCACATATAATGTAAAACTGAATTTTACGTATGGTAAATCTTAAAAGGTCTTGAAGGTGGTGTTCTGATCTTTGAATGATTAGTTTATCAAAAGTTTGAAAGTTTATTGATTTCTCGTTAGATGCTAATAAAAATAGTGTGGCACAGCTTCGTTCATTTAAATTTGATCATGGGTATAATTTTTGCTAACATTTTCTAGCGTTTTATCTATGTAAGAAATGTATCATTGAAATTTTGGATAACTTTATTTAATTATTGATTCAAGTGATATAGCACAAAAAAAGAGAAAAAATTTAATTTCTAATCAAAAAGATTCATGATTCTTGGCCATTATTAGATAAAAGTTTTCCGAGCTGTATTATCTTTGAAACTAATTTTAGACTCTAAGTACAACGTCAGAACTTGGACATTCCCAACAACTTTAGAGAAAATAAACGAGAAAACTTTTTATATTCGCATATGTCAGGACAAAATTCGAGAATATCGAACGAACTCAATATAATAACAATCGATCCAAAAGACAAATTCGACAAATTCGCAATGCGTTGTCTCTTTTGCATAAAATCGCTCTTGAAATTAAATTAATTTGACGTCTTTTGATGGGTATAAATTTTTTATTAATTTTCGAAGAAGTGCTTCTCGCTGTTAAATAATGAAATAGTTCTAAGTCATTACCCTTAACAGAGAAGTCACTTTTCAGTTCGTAAGTGTCGAATTGCATAACTAATCGTTGTACGAAATTTCTGGAAATAGCAAACCACTCGTCACAAGCGTGCGAATCTTGAAAGGCGGAATACCAATTTCGATTGAGTAAAATAAGTGCTATAGGTATAGGGACATATTTGAAAATTTCGACTTTGAGTTCGTTGCATAGTGATTCCATTGTTTTGGAAAAAAGAAAGATTATTAATGTGTTTTGTTTTATAGAACAAAGAAAGGTTTTTTTTTATTTTATTTTTTTATTTTTTATTTTTATTTTATTTTTTTTTTTTTTTTTGAGAAAAGTTTTGAGGAAAAAGTATGATTATGCTTAAATTTTATCATCTCGCTTTTTATTCCAGTGATTAATTCTATAACGACAGCTATGACATCACTTTTAGAACAAAGATGAAACTTTATTAGTATATTCGCTATCATAAATCTGTACTATAATGATCCCTAAATCAGTATCTTGTATGTATATAACCATATGTATGTAAAGATATAATAATTATTTGATTTTATCACATTTCAGGATAATATCGAATTTCAAAAAATTTTTCAGCCAAATGTTACAATGCACATGCATTTTATGCATCCAGAAACTCTCGCATTCCCCTTATCTAAATTTGTATTTTCGGTAAAAAAAAAAATACTTTTTTTTCCGTCATACCATTATATATTTAATCGGAATGACTATAAATTAAAATTAAGCTTCTCATGGAAAATTGTTATCGTAAAAACGTGAAGCAATAGGTAAATCCTTTATTTGATTATCTATCATAATTTATTACATAAATTACATAATTGTTAAAAGGAGAAAATACCTATATATATTTAAAATCTCATCTTTTTTTTAAGATAAAATTAAAAAAACGTGAAAAGATCAGCTAATTCCAATAATGTAATTTTTTATTGTATAAACTTATCAGATAAAAACACGTGTCTTCCCATTTGCGGTAATACTTTTGTTGCCGGATTTCCAGATAGCTAGAACAAATTCTGTTTGGGACGATATTAACCTTGCACTTTCACCTTTATCTACATTTCTTGCAATATGAATACAACAAAATTTTTCTTAAATAAATTAAGCAAGGGAGATGGACCAGATGCTAAATTCTGTCAATTCAAAACAACTACTTATTATACGTCTGAAAGTCACTGGCACGATACCTCTTAGGATTTCATATCCAGCTGGTTTCAATTTACCACGATGATAAAGAAATTCAAGAACAATATGTTTCTCGAAAGGCCTACAGAATGTGAGCTTTATGCGCTGAGTGACATTTTAATAAGAAAAGAAAAGGAAATTTTTTTTTTTTTTCGAAGATAACTTAAGACTAAAAGAGTAAAGATTTAATCAGCCATATCATCTGCTGTGTACGAGTTAAAAAAAAAAATCGTCCATCACATGTTTAATTGATGTATCACAATGCTTACGTAAATGGACGATCCTAACGGAGTAAACAGGTTTATATAATATTAATAAAAATGTCAGTTTCTCAATGCTCATTTCTAACGCATTTTTTGTTTTTTTTTAATATATATACAAACAGATACACGGTACATTGCAAGCACAAATGTAAACACTTTAATATCTGTGAAGACTTATATTCAGCGATTCTTGCTAGCATATATATATATATATACTAATTTTATTAACAAGTTAATAATACTTTGATATTATCCATAAGCACTCCTAATATATCATACAGACAAAAAGTCTTCTCTAGGTAGGTTGTATGAAAACATTCGACTTAAAATGCCCACCAATAATAGAAACACGTTAAGGCGCATCGCGAATCTTCCTTAACAAAGTATTGTCCTTAGTAGTAAATTAGGAAACCGACTAGCATTTCATTTCACGATGAACTATATCTTAATCTAACACGTAAAGATAATGATGTATTAATTACGCAGTGTAGATCATATACAATATCTATAAACTAGTGAAATTGCTGGGAAATCATCACCTATAGTAAAATATAGTAAGAATGAGATTTGGGCATATTAGAAGATCATATACATATAAGGAAATTAAGGGGTCAATGATCTTTCCCAAATTTATGATAATTTATATATATATATCAAATATATATATATATATATAAACTATCGGAGATCGGGAATACGGTTAATTGCGCGGTTATCTTGTTTTAAGGGTAATAAAAAATTCATTGGATGATTATTTTATTACTTACGTTAATATTTGTTGTTTATTTGTTGTAATTTTATATTTTTTTATATCAAAATAGGTATATTTATTTTTATTTTACTCATTGAAATTATCCATTTCGTTTAACTTAATTTATAAAAAAGTACAAAAGTTTAAAAATGTTAATATTTATAATATTTTTATATTAGTTCAAAGTTTAATATTGTCTATTTTTGTAAAAAAATTTTTTACCAAATTAGAAGACAATAGCAAACGTCTCATGCAAATGCACTTGATCTAAACTCAATTTGATTTAGCCCTTTTAATTTATAAATATCAAAAATTTTCACACAAAAAACTCGTATAATAAAATAACATGACCTGGATGCATAAAATATAAATTTTATGTATGTCGATCAATCACAACAAAAAAAAATATATAAAAAGATTATCATGCCTAAAACTACCTAGGAAAAAAAAAAAAATATCTTTCTCGTTACGCCGCCCATATTTCTCAAAAAAAAAATTTTACCGTTATTATTATTTTCGTTAAAATTATAAAATGGAAGAAGCAGCATTCCAAATAACCCAGTTTGTAAGAAGACCAGGTATTGGTCAACAAGGAAGACCAACTAGAGTACGTACAAATTATTTTGACATCGAAACAATTCCGCAAATGAATATTATACAATACGATGTCACTATAACACCTGAGGTCCCTCCACGTTTGCGAAGAAATGTATTTGCTCGTTTTATTGCTCAATACAGAAACCAAGGAGGAGTTCTTGGGAACACCAGACCTGTATTCGACGGTATGTTTTTAATAACAAAAAAAAAACGCGTCACAAATATCTAAATATTGAACAAAACAAAACGTTGAGTTACTATGTTTTTTAAAATATAAGCTTCAACATGATATCGAAATTATATTACATAATTTCTTTTTTTTTAGAATTATCAATGCTATATGATATCTAAATATATGCTTGTATTTAAAAGTGGGAAATGGATAATAACTAATAACAAATGGTTTGCAGGGGTAAAAAATATATTTTCTCCCAAATTATTACCGTTTGGACAAGCTGGCACTTTTAACGTAAATATTTTTATTTTTTTATTCTTTTTGACTTTTGAAATTTAAAAGAAATTTCATTTAAATATATTTAATAAAATAGGTGCAATTAGCTGAAGACGACGGGCCTACGGCGAGAAGACGCCCACCACGAGATTTTACTATTAAACTTAGAAGAGTTGGGGATGATATTGTTATGGCAGAATTGGAACAATTTTTAAATGCAAGATCCGCTTTAACCAACAATTGTCTAATGGGTATTTTTTTTTTTTTTTGTTCATCCCTCTTAATAAAATGATCTATCTCATAACGGATTATCATCATATTTTTGCAATAAGCCATAACGGCGATGGATGTAATTATACGTCATAAACCTTCTATGGAGCACGTTTCTGTTGGAAGATCATTTTATACTCCGAAAAATGCCCAATCCATCTTTGGAGGTGCAGTGGTTTGGCAGGGATATTATCAATCAGCTCGTCCCACCAGGGGAAAAATGTTGATTAACATTGACTTAAGTGCTACCGCATTTTATGAAGACGGCCCTCTTGTAAATATGGTCGTGAAGATTTTGAATCTTAGACATCCTAATGATTTAATTAGAGGAATTTCAGATAGGGACCGTCAGAAAGTCGAGAGGAGTATAAAAAATCTTAGAGTATATGACAATCATAGGGAGGGAAATAGACGGAAATTTAAAATTGAAAAACTAACACCTACTCCTGCAAACCGTACTATGTTTGATAGAGGTGACGGTAGTACCATAGATGTAAAGACGTATTTTGAAAATACTTATAATAGGCGTTTATTATATCCAAACCTTCCTTGCGTTGTTGTAAGGAAAACCAATTATCTTCCGATCGAGCTCTGTGATGTTATTCCGGTAAATTATATAATCCATTTATCAACATCATACAAGATCTTTTTTTTTTGACATATTTATTTTATAAGGGGCAACGACATATCCGAAAATTGGACGAAAGACAAACAGCTGACATGATTAAATTTACGTGTCTACGTCCGAACGATCGAGCAAATAGAATTAATGCCGGACTTAATGAATTAGAATTTCGACAAAATGAATTCCTTCAGGAGTTCGGAATGAGGATATCGAATGAGATGGTTGTGGTAGGTTTGAAATTATACTTTGATTATAGTTATGTCTTCAATAACGCGAACTTAATCTTATAGGTGAACGCCAGAATTCTCCCAGTACCAACGGTAAAGTATCACCCATCATCAAGGGAACATGATGTCAAACCAAGGGACGGAGTATGGGCCCTAAGAGATAAAAAATTGGCTACTGGAGCCACCCTTGGCTCATGGTCAGTTCTGGCCTTTTTGAGTCAAGGTGAATTAAATGATCAAGTTATTAATACATTCTTGAGAGAATTCATTAATACGTGTCAAGCTAATGGGATGGTAAGTTAAATGATATAAATCCTTTTCTTTTTTTTTCTATGAATTATCCAAAGCTTCTAATAATCTTATAATCATCTATTTTTAACAGAATATTCCAAATAGGAATCCTCCGATACTACATGCAAATCCCATAGGTGATATTGAAGGAGCATTAAAAGAAGCCTGGCTAAGAGCCGGTAATACGGCAAAAGCGCAACCTCAGGTTATTCTCTGTATCCTTCCAAACAAAGGTACTCCATTATATGCGGAAATTAAACGTGTCGGCGATACAGTTATCGGTGTCGTGACGCAATGCATTCAAAGTAAGCACGTACAGCAAGCGAAAAGGCAGTTATGCGCAAACGTTTGCCTAAAGTTGAACGTGAAACTTGGAGGAATGAATTCATTCATTGAGCCCAATCAGATTCCGTTTGTAACGGAAAGACCCACCCTTTTGATTGGTGGAGACGTTACTCACCATGGACCTGGTAAATTATTGTTTTTTCACACGAATTATGTTTGCATAGATTAATAATTTAAAATATTTTGTTTTCAGGCGAAGACGATAAACCATCTATCGCTGCTCTTTGTGGTTCTATGGATGCCAAGGCCTCACGTTATGCTGCAACAATCAGAGTTCAAACGGGCCGTTACGAAATTATCGCAGATTTAGCCAATATGGTTAAAGACTTATTAAAAACGTTCTATCAAACATGTGGAAGAAAACCCGAACGAATTTTATTTTATCGAGATGGAGTTTCAGAGGGTCAATTTAGACAAGTGCTTCAAACTGAAATAAACGCAATTAGGGGTACTTGTTATCATCATTCCTAGATTTATTCATACATTTCGTTAAATTTGATTGAATTACTTTGACCAATTTTTAATTACTATAGCCGCGTGTCAGGCCCTTGAAGCAACTTATAGACCCAATATCACTTTTGTTGTGGTGCAAAAAAGACACCACACCCGATTTTTCCCATTGAATAGGAATGATACCGATAATAAATCGGGAAATTGTGCTCCTGGTACCGTTGTTGAAGTGGGTGTTACGCATCCATTTGAGTTTGACTTCTGTAAGTAATTAAATTTACTTTTATGTATTAATTAATTTTGTAGCATTTCTAAATGATTTTAAATCCTTATTAGATTTGCAAAGTCATGCTGGGATACAAGGAACATCCCGACCAACGCATTATCATGTCTTGTTTGATGAGAACGGGTTTAATGCCGATTCGTAAGTTAATTTAATTTAATAATATAACTAATATACGTAACTAATTTATGTACTTAATAATTTAGTCTACAAACTTTATCATATAATCTGTGTCATATATATGCCAGATGTACACGCACGGTATCTTTGGTAAGATTTTAAATTGCACTCCTTATTATTGTATGCCATAAATGATAATAATTGTCCTAAATTTAAATAGGTACCTCCAGTGTACTACGCTCATTTAGTTACCACAAGAGCTAAATTCCATACACGTTGGAATGAATCAGAATCGTCTCAAATGGGTGCCGAAGCCTCATTCGGTGTAGTTAAACAGGATCTACAAAAGGTAAATTATAAATAAATGAAGAAATCTCAAATTGAATATGTTTCGTTCTATTATCTCGGATTCTAACTTTTGAAAATAAAATAAATTCCTCTTTTCTTTTTTAGGTCATGTACTTTATGTAGCAATTTCATCTTTATGTGAAACAAAGTTATAGGAAACGAAAAGAAAAGAAAATATATTATATATATATTTTTCTTTTCTTAAAAAAATTTTTTTTTTTTTTTTTAAAAAAAAAAAAAAAAAAAAAAAAAAAAAAAAAAAAAAAAACAAGTAAAAAATTTTTAAAAGAAAACTTATTAATAAGTTAGTTATATTTAATCCAAATTTTTTAAATTCATTCATTTTTTTTTTTTTGTGTATTGTCTTATTTATTTATTTATATTTTATTTATTTTATTTATAAGAAATATTTTGTTGAAAAAAAAAAAAAAAAAATAAAAAAAAAAATAAATTATATTATATTTAAATTTAAATATATTTAATTATATCGGTAAATTGTCTTTATGATGTTAAGTAAACATGCAATTTACACTTACATTTCACAGTTAATAATACCTTAGACTAATAGTGATATACCATATAAGATCAAATTGTTTTAAAAAAAAAAAATTGTTAGAATTATCTATTCAAAAACATTCATTTTGTCAAAGTGAACATAATTTCACATAGTGCATGAACTTATAACAGAGTAATAAAGTTGAAAAGAATTGAAGTTATAAAGATGTAATTTATTTACTAACACCTCTCACATCCAAGAAAGAAAATTTTTTAGCATAGCGATCCTTACTTGAAATTATTTAAATATTTAAACACACTACATTATTCAATGTATAATTTTATTTGTAGTTTATTGCTATAAAAATTTAATTTGTATTCACATTTGTTATATTTACCTATAAAACTTTAAACCGATTATAACAACATAATATACTGTATATAAACTGTTTAAAAATCGCAAAATTCAAAACTTACAAAAACACAATTATGAAAAGATAATTGCAGGGAAATGATTCAAAAAAAAAAAAAAAAAAAAAAAAGCTTCCGTACTTATATAATAATTATTTTACAAACTACTATACTCATACTAGAACATTTTCTTTAAAAAAAAAAAAAAAAAAAAATTATGAAGAAAACGCGTTAGAAATGCTTAATTGACATTGTTTTTGTCTCAATTATTATATATTAATAGTTCTTTTTAATTTCATGAATCAATTAATTTAATTAAACAAATAAAGCAGCGACCTTTTTTTCTTTTTAAACATAATGATTCTAAATCAATCTAAGGCAAATTCTAAGATCACGGGAAATAATTAACCTTAATGTGACGTAGTTCATTAAAAGTCAAGTAAGTTTATAGTTGTTAAACATAACCCATCTGCCAATATAATCATAATTATCATTAAATTTTTTTTTTTTTTTTACTTTATTTTTTCCTTTTTCTTGTTTTAATTTAATTATCTTTTTTAAACTTGAATAAATTAATAGATAAAAACTTAAAATATTCCTTTGGACCAAATTACATATTTTTATAAAATTAAATAGGAAAAATTTAAAGAATCATAAAAAAAAAAAAAATTATAAAAAAAAAAAATCATTATTATTATAATGAACATTTTTTTTCTTTCGTTCCCGTTCACACAAAGTACATAACCTAAAATGAGAGTTTGTTTTAGAAAATGAGATAGTTGAGAATAATACGCTTTTGAGTTTTATAATTCACCTTTTGTAACTCTTGCTTCACGACTCCAAATGTGATCGGTGTACCTGACGCATGGAGTCTCGCTCTATTTGTAACTAGGTGAGCGTAATATACCGGGGGAACCTATTTAAATATGTTACGATCATTATCATTTACGGTACACAGTGATAACAGATGCAATTTAAAATCTTACCAGAGATACTGAACGAGTACAACGAGCGTATATATAGCAGAGATTATATGACAATGTTTGCATTCTAAATTATTAAATACATAATTATTACGTATATTAGTTATATTATTAAATTAAATTAAATTAACTTACGAATCTGCATTAAATCCGTTTTCGTCATATAATACGTGGTAGTGGGCAGGACGAGACGTCCCTAGTAGGCCAGCGTGGCTTTGGAGGTCTGATAGAGATTCAAAGTCATTGAAAAATGCTACAAATTTTACATTTTAAACTCAATTACTTACAGAAATCGAACTCAAATGGATGTGTGATGTTACCATCGACGACGGTACCAGGAAGACAATTTCCCGATCTGTCGGTATTTTGTCTATCCATTGGGAAAAACCGTGTGTGATGCCTCTTCTGCACCACAACAAACGTGATAGTTGGTTTGTAACCTGCCTCGAGAGCCTGGCACGCGGCTGTAGTAATTAAAAATCGATCAATCAATTAACGAAAAGCATGAATAACTTCGAGAAATTATATATAATAATTACCTCTAATCGCTTTCACCTCATTTTCTAGCACACTATTAAACTGGCCTTCAGAAATTCCGTCTCGGTAAAATACAATTCTTACCGGTTTTCTCCCACAAGTCTGATAAAATGTTTTTAATAACTCTTTGACCATATTTGCCAGATCAGCAATTATCTCGTATCGTCTTTCTTGAACTCTGATGGAAGCTGCATATCTTGATGCCCTAGCGTCCATAGAACCACAAATGGCTGCGAAAGATGGACGTTCATCGTCGTCTGAAGAGATGAGAAGCATAAATATATTAAAAATAATTTGTATGAAAAGTAACTCATATGTTTTACCTGGTCCAGGGTGAGATACGTCTGCGCCTATCAAAATAGTAGGCTTTTCTGTCACAAATGGAATATGTTCAGGAACGAGGAATGAATTCATTCCTCCGAGTTTAACGTTGATTTTTAGACATACATTAGCACAATATTGTTTTTTTGGTCTATTTGTGTGCACCCCTTGGATGCACTGTGTTGCGACACCAATGACTGTTTCGCCAACACGTTTAATTTCGCCATATAAATCTTGTCCAGTATTTGGGAGAATACAAAAGATTAATTGGGGTTGAGCTTTAGCCACATTGCCAGCCTTCAACCAGGCTTTTTTCAACGATTCCTCGGTGTTTCCTATAGGATTTTCGCGACATATAGGAGGTCTCTTATTTGGAATATCCTGTAAAAAGCCAGGTAATTAATTAATATTAGTTATAAACTCATATGAAAGTTAATTTATATTTAACTACAGTACCATTCCTGTCTGTACACATGTATCAATAAATTCTCTTAAGAATACGTTAATAGCTTGATCGGGTAATTTGTTTTCATTTATGAAGGATAAAACCGCCCATGAACCGAGAATAGCACCAGTTGCCAGTTTTTTATCTCTTAAATTCCACACACCATCTTTCGGCTGGACATGATGATCTCTTGATGATGGATGGTACTGAATTGTTGGAGTGGGGAGAACCCTAGCGTCTACCTGTAGAATTCCAATCATTGAAATATAATTATTATCAAAGTATAATCTATTTCCACGATGCCTTATCCTATTTACCACTGTCATATCGGTTGATATTCTTATTCCGAATTGTCGGAGGTAATCATTACTCCGATAATCTAGTATATTGAGACCGTCCTGGATCTTATTTGCCCGAATGTTCGGGTTCTGGCGAGCAAAGGTCATCATATCATCCGTTTGTCTTCCAGTCAATTTCCTTATGTATCGTTGTTCCTGTTAAACGAAATAAATTTTTTTCTAAAAAAGAAAATATTTTTATATTCATATAATTCTATCGATGAATATATAATTTACCGGAATTATATCACAACATTCTATCGGAATAAAACTATTTCTCCTCACGATGACGCAAGGAAGAAATGGAAATATTAACCGTTTATTGTGAGTATTTTGAAAATAGGTTCGAACGTCGGTATTACCACCATCAGCTAAATCAAACGTAGTATGAGTTGCGGGAGTTTGGGTCAATCCCTCAACCTTAAATTTTCTTTGTGGTGTCCGATGGTTTTCCTTTATTCTAAGTCTTCTTACAAAATCCTCAACTTTGTGATGGTCATTTGGTGAAAAGCCTCGACGCAGATCATCGGGAGATCTAAGACCTAATATTTTTGCAACCACTTGAATAAGTTGTCCACTTTCATAGAAAGCAGAAGCACTTAAGTCAACGTTTATCATCATTCGTCCTCTTGTAGGACGAGCCGATTGATAATACCCCTGCCAAGCCTCTAAACCTCCAAAAATGTGTTTAGATCCCTGTGGAGTATAGAACGATCGACGCACAGTAGGATATTTTGTAGATATGCTGTGACTTATAATAATATCCATGGCCATTATTGCTTGTTACATAAACATAATTATAATCCAATATTAGATTCATTTTTATTAAAGAAAGAAAGGGAAGAAGAAATTTACCCATTTGGCAATTTTCGGTAAAATCTGCTCTTCCATTTAAAAATTGGAATAGTTCTGCCAAGACAATAGCCCTAGTTCTTCTTAGTCTAATTCGAAATCTTCGCGGTGGACGTCTAGTAGTCACGGCCCCATCATCTTCCCCTATATCGACCTAATTTTAAATAATTTAACTTAAACTCCTTTTTTTTCTAATTTAAAAATAAAAACGTAAAAAAAAAAAAAAGATATTTACGTCAAACGAATCGGCATCAAGTTGCAATGATCCTGTGCGCAGCGCAGTGAAAAACACACCATGTTAGATATAATAAGCAAATGATGTATGAAACATACCAAAACTTGTATTACATTTTTACCTGTGCTTGCATACATGTTTGCTTTTCCTATCAACATTTGCGATTAGTTAGTATTCATTACTCTTTTAAATACAGGCATACATTTAAACATCATACAGCATTGATAATGCTAAGAAAAAAAAAATTATATAATACGATTTTGATAACTTATTGAAATTATATTAATCTTTCGGTTTGTTTTATTCAATATTTGGATATTTGTAATGAAAACAATTTTTTTTGTTATTGAATACATACCATCAAACACAGGTTTTGTACCCGAAAGGGCAGCTTGGTTTTGCTCAACAAAACAGTTAAATACTTTCCTATTTAAACGCTGAGGGACAACTGGTGTAATGTTTACATCATAATGCAAAATGTTCGTTTCCTGCATCGAAAGTACTTCAAAGAAGTTTGCTCGTACTCTTATACGTCTTCCTGCATTACCAAGACCTGGTCGTCTTGTAATTTGTAATGGTCTTTCTTCCATGTTATAATGTTAACAAAGATAAATAATAATAATAATAATAATAATTTTTAATTTCTCTTTTTGATACTTTGGGATAAAAAAAAAAATTGAAATTTAGGTATGTATTATAAAAAGAATTTTTCTTTTTTTTTTTTTTTTTTAACAACTCAATGATAATGGGCTTTTTATATATAATTTGGTATTTAGCTGATTGCCACTATGTGAGTTTTTTTTTTCAACTTTAACAATCTATTTATTTTATTATACAAGTATTTTCCAGAATAACACTGAATAACTAGAAAAGAGATTTGTAAATTAACGAGTTAAGTAAGATTCGTGGGAATTATTGCTATTGTTTTCTCATTTGGTAAAAAAAAAAAATTTTTTTTTTTTTTATATAAAAATAGTCAACATTTAACCGGTCTAATATATATGATAGATGATTTTTAGAAAAAAAAAAAAAAATTATCTTTTTTTTAAACAAAAAATAAAATAAAATAAAATAAAATAAAATAAAAAAAAAAAAAAAATTTGGTATGTTAAACAAAAAAAAAAAAAATTTTAAAATATCTTAATAATTTTATAAATAAATAATTTATCCATTTTTGCATAAAAAATTATAACTATTTAACTAATAAACACAACAGGATAACTTTAATAAGAAGAAGAAATGTTTTTTGTAATACATACATTACTCGGTCATTACCTTAAACAATAACTGTACCCGATTTTAAATTTATTGAAGGGTACAGCACTTGTGGGTAAAGATCATTCCTTATATGCTCATATGACCGAATCACTTGATTCTGTTTTCATGATAATCTACAAGATCCACATAAAAAAAACGGATCTGGATGAAATCTTATATATAAAGGATCTACAATTGCCGTAATTAAATAATTATTACGGTTATCTTATTATCATAAATAAAATGTCAAATCTTTTACATATATGGTAAGGAAATAATAAAATGTAAGGAAATAATAAAATAATACAACAAAACATCCATATTTAACAATGTATAAACTATTATACTAACGGATAATGAATAATTGTAATATAGTTTATTGGTTAGTCTATTAATATTTAGACATACTGATCCGATATCTTTTTGTTGATAAATAAATACCGGATAGATTAATTTATAGTCTTTATGATTACAAATAAAACAAGTTTCACAATCTAATTATACTTTTATATGCTATTATCATATAATAAGAGCATGATCTTATCTGGTGTTTTCAAGAACAAGTATAAATCTTCATAAGTATTAAGGTAACTTTCATGCGTACTTACATATCTATTTTCACAGTATATATTTTATAAGGAAAATATAAAGAACCGTGATTAGTAATGGCTATTTACCTTAATTGACATAGTTTGTTTTTGTGCCAATAATTAATTTATTATTACATAAGCGTTTTTTTTTTTTTGATGGAATAACTCCGACGACGTATTCAAGCTTAAATATGTAAGTTATCTGTTGTATCAATTAATTTATCCAACTTTGTTTATATTGCACAAATAAAGCGACGCCTTTTTCAGAAACACATGAAAAGTTAAATATCTATGAACGTGTGATTAAAGAAAACTATAATTAATTTTATAATACTTTAATTAAATGTCATGCAACTAATGCTGTTAAATAATATTTTTTCTGGTAAACTGTATTTTACACGTGATTATTATTTTTTGGACAGGAGATTATAGTGCCTAAAGATTTGTAATATACACTTCGGAAAATAAGAAATTTTATTTATTTTAAATATCATTAATAATAACATAAAATATCTTTTTAAACTGAATATATCAATAAATAATAATTAATAATTTTTTTTTTTTAAACTATATATTTCATATAAAATAAAATTATTAAGAAACTTATTTTTTCTTTTTCATTTCTGTTCATTCACATAAGTAAAGTTGTTATACAAAGTACATAACCTAAAAAGAAGGTTTATTTTAGTAAATGATATAATTAAGAATAATTCGCATTCGAAATATCTTTATTCGTTTATAATTCACCTTTTGTAGATCTTCCTTTACTGTTCCGAATTCGGTCGCAGCACCCGGCTCGTTACGTAAATGGAGTTTTGCCCTATTAGTAACTAAATGAGCGTAATAGACCGGAGGTACCTATTTAAATGTCACAATCATTGTCATTTTTACGGTATACAGTGATAATAGATGCAATTTAAAATCTTACCAAAGATACTGAACGAGTACAACGAGCATATATATAGCAGAGATTATATGACAATGTTTGCATCCTAAATTATTAAATACATAAATTATTACGTATATTAATTGTATAATTAAGTTAAATTAACTTACGAATTTGCATTAAATCCGTTTTTATCATATAACACGTAGTAGTGGGCAGGACGAGACGTCCCCAGTAGGCCAGCATGGCTCTGGAGATCTGATGAGGATTTAAAGTCATTAAGAAATGCTAATTTTATATATTAATGTAAATTTAATTACTCACAAAAATCAAATTCAAACGGATGTGTAATGTCACTATCAACAACGGTACCAGGAAGACAATTCCCCGATCTATCGCTATTTCCCTTTTCCATTGGAAAAAATCGAGTGTGATGTCTTTTTTGCACCACAACGTAAGTGACAGTAGGTTTGTACGTAGCATCAAGAGCTTGACATGCGCCTGTAGCAATTAAAATTGGGTCAATTAAATTAATGAAAAGCATGAATAAGTCGAGAAATGATATATAAGTACCTTTAATCGCGTTCATTTCATCTTGTAAGACTTTTACAAACTGGCTTTCTGATACTCCGTCTCGATAAAATATTATTCTTCGGGGCTTCTCCCCAGAATTCTGATAAAATTTTTTTAACAAATCCTTAACCATATTCGCTAAATCTACTATTATTTCATAACGACCGGTTTGAATTCTTATTGATGCTGCATAACGCGATCCCCTAGGGTCCACAGAACCACAAAGAGCAGCGAAAGATGGACCCTCGTTATCATCTGAAGAGATGCGAGAAACGAAAATATATTAAAGATAATTCACATGAAAAAAATATATACTATATAATTTACCAGGTGCAGGATGAGATACGTCTGCGCCTATCAAAATAGTGGGCTCTTTCGCTAAAAACGGAACATGTTCGGGAACGACAAATGAATTCATTCCTCCAATTTTAACGTTCATCTTTAAGCAAACATTTGCACAATACTGTGGCTTTGGTCTGTTCATTTGTTCGCTTTGTATACACTGTGTTGCTACGCCGATAACTGTGTCACTAACACGTTTAATTTCGCCGTATAAATCTTTTCCTTTGTCCGGGAGAATACAAAGAATAAGCTGTGGTTTTGCTTTCGCCGTATTACCAGCCTTCAACCAAGCTTTTTTTAATGAATCTTCAACATCTCCTATAGGATTTGCGCGTAATATAGGAGGCCTCTTAGTTGGAATATTCTGTAAATATATGTTAAAGACGGAATGATCAAGTAAGTTAGAAGATTAAATGATTAATACAAAAATAGGTTTATATTATTTAACTTACCAATCCCGTATTTTGACATGTACTAACAAATTCTCTCATAAACATATCAATAACACGATCAGGTAAATCATTTTCACTTAAAAAGGCTAAAACTGACCATGAGCCGAGGGTGGCACCAACTGCTAATTTTTTATCTCGTAAATTCCACACGCCATCCTTAGGCTGGACATGATGCGCTTTTGATGACTGGTGGTACTCAATTTTTGGAGTGGGAAGAATCCTAGCGTTCGCCTGTAAAATTAAGTTCGAAATATTGAAGATATAACATTCCTATCATGATGTAATAATAATATTTAAAACCTACCACTTCCATTTCATTTGATATGCTCATCTCAAATTGTTGGAGGTATTTATTACCTCGATAATTTAATATTTTGAAACCATCCTGAATCATATTTGTTCGAACGCCCGGATTCTGACGAGCAAAATTTATCATTTCATCTGTTTGTCTTCTATTCAATTTTCGCATACATCGTTGTCCCTATTATAAAAAATTTTTTTTAGATAATATTCATTCGTATAATCAATTGTTGAATATATGATTTACCTCAATTACATCACAAACTTCTATCGGAAGATAAACGTTTCTCTTCACGACAACGCAAGGAAGAGATGGAAATTCTAAAGGTCTATTATAGGTATTCTGAAAATAAGTTTTCACATCTATTTGACTACCGTCTCCCATATCAAACATGGTGCGGGAAGCCGGTTCTGGGGTCAATCCGTTAATCTTAAATTTTCGTCTATTTTGATTTCGATGGTTTTCTCTTATTTTAAGATTTTTTATATACTTTTCAACTTTGTGATAGTCATTTATTGAAAAGCCTCTACGTAGATCATTGGGAGTTCTAAAGCCCAATAGTTTTATAATCAACTGAACAAGAGGACCACTTTCATAGAAAGCAGTAATACTTAAGTCTATGTTTATCATCATTCCTTTCATTGTGGGACGCGCGGATTGGTAATATCCTCGCCAAGCCTCTAAGCCTCCAGAGAGGGGTTTAGCTGTCTGCGGATTATAAAATGACCTATGTATGGTAGGATACTCGGTAGAAATCTTGTGGATGATAATAATGTCCATCGCCATTATTGCTTATATAATATGGTTATAATCCATTGTGAGATTCATTCTTATCAAAAAAGGATAAAAAAAGAAAGAATTACCCATTTCGCAATTCTTGGTCTTATTGCCTCTTCTTTGTGTAAATAAGGATAATTCCTCCAGGTTAATATCTCTAGTTTTCTTTATTATGAGTTTAAATTTTCGTGGCTGACGTCTACTAGTCGTGCCTTCTTCTAATTCGACCTTATTAAATTAAAAAAAGAGTTTGTTAAGTTTAATTGTTAAAGTCAAAAAGAGTAAAAAAAAATAAAGATATTTACGATAAAGTTGCCAACGGGTCCAAATGGTAATACCTTGGGTGAAAACATATTTTTTTTCCCTGAAAATCATTTGTTAGTACCATTCTTTCTTTTAAATAAAAGCATATATTTAGAAATCATATTGATAATTCTAAGAAATTGTTAATATAATTTTGATAACTTGTAGATGCTATGTTATAAAAAAAGTAACCTCCGGTTTGCTTTTGCTAGTTCAATATTGTTTGGGTATTTGTAATGAAGAATAACCTTTTTGTTGTTGAATACATACCATCGAATACTGGTCTTGTATTCCCAAGGGCTTGTTGATTTTGCTCTACGAAACGGTTAAATATTTCCATATTTAATTGTACATCCTTATTTGCTCGCGGAGGGACCACAGGTATTATATTTACATCATAATGCGAAATGTTTGCTTCCTGCATACTATTAACTTTAAAAAAGTTTGTTCGAACTTTTATTTTTCTTCCTACATCACCAATACCTGGACTTTTTATAATTTCAAAAGCGGGTTCTCCCATATTATATAGTTAATAATAAGAAGAATAATAATAACGAAAAGTAATTTTTAATTTTTTTTTTTTTTCTCTGACTTGAGATAAATGAAAGTGTTAAAAGATTAAAATATAGATTGGGTATGAAAAGATTTTTTTTTTTTTTTAACGGCTCAAGGGCACGATAATTGGTCTTATATATAATTTTTTGTTTGTTGCTGCTGATGAGTGATTGATTATCATCATGAGAGTTTTTCAATTTGAAAATATGCACTTGCGTGTGTGAAAATGTGAAAAATGTGATTTGGAATTAGATCTTATTGAACTTCTTAAATCGAATGAATTTGTAAGGATCGTGAGAAATACTGATTTATTTTCTAATTTGATAAAATCTTTTTTTATGAAAAAAAAAAAAAAAAAAAAAAAACAACAATAACCGACTTAATGTATAATTATGTACTACTTTATTTTTGACTTTTTTTTTAAAATCAAATTGGTAGGTTAAATGAAATGTAAAAGTCTGAATAAATACAACAAAAGCAAAATGTGAAACGCTGATTGATTGTAGTACACATCCCACATAAATGATACAATAACCATTCAATTTTAATATAACAATAACAACAATTATTTGTAACTGATGATCATTCCTTATATGCACATGATTTTCTCATGTGACCAAATCATTTATTTGTTAAAATGCTACTGCGTAACATCATACAGTACATCATCTATAAAATACTGTAATTGTAGAATGAAACTATTGTATATAACAGGCAAAATAAAAATGTGTGCTAGCAGCACCTTCCAAATTCAGTGGTTAATATACGAGTAATTTTATCTCTTGCCGAGTGTAACTCGGTAAAACTTGTTAGAGAAATAAAACAATACCGCTGTGCTCGGATCAAGTGTTCCGAATCTAACGACCAAGTTTTTACCTAACTCTGGATTTTACTGAGTTTTGTCGAATGTGCTCTCGGTATAGGATTTTTGTATCCCGCATATTACGAATTTTAAGAACAAAAATATTTTCGCTTGTATGTGGCTATGTGTACTATTTATGTATGAATATGAAGGAACAGGTATTGCTTATTTGCATTTTTTTTTTGTGACAATAATCAATTCATTAAACAGTATAAGCTAATATGTTGTTTTATTTCCTATCCTAGACCAGTATAAGGTTCTAAGATTCGGCTGTTTTTTATTACGATGACATAAAATTCATGTACCAAATCTTAAAAATTAGTCGGCATTGCTTACATATTTACTAAACAATTTTGTTTATATTAAAATAAAGCGGCGTCTTATCTTTCCTTTTCAGAAACAGTAAGGAAACTATATGTACACTGTATATACACCTTATATATACTGTATATTGATGAAATTTTTCGTCCATATTCAATTATTTTTTAAATGAAATATTTAGTTTTTTATTTAAGAATCTCACAGCTAATGATTTCAAAAATATTTTTCTAAAGCAGCTCGCCTAAAGATTATAGAAAAATACTTTAATGCCACGTAACTAATGAGTTTATTGTCATCTTTTCTCACTTACCTCGAAACTTTTTTTATAGCTGTCAAATAATATTCATACCGATATAATTATGTGTATGCTAGAAAATTAGAAATCAAAATTCTAATATTAGAAAAACCGCAATAGATGGTTAGAAATAGTTCACATATGATTACAATGGTACGATGTTATTGAGTACGCTACGTGACTTACGTGACTCATACATAATGTATAGAAATATATTATCCGCTGATTGATATCATTTACGTGATTATGCAATAGCTTATACCTACTGGCAAACAAATTCATGTACTGATGTACATTCATTTATACACGCCTAGTAGGTATATAATCACGTAAATGATAGGATTTCACTAATTTACCCGACATATTAGGGAGGTTGTGATGCAGTGTGCTAAACAACCTACCTAATTACCCTAATCCTAATCCGAAATATCCCTACCCCTAAACCTCTAACCCTAATCTAAACCTAATGGGTAAATTAGCAAACCCAAAATGACAGGGGATGCGGCATATTTTGATCGAATCAAAAATGATCAGCTGATGATGATCATTTTATGCTCTAGTAGTAAAATTACGCTTAGCCCCAAGACCCCAACCATCAGGATAACGTGTTCTTCGTTGCGCTTAAAATTATTTATTTATTTTACAAATAATACAAATAATGAAATAACAATATAAAATATCTTTTAAATTGAAATAATCCATAAATAAAATTTAAAATATTTTTGTGTCAAATATACAATAAAGAAATTTACCAAAAAAAAAAAAAAATAAAATAAAATAAAATTTTTCATTCACATATAAAGAAATTTCTACGCGAAGTACATAACCTAGAAAGGAGTTATTTGAGAATATGAGACAATTGAGAATAATACATATTAGAGATATTAAATTTACCCTTTGTAGTTCTTGCTTTACTACTCCGAATGTGATTTCGCCGCCCTCCGACTCTTCGCGTGAATGGAGTCTTGCCCTATTAGTAATTAAATGAGCGTAATACACTGGAGGCACCTACATAATTATAATACAAATATTATCATCTACGACATACAGTGATAGCGAATGCAATTAAAATCTTACCAAAGATACCGCACGTGTACAACGCACATATATATAGCAGAGATTATAAGATAAAGTTTGTAGCCTAAATTATTAAATGCATAAATTAGTACGTACTGTATATATATTAGTTATATTAATAAATTAAATTAAATTTAACTTACGAATCTGAATTAAAACCGTTTTCATCATATAATACGTGGTAGTGGGCAGGACGAGACGTCCCTAGTAGTCCAGCATGGCTTTGGAGGT
The DNA here is from genome assembly GCA_015698045.1 of Rhizophagus clarus. Lineage (NCBI taxonomy): Eukaryota > Fungi > Glomeromycota > Glomeromycetes > Glomerales > Glomeraceae > Rhizophagus > Rhizophagus clarus. Next base: position 176,681 of record BLAL01000193.1, on the reverse strand, counting down.
CTGATAGGGATTTAAAGTTATTGAAAAATGCCACAAATTTTATATTTTAAATTCGATTACTTACAAAAATCGAATTCAAATGGATGTGTAATGTCACTATCGACAACGGTACCAGGAAGACAATTTCCCGATCTGTCAGTTTCTCGTCTGTCAATTGGGAAAAACCGTGTGTGATGCCTCTTCTGTACCACAACAAAAGTGATAGTAGGTCTGTAAGTATGTTCAAGAGCTTGACACGCGGCTGTAGTGATTAAAAATCGATCAGAAATAAACCAATTAAATTAACGAAAACATGAATAAATCGAGAACGATACACAGTATAATATGTACCTCTAATCGCGTTTATTTCATTCTGTAGCACAGTTCCAAATTGTCCCTCTGAAATTCCGTCTCGATAAAATAAAATTCTATCTGGTTTTCTCCCACAAGTCTGATAAAATGTTTTCAATAATTCTTTAACCATATTTGCCAAATCTTCGATTATTTCGTAACGGCTGGTTTGAGCTCTAATTGATGCCGCGTAACGTGAGGCCTTAGCGTCCATAGAACCACTAAGGGCAGCAAAAGATGGTTTTCTGTTGTCACCTGAAGAAATACAGGAAACTAAATATTTAAAAATAATTTGTGCGAAAAAAAAAAAAAAAAAATTATAATTTACCAGGTGGAGGATGAGATACGTCTGCGCCAATCAATATGGTGGGTCTATCTGATATAAACGGAATCAGAGAAGGACTAATGAATGAATTCATTCCTCCAAGTTTAACGTTCATCTTTAGACAAACATTCGCACAATATTGTTTTTTCGGGGTTTTCACGGGTCCACTTTGGACACATTGTGTTGCTACACCGATAACTGTCTCACCAACACGTTTAATTTCACCATATAATTTTGGTCCTTTATTCGGGAGAACACAAATAATAAGCTGTGGTTGCGCTTTCGCCGCATTACCAGCCTTCAACCAAGCTTGCTTTAATGATTCCTCGGTATTTCCTTGAAGATTTGCGCGTACTATTGGAGGTCTCCTATTTGGGATATTCTGTTAAAAATAGATGATTATAAGAATATTAGAATATTGAATCTTGAATAATTCATATAAAAGAAAGTTTATACCATTTATCTTACCATACCCGTGTCTTGACATGTATTAACTAATTCTCTCACGAATGCAGTAATAACATTTTCAGGTAGTCTGACATCATTTAAAAAAACCAAAATTGACCATGAACCAAGGGTAGCACCAGTTGCTACCTTTTTATCCCGTAAGTTCCACACTCCGTCTTTCGGCGTGACATGATGTTCTCTTGATGACGGGTGGTACTGAATTACCGGAGTGGGGAGAATCCTAGCGTCCACCTATAAGATTAATTGAATTTATAAATATAATTAATATATTAAACCAAAGTACAATTTATTCTCGTGATGCAGTAATCATATTTGAACCTACCGTAGTCATATCGTTTGATATACTCATCCCGAATTGTTGAAGGTATTCATTTCCTCGATAATTTAATATTTCAAGACCTTCCCGGATCTTATTTGCCCGAACAGTTGGATTCTGACGAGTGAAGTCCATCATCTTAGATATTTGGTCTTCATCCAATTTCCTCATATATCGTTGTCCCTGTTATACAAAATAATTTTTTTTAAAAAAGTCATATGATATCGCTAGATGAATATATGATTTACCTGAATTACATCACAAAATTCTATTGGAAGATAAACGTTTCTCCTTACAACAACGCAGGGAAGTAATGGAAATTCTAAACGTCTATTGTAAGTATTTTGAAAATAAGTTTTCACATCGATCTGACTACCGTCTCCCATAACAAACATAGTGTGAGAAGCCGGTGTTGGGGTCAATCCCTCAATCTTAAATCTTCGTCTATTTCCCGCTCTATGATTATCCATTATTTTAAGATTTCTTATAATAACCTCAACTTTTTCATGGTCACTTTCCGACAAGCCACTACGCAATTGATTATATGAACGATTTTCTAATATTTTTGAGACCAACTGAACAAGTGCACCACTTTCATAAAAAGCGGTAGCACTTAAATCTATGTTTATCATCATTATTCCTCTCATAGTGGGTCGCGCCGATTGGTAGTATCCTTGCCAAGCCTCTAAACCCCCAGTGAGGGGTTGAGTTATTTTTGGAGTATAAAATGATCTACGTACAGTGGGATATTTTGTAGAAATCTTGTGACTGATGATAACGTCCATCGCCATTATTGCTTATTATATAAAATATTGTTATAATCTATTATTGAAATTCATTCTTATTAAAAAAAGGAAAAAATTACCCATTTCGCAATTGTTGGTCATACGACCCTTTGCTTCTAAAAACAGGAATAGCTCCTCCAAGATAATATCTCTATCAGTTTTTCTTATTCTAATATTAAATCTTCGCGGTGGACGTCTACTAGTTACGGGCGCATTGTCTTCCTCTAATTCCACCTAATTTTGTTAAATAAGTCTTAATAAAATTTTTTTTTAATTTCAAAGTCAAAAAGAGTGAAGATAATTACGTCAAAAGTGGCAGCTTGTCTAAATGGTAATAACTTAGGTGAAAACATATTTTTTTTCCCTACAAATAATTTATTATTAATTTTAACATCATTTGCCTTTTTAAATACAAGCATATATTTAAACACTATACAGCATTGATAATTCTATAATATTTTGATAGCTTGTTGAAGCTATATTGTAAAAAAAAAAAATAGTAAAATTTGTGGAAAATAATCTTTTTCATTAATGAATACATACCATCAAATACCGGTTTTGTATACCCAAGGGCTTGTTGATTTTGCTCTACAAAACGGTCAAACACCTTCCAATTTAATCGAGGAGGAACGACAGGTGTTATAGTTACGTCATAATGCGAAATATTCGTTTCCTGCATCCTAGTAACTTCAAAGTAGTTTGTGCGAACTCTTATTTTTCTTCCTTCGCTGCCAATAACTGGTCTTCTTACGAGCTGAGTGATTTGAAAAGCGGGTTCTTCCATGTTAAAAAGTTAATGAAGAGAATAATATTAATTACGAGAAAAAAAAAAAAATTTTAATTCTTTTTTGAGATTCGGCATAAAGAAATATGTTAAGAGATCGTAATTTAAGTGAACCATAAAAAAATTTTTTTTTTTAGCAGTCTAGGGATAATAACTGTTTTTATATATAAATTTTTGGTTTGTTGCAAACGAATCATCATGAGAGTTTTTCAACTGAATTTTTTTGTGTGTGGTAAAAGTTCATGAGAATATCGCCAATTTGGTAAAACTTTTCATTCTAAAAAAAGTCAACATTAGCCGGCATAATTTTAGTTTTCCAATTTGGTAAAACTTTTCATTCTAAAAAAAGTCAACATTTATCCGGCCTAATTTTTTCTTTAAAAACAAATACATGTTTTGGTAGTATGATTTAACCATTTCAATATAAAAATTACGATAAACAGTAAACATTTTACGTAATCCAATCACTTATATTCACATGATCACTCACCACATGACTTTAATTTTTCCCACAATTTTTCGTAGTTGTTCTGGCTAAAACTTAAATATTGCACATAAAAATGATCTACAATTTTATAGTTTTGATAACGAAATAATAAAATATGTATACCCAAACCGAGCTAATATTTTTAAGGTCACCTAGAAATTGAAAGAAAGTGTTAATATATTACAAGAAAAATAGTAAGTATGGTAAGGACAAGCCAATGGATAAACCTCCTTCACAAGAGTAAGCCGTTAATGGTCAAGAGAAATCTCGCTTCTTAAGCCAAATATTCCAAAGATTTGACTAGTACCGATGTGTGTATACACATATATATAACTTTCTTTGGAATCAATAGACCCTAATTAGACTTTCTCATGTAAGATTAGTTACTTTTTTGAGTTGCTGACAATTTTCAACGTTTTTTCTTTGAAGTATTACCATTGTTCACGATGTTTATGAATAAGATAGGTTTTAAAAAAATTATAGGCGTTGTTTACAAAAAGATTGTTTGTGTAATCGAAAAGCAGGGAAGATTTACGAGAAAATTTTTTTGCATTATCATGAAAAAGCAGGGAAGGCAGAGTATTTATGTTAAGCATCTTGAACTTATTTTCTTAATTTTGAAAGTACATATTTTCCCAAGCATCTGATATACAGTACCGGACTCAGCTAAATTAAAAAAGTATAAATTTTCGGTGATTAATTTCTTTTTATCAGTAGTCTAATGAAGTTTATGTATCTGGCTTTAAGAAATTTTTAACAATCAGGAAGTCGTATTGTAATCTTTTAATATATATTGATATATTTAATCAAGAAAAATATGAAGAAATGGAAGAAATGGCATTAGAGAAATTAAAAATAATATGTTTTACTCCAACAGTGTATTTCATAAATCAAGCTATGATAATATCACTTTTATGGGGATTACTCTTTTTAGAAAAATTCTGCAACATAGATTAAAATCGTATTTATGTATTCAAACAATATTTGTTTTTATTTTATACCATGTCGTCTAAGAAAAATTTAACAAGAAAAGAAATTTTCCTGTTAATTCAGCTTCACTTCCAAAGTTCCATTACAATACTAAATTATAATTATTTGACGCCATATTATTATAAACGATCAGCCAAAAACGTGTAGAAAGAAACATCTTAAAGTGAAATATATCATACATTCATTTCATACTGAAATATAATAAATATAACTGGTGTTTCTTAATAACAGATAATCGCCATCGATTGCATCGATTTACAGAGCCCGGGATCAACAAATACCAAATACAACAATCAGATATTTATATTGAATGACTAATGAAAAATTTATATAGTTACATTTTACACGTCAGTGAAAAAAAAAGGAATATATAAATTATTAAAAAAATTCCCTAATCACTTAATATTGTAAAAAATATGGATTCTTTACCTTCAGATAAACAATACACAGATCAAATATATCAAAATGAACTTGATTGTGATGTTATTTTTATTTTAGATCAGAAACCTAATATTAAAAGAATGTTTGGTCATTCTTTCATTCTGAAAGTTAAATCATCTTATTTTAATATTGCGTTTCAATGTACGGATAAAAATTATGAACTTGTAAAAAATTGTTATCAGTTCACTTTTCCTGAATATAGTTTTGAAATTTTTAATACAATCTTAAAGTAAGTTATTATTTATTATTATTATTATTTTATCTCATTATTTTAATATTTAAATCTATATATAGAATTATCTATGGTAACGATATAAATGTTTCGACTATGGATGAAGAATTTTTGTTGAATTTATTGAAGGCAGCTGATCGTTTCAAACTATATGATGATGTCGATTATTTTCAATCATACCTTATTGAAGCTCGATCAAGTTGGATATACGATAACATTTTTAAATTAATCGCTGTAACATTTGATAATGATAACTTTCATCAATTAAAATCATTTGTTATAGATTTGATCTGTAAAGATACGAAATGGTTTCTCGGTTTGAAACAATTTAATGATTTATCTGAGAATCATTTGATCAAATTTTTACAAATAGATGATTTATTTATTGAAGAATTTCATGTTTGGAATGCTGTTCTTGGTTGGACATTTAAAAGAAATGCTGAACTTAAAGAAAAAAATGTTATTAGATGGTCAGATAAAGAAATTGATTGTTTTAAAATGACCTTAAATCCACTTATTCCATTTATACGATTCTTTCAGATATCTAGTTTTAAATATTGGGATTATATTCATGAGTTTGATAAAGTTTTACCAGAAGAGCTTATAAATGAGATTCTTGAATATTATTTCAAAGGCTCTTTACCAGTAAATCACTCTTTATTATCATTAAGAAATGTTCGAAAGATCGATTCGGACCTTATTTCATCAGAACAGGCTGAAATAATTTCGCTTTGGATTGAAAATAAGATTCCAAAAAAATTTATGGGTTTGGAATGGGAATTCAAATTTAATCTCTTGTATAGTACGAGAAGAGATAGCTGTTCAGTAAAGAAATTTCATGAATATTGTGATAATAAAGGTGCCACTATTGTATTAGTTAAAACAGAAATTTCCGATGAGATCATTGGTGGTTATAATCCTATTTCTTGGGGAAATTATGAATATATTGAATCAATAGATTCACCAAGATATTTGCCTGATGATGACGATCAGATGGATATGGAAGAAAGCAATAACATATCTACTGATGATACATTTGCTTTCATATTTTTGTTCAACAACAAGAATGGTAAAAATAAATTGGGAAAATTTAATTCTACTGATATTTCTTATACCGTTCATAATTGTTATGAGTGTGGTCCATGTTTTGGTACGACTGATCTATGGATTACTCCTAAGGAAGATCATTCAGATAAACATAATATTGCTTATCAGCCTTTATCAAATTTTGGGTATCATCGACAAGATTGTTATGATATCGAATTAAGAGAGGAACCAGGTGGCTTTCAACTTGTAGAATATGAAGTATTTCAAGTAGTTCATGTTTAAAAAAAATTGAAATTTATTTTGAAAAATAATTTTGCTACCTTTTGTGTATTTCTCATTTTTATAAACTTTTTAGGAAACCCATTTGTAAATAATAACCCAAAGTAGCTAAATTTGTTTTCTTATGCACAGTCAGCCGAAACAAATCGTCTCGTCTCAATATGATTGGCTACACATCCTTTAGTTTTCTTGTTACAATTATTACAACCTCGTTCTATTTACGACACGCGTAAATAAATCATTTATTTCCAAGCAAAATAAATGATATAATTTGATTATCTATCAAAAGTTACAAAAAAACTTACTACGATACGTTTATAATATCAAATCTTATTTTATTATAGTAATTCGCACAATAACTATAATGCAAATTTGTCTTTTTAAATTTTACTGTAATAAAGAAATAAATATTCGTGTGAATGTATTTAGTTTGTGTAATTTCCTATTATTGTTAGGAGTTAATATAATTACTCGTGTTGAAAAATATAAATTCTCGCACAAACTCAATTATTATTATGAAAAGCCATTTTGCATTTTGATCATCTGCTGGAAGATTATTTCGAATAGTCTGATTCCTTATAATTGTTAAATAGTAATAAAATATACGGGTGAATATTTTTATTATTACATAATAATAATAGTATTTCTTCACCGATCAGTAGATCACTTTTTTTCATCTCTTGATTGAAACTGAAATAATTGAAACTGAAATACGTCTGCACATTTTGTATGCAACGGTATCCATTTAATACGTCAACGGTTAATGTAAGCGGCTAAAAGAAGTCAAGACAATTTATTTATGTGTATTAATTATTTCACGATATCATAATAAGAAATGTATCTTTAATATTGTAAATTTATGGACGAATAAATAAAGTAAATATATCCCAAATTAAATTGCAGTTTTTATAAATTATATATAATCATATACAGTAAGATGTTCAATTTGGAATTTTGGATCAATCGTCAGATTAAGAGCTTTCAATACCAGAAATATTTTGATCCGCTTAGCTTGCTTATTCAAAATAAATTCTTCGAATGAACAAAATTCAAGTTTGGGATCATATTCTTGAATAGAAAATCAGGGAGCTTAAGAGATATTTTTGTTGATATTGTTAACATGTGAGGTTCATGTGCGTACTAGAATGTAAATATGATGTTATTAATAAATAAATAAATAAAAATTATTAACTTATTCTATAAAAATCTTTAGTAAAAAACCCTCATGAGTTTCTTGGAGATCCTCAGAATTTGCACCCTAAAAAATTTACAAATGTAAAATAAAGTGTTAAAACCATATTCCAAATAAATATTACCTATATATTATTGGTAACCTTAAAACCTTCATAACTAGTAAAGAGGTACAATATCATAAAAAACTTGAGAGAGGTATCACATTATAAAAAACTTTTAATTTATCTGAAATAAAGAAGAAAATGTGAGTACTAGTACTATGTAATTAACCAAAAAAAACCTTAATATGAATGGTTGATGAAAACATGATAATAAAACATTTGTCCTTTAGCTAAATATATTTAGAGCGCCTTTCAGAAAGTACAAATGCCATTATACAATTAACAAAACCTTGCACACAGAGATTTGCTTCATTAGAAATTTCTGGAAACAGGGAAGGACGTTCACAGTAGGTTGCTCAACTATGGCCACGAGGCGCTTCCAGTTCTCTGAATCAAAAAATCCTAATGAAACAAACAATTGCATGAAAAATTTGCCAAACAGTATTGGCTTGTTGAGGAAGGTACATAACTATTCCTCCTCCAGAATGATAGACCTCAACAAAGGGAATCTTAAGGTCCACCATCTAAATCAATACACTAACCAGTAAGCATCATTAAAACTATGTTGCATTGTTTACACTTTAAGATTATGTGCACTTGGAATTGTCTTTCATAACTTTCACAGCAAACATTTAATGATAAATATAATACCTTATATTGCCCAATTATGGTAGATTCATTGATAAATTATAACATAAATGTGAAAAAGAGGTCACAATACGAAAAGAGAGGTTATCATATATGAAAAAAAAAAGTGTCATAATATGAAAAACTATTATGAAAAAAAAAATTATTATAAGAGAAAAGGTTATATATATGAAAAAAAGAAAGAGTTTATATGTAAAAAAGAAAGAGAAAGAGAAGTTGTTTATATTACATCTACCGGTATAAACCAGAATTATTTGCTTATATGTAAACAAGTTGAACATGAAGAAAAGTAATTCAACAGTTTTGAAAGCAATGTCCAAAGAAAATTATTGTTCAAACCTTTAAAAGATTGTGATGATAGAGTAAAATGAATTGAATTAAAAAAATTAAAATGATCGATAGTCACTTTACTATGTAATATAGTAATTTGTGAAGAAGGAAGGGGATCAAAATGGCATATAAAATAACAGCTAGTTCAGCATGATAAGAAGAGGGTCATCTGTCAAATAGATATAAATTGTATAAATGGAGCGGAAGAATTTAAAAATTAATAAGATAAGCTAAAAATTTATTCAAAAAAAATATTCATTAAGTTAATTTTAATTAAAATGCTTATTTAATAACTGAAGCTAATAATACACTTATATATTGATTGATAATTACTTACATTATATTTTATATTTATTCTTGAACCGCGTAAAAAAAATTTATAATATTAAAAAATACAACAAATATTTGTTCTATATTTTCTATATTTTAAATATTTTAATTTGTACTAATATGTCTTTAACCAGCACTATTATACTGTGCTATTAATAATTTCTTGAATCTTGCAGTAATTCTGTGAAGGAATCCCACATGTTCCGCTAGAGGATTCTATAGATTTCTGATTAAATTTTATTATGCACGGAAATCTCAGAAATCCACAATTCTTTTATGAAATATGTGGTTTTGTGTGAAAACCTATCCATAAAATTTGATGTATAGAATTCCACGTTTAACCTATGTGGTTTTATGTGAACTGATCTACCTAAAATTTCCTAATGATTTTTTACAAGTTAAGGCCATACCGAGTTAATTATATGTTTAACATTATTCCTCCCCTCCTTTTTGTCCTCAAAATGGGTTTAAACATCACCTATTTAGCAAATTTGATTGGATAAAAATCATGTGACTGTTATGCTATTTGTATTTTAACCAATCAGAAATCATTCCCCCTGACAGATTCCAAATGTAATGTTAAACATATAATTAATTCGGAATGGCCTAATACCTCTTAGCTTATTGTCCAGTTATAAAAGGTTGGATTTATTTAGTTTATAAGAGAGAATGTACTGAAGTTAACGCTAATAAGTTTTTCATCCATTAGAGTTACAGTAATTTTATGGTATCACAGATCATATTGGGTAAATAAATAATTTTTAAAAGGTAAATAAATCAATAATAGTAAGCATTTTTCCTTCATTTGGGAAAAATAATAAGTATTAATATTATCAGTATCTTTTATTCCATAATTTTCTTTAAAGTTACTTTTTTCACTGATATATAGTGAAAATTTCACTTTGTAAAAATTATATATAATTCTATAGATAACATCTGAATTGTAAACCCATCATTCAAGTTTTGTTCTATTTTCTGAAGAATTAGAATCTAACAAATATTGTTTTGAAAAATCAGCTGGATTTTTAATTTTGGTAATTTAGTAAATTTTAACAACACTTTGCAAGAATAATAGCAAACCATTTTGTAAAAGTGATAAAAAAAACTTTGAAAACAAGTCTTCGTGTTTAAAAAAATTTTGTAATAATGATTATGTGAAGTTAATCATAAATGAAATTGACTATCTATTAAATAAATAAAAACCATTATGATTGCAATAATTATGACCATAATTAATTTTTTGTTTTTCTTTATATGATGTACCTGTAACTTTAACTAATTATGAAGAAAATACCATTCTAATCATCTTTTATGAAATAATCTGATATTCTGCTATAAATAGATTTGTTTTATAAAAAAATTGGAAAATAGAATTATTCAAAATATATAGAAATTTTTTTTTATTTTTCTATTATAAATATTAATAATAAAAGGATGTTAAATATATTATCAGATTTCAAAGGTATTTATAAAATTCCATATAAAAAATGCTTATTGAAAGCATTAATTTTTCATTTTTTTATTGGTATTATCTTTATATACTTTATCATTATATAATAAAGTTATTTAACATATTTTGAATATTTTTTATACTATAATGGATTTTCAGAAAGGAAAAAGAAAATAGCCTCCATAAAGGAAGAAAAAAAGAAAATAGCCTTTCATGAAGAAAGGAATAACATAGCCTCTCGTGAAGAAAGGAAAAAAACAGCCTCCCATCTATTTTATTATTCTTTTAACTATTGGATTTCTATAGCTTTCATTTATATGATTACAAAACATAATTAAATGTTCTTTATTTGTTATATATATCTGTGTAATACCTTGAAATTCTGACTTTTCCTATTAATTAGCAACATAATATCTAATAATACATGACTGCTCTTTAACAGTTTCAGAAAAACTCTCTATTGCTTTGGAAGCATTTGACACTGATTTTGCGTTTTCCTGAAATATTCCTATCTTTGAAAAGTATACTTTAAATAAGGATAAATAAGAAATGCCTGCATATTTTTAGTGGTCATACTAAGAAAAATTAATCAGGTTTCAGAAGTGATGAATTTGATGGAAGTTAATTGAATTTGTTGCATTTAAAGGTATTGTATTGCTTAGTTTTGAAATAAGTTGTCAATGATACATAAAATATAACAATACTTTAATATATAGTATTGCATTTTTTTGATAATATTATTCTATTTTTTTTTTATATGAAAGTTGAAAAAGTTTTAAAAAAGCTATTATCTAAAATTTACATGAAAGATTGATCTAAGGGATTCATAAACCAAATAATAACTTTGCCGTTTCTGGGTAACTTGTAATAAATGCAGATGTTTTCATTATTTTAAAAACTTTTACACCTAACTTTCCACATTTTTCTTGTCTTCTTAGGTTTTCCTTCCTTCAGTTTAAATATTTCTACTTCGTGACCTTGGGTTTTTTTGGAATCTTTAAAGAGGAGCCTTCAGCAAAATGCAAATGTATTCAATTTTAATAATAATATTTTGTCTTATATTAAATAATTAAAATTATTTAATCTATAACTAGTATGAAATAGCTATGAACTTGTTATATATGTATAATAGCATATAGCATATATGAGTAAGTTCCTTAAGGCTATAAAAATTTAAGCTTGTAAAAACTTTGTATTCCATGTAATCAATTATTAATGAGCTTCATGATACACTTTCTTATTGCATCTAATAAAACTGTTGGATGAGTTGCTAGTAACCTCAACTGTGAAAGAAAGAGGTTTTGAAATTGGCTCAGTTCTTTGACTTAACTGACAGTTTCAGTTTTTTGCTCATTTTCAAGCTGTATATGCAGTAATTCTTGTATTTTTGAAATGTTAAAGTAATTGATAATTCAGTAGCTATTTGAACAATATGAGCAGTATTAATTTATTTTTGAAATATCAAAAATGCTATTATCAGTATCACATTATAAAAAAAAATAAAATCATGATCTAACAATTTTGATATAATTTTCAACTGCTTATTTGCATGATGATGTGCAATTTAAAGTAATGGTATAATATTTAAATATTAGCAAGCCAATACGTAATGAGATTATTGATTTGCTGTTTAATTATATGATGGGCATAAATTATACAAATGGTGTAATCATAAGCAATGGTTGATTCTGATAACCTTATCAACATTCTAAACGGATGATAGGTTATGTGTTTTCATTATATTAATGATTTATCTATATAGTATCATGCATACCACATACTATATACTAGATAAGTTGAGTGAGATGACTTGAATTTAATTAATTCCTTTTGAATATAAACATAAATTTAAATTATAAATTGTTAAAATTTTATTCCTTTTAATATTAAGTGTTTTGTAAAAAGCATGTTTTCATAAGTGTAGTGGTGAAATTCTAATATAGTCTTTATCAAGAAATCATTTGTGATAAAATCTTTGGATGCTATTAGCATTTTGAAATTCCTTTGATCTCTTTACATTAATATCCACTTCAACCTTTCATTTTCTATTAAGTTTCCTCACTTCCCAAAGGTTATGAAAACTTTTTGCAACTGTATAAACCTGAATAATTTTATTAAATAAACTAAATGAATACTAGATAACTTTCTTTTTAATGAAGAGAAGAATATCAAAGACTCGGCTCTAGTTGAGCGTTCAATCGACAATTTTGGATCTATTACAGTTTAGCATTTAGGATAAAAAACTGCAATAGGTTAATAATAAATTCTAGCTTATTTCTGCATTTGTAATGAACTTTGATATTAATTATTCTGTAGTGCAGAGGCTTTAAATAATTCTTAGTGAAACTTATTGCAAATTTGTAGAGATTCTAATAAAAATATAACTATGATAAAAGTTTAAAGATAACTAGTTCAATAAATTTATAAAAATATGGAATTTTCAAAATAAAAAATTTACTTATATTAAAAATTTTTTTTAAAGAGCGACAAAATATAAATATATTATAATTCATATTAATATTGAGTTTTATGATTGTAAGGTGAGGAGAAATGGAAGATTTTTTTTTTCTGTCTCCTTGAACATATTAACATTATAGTAAATGGTATTATGTATTGTATATTTACAGTATATTAAATAAAAATTACTTTTTAAGAAGAAAAAGTTTTCTTTTAGAAAAATGATATTTAAATATGTGATAATGCCTCCTGTGGCAGTGCAAAAGAATATTATTTGATGATTTGCTAAGCCAGTTTGGCTTTGCCCAAATAAATTAAGCGGTAAGTGACCTAAAAATCAGACAAGGCATCACCAAAATTTATTACAATATAAAAAGTTACTTAATATACAGATAAGCTTGGTTGTATACAGATAAGTCCAGGTAATAATATTAATATTATTATCAAATTTGCCTTTATAGTAATATTAATCTTTGTAATATATACATACAGTATATAGAAAATAATTTGTTACGAAATAATAATTCTATTAACGAAAGATAAAGTATATTGATTGTAAAGAGCAACATTAGGAATTAATGTCAGTTAATCATACATAAGTCTATTATTTTACCAAGAAATAATATTAATAGTTTAAAAACTATAATTATGCTGTAAGTGAGGGCGTTAATTAAAAAGGAAGAAATCCCCAAATTTTTTTTATTGGTTCATTTTGCTGATCACAATCATGCGAACAAAGTTAACAACTCCCATATATTAAATAGAAATATTGAGAATTACTTAAGGGATTATTACCCCAAAAACAGTCGTTCAAATAAGTTTCGGAAATATCTCAATATCTCAACCGGTATTAGCAAGAATTTTCAGTGAAAACTACAATTATGATTAAGATATAATATGAGCATTTCTAAACTCAAATATTCCAAACAATAAGCCAGCAATAACAGGACCAACAAACATTCAGCCATGTTCCAATAAACATTTACTCTTTTGATTGGTTATACTCTATATAAAAAGTTTCATTAATTTTTTTGTTGTTAATAATAAGTTTTAATGGTTCTTTAAAGGATATTGTACAATTTATTATAGAAATATTAGTTTGACATTGTAAAATAGGCACCCCTTTTTTGTGTGTCAGGTTCGTGGCTCAGCAAATTTAAAAAAAAACCATCATTTAAGAGTTTTTTTCTTGGGCATAAAGTTTTCAAACTTGTACAGTGGATGTAATTTCGCCTGTTCTGCATGTTTACTTAGGGTTTGGAAAAAGGTTTTAATGCCGATTTTGAATTTACATATAAATGATTGATTCTATCGTCTTTGTCGATCATTTCCAAATATGGATGTCGTGAAAGAAAGGTTTATGGCAAACCGTTCTATGTCAAAAGTCTGCTGATTTTCAACAGACCTCCTGTGATTTTTAGCAGGGAGTCTGCTGTTTTACAGCACACCCCCTGCTGTTTTCTGCAGGTGCCCCGTTATTTTACAGCAGGTCCCCTGCTGTTATTGCAGCAGGTGATGGGTTGTACAAACAAACTGCCTTTTGCAATAGTTTTACCAACCGGTTGGAAAATTATAACTAAATTTAGTAGTTCATGAATAAATTTGAAAATTTTTGCGGATCTTTTGATTGTAGGATAAAAATTCAATTTTATCATAAAAACATTGAACAAAACTTCATTTAAAAATTAATGTTAGATAAACAAATTTTTTTAAATTTAAATTCAAAAGACATTAGACATTTCATAAAATATTGAAATAGTGTTAAATTTAGTTAGCAGAAAATAAATATCATTGTACAATTGGTAGATTCTCTTTTAATTTTAGAAAAATCATGTCACATAATGCAACATGAATTCATTTTTCTTAAGAATTTACTAATTGTATGTTTATTTTCTGCTTATAATTAAATTTAATAATATTTCTATACTTATAAAATGGCTTTTAAATTTAATTTATTTGCCTAGAATTAATTCCAAGTAAAGTTCAATATTTTTGTGGTAAAATTGCATTTTTATCCTACAAACCAGAAGGTCTGCAAAAATTTCCAAATTTATCCATAAATTACTAAATTTAGTTATCATTTTCCAACCGGTTGGTAAAACTATTGCAAAAGGCAGTTTTGTGCTGATTTGTTTGTACAACACATCACCTGCTACAATAACAGCAGGGGACCTGCTGTAAAACAGCAGAGGCACCTGCAGAAAACAGCGGGTGGTGTGCTGTAAAACAGCAGACTCCCTGCTAAAAATCACAGGGGGCCTGTTGAAAATCAGCAGACTTTTGACATAGAACGGTTTTCCATAAAGTTTTTGTTAAATAAGTAAATAATGATATTTAAAATCGCCTTTGTCTCTCTAAGTAAACTTGAAGAGCGGGCAAAATTACATTTATCTAATAATTTTTGAGTTATTAAAAAAAATTTTTCTTTATGATTTTTGTTGCGCCACAATTCGTTGGCTGCGCCACGAACCTGGCACACAAAACAAATGCTGGCTCTACGTTATAGATCAACAACATTATTTTATACAATTATTTTGTGTTTGGGGCTGCCATATTCGATTATATTCCACGCCTTATAAGCTGAAAACCCTAAACAAGCTTGTCGCAGAATGCTACCAACAATTTTGCATAGAAATAGATATAAAATGGGTTAAAATAATTCGTGAATGTTACAATTGTTACATGTAATGAAAGAAAGATGTCATAACATTGTAGAATATTTTTGTCATGTAGGGATATTTCTTGTAATTATTTAAGCCAGTTATTGGCGAAGACAAATTGAACTATTCGTTTTTCTAATTCTGGTCAATCAAATTTATACACAAATGGCTTATATAGTTTATAATTGAAATCGTTAAGATCTTTAAAATATCTTCTTACCATTAAAATTTCATTAAAATTCTTTTTCCAAATTTTATAGACGTTGTTTTTTTATCAAACATTTGAAATAATAATCTTGCTAGGAGCTTCGTTTCATAACTAATTAGTATAGTTTTTGTGTAACTGGACATCGGTAAATCCTGAAATGGAGTGACACAGCCGCGTTATTAATAGAAAATTTTTTATTGAATTCACTATTGTCAATATATTACATAGGATTTCATAGGAATTATTTTTTTAATTCAGGCTGAAATTATAAACTTGGCTAGAATTATTGCCGATCAATTATGAATGACTGTGATTGTATGAGGAAGGCAAGCTAAAACTCAAAAATCTTGCAAATTAACCCTATAAAAAATAAGTGTCCGGATAATGTCTGGAAAATATCCAGAAAATTTATCTAAAATATTGTCCAGAAATTCTGGACACTGTGTATCCGGAAACTGTTCCGAAAACACTGCATTTTCGGGATATTAGGAAATTGTCCAGAAATTGTCTGGAAATGTATTTTCGTAAAATTTGCCACAAAAGATGATCAATGGATAGATGATCATTATTATTCCTTAACCCAAAATTTTTATATCATAGATATATAGTATTTTTGCCTGCTCTGCAATTTTAATTAGTACGACAGAAAAGGTTTTGAATGTCAGTTTTGTGCTTTTTGCATTTTTTTACAAAATTAATTTATCCTTTTTTGGAAATAGTATCCAGAATTTGTCCTGAACTTTTTTATGTCCGGAATTTGTCTATCTGGTTTTTTTACTATGTCCAGAATTTGTCCAGGTTTAACTGTCCAGAATTTGTCCAAAATTTTATACCGAACAAATACTGGACGAATTCTGGACAAAGTTAGGACATGTCAAAATTTTAAGTATCAGAAGTGTGTCAGACATGTACCAAAAAAGTGGACATTTTCCGGACACATCAGATTTATTCCGGACATTTTCCAGACATTTTTGATAACATTTTCCAGACATTTATTTTTTATAGGGTAATTAATTAATTGATTAATATGAAATCCTGACCGTCCAATAAAATGAATTATAATGTTGAATGTTGCTGATTGAGGAGCTGAACTTGCTGTTGTCGCTGTTCTGTGAGAACTGTTTGGGTGCTAATTGCGAAGTTGTTTACGAATGCGTTATTGTTTCTTTTGAAGTCCATGAATGTTTATTAATCATAAATTTGGCAAAGTTTTATCATTAACTTGTACTTGTTCATATCTTCATGATAATTTGCTCTTTTTTAACTTCTTATGAAAGCATGTATTTTACCTGTTAATAAAAGCGATCGTTGGTGTAAACTTTTACGGTTAATATTTTTTTTTCAATAATTTCGTCCGAACTCCGAAGACGCAGTCGAAGTATAGAAAATTATCTCGTCGGCTTAAAAATCTTAAAATATCTCATGGTAAATAAAGTTGACCATCCTAATACAGGTTTTTCATTTAGTCACAATGAATTCTTATTACTGGCATTTTGTTTTAACGACATAAACGCAGTAACTCACAGCAAATGACACAATACGCAAAGAACACAAAGTTTTAGTTAGGTAGATCTCGCATAACATTTTTACATTAAAAAATAAATAGAAAAATAAAGGACATCTATATTTCTTTATTATTTATTTATATACATAAGTATCTAGAAAAATAGAAAATATTTAATTTAAATAATAATTAAGATAACTGACAAGTTGTATTGATCAGACAAATTTTGGTTTGAAACTTTCAATCCATTTGATCAAACTTAAGAATCAATCATGTTGTTACATAAAAATCATAAATAAATATAATATCTAGAAACACTTTCGGTGAACAATCAAGGGGCCAGATTCGTCGTATTCTTGTTTACTAATCCACATTTGTTGAAAGGTGGAAAGCTAAAATATACATAAAATAAAATAATATTAATAATAAAATCGGTAATACATATAAATTCACGTTAAGAGTATACGTACCGAAGCTAAAATTGATCCTCCGATCCAGACAGAATATTTACGCTCTGGAGGAGCTACGACCTACAATTATTTGTAATCAATATTAGTATATTACAATGATCCTTTATTATAAATTAATCTACAAATAATACCTTAATTTTCATGCCTAAAGTTTAATTTATTGGGAAAGTTAAAAATTTTTAGAATAAATATGTATTATGAAACAATTGAATAAATTACATTGATGAAACTTACCAGATGGTGCCAACGCTGTAATTTCCTTCTGCATGCGATCAGCAATACCGGCAAACATAGTAGTACCTCTAAAATATATAATCAATCATTTAAACTTAATTTAATATTAAAGGAAAAAAAATCCAACTTACCCAGAAAGGACAACGTTACTATATAGGTCTTTACGAATGTCAACATCACATTTCATAATAGAGTTATATGTGGTTTCGTGTATCCCTGCCGTCTCGAGACCCAAGAACGAAGGTTGGAAAAGAGCTTCAGGAGCACGGAATCTATGTTAGAAAACGTTACATGTTATATTAAAAAAAGGATAGCATCTTCAACCATTTAAAGTAATACTCAAAAGAATACAAACCGTTCGTCACCAATAGTGATGACTTGCCCATCGGGCAATTCATATGATCTTTCTAAAGATGACGATTGAGCAGCGATTTGCATTTCTTGTTCAAAATCTAAAGCAACGTAACAGAGTTTTTCTTTTATATCACGAACAATTTCACGTTCAGCAGTGGTTTGGAATGAATAACCACGCTCCATGAAAATAACCATCAAGTATTTGGTTAAATCACGACCAGCCAAATCTAATCGAAGAATGGCGTGAGGGAGTGCATAACCTTCGTAGATTGGTACAGTATGGGTGACACCATCACCAGAGTCAAGAACGATACCAGTAGTACGACCAGATGCATACAATGAAAGGACGGCCTATGATATTAAAAAATTTTTTGTTTATCATAACTTCATATAAAAATATAAATTACAAAAAGGGTAACTCACTTGAATTTGAACGTAAAAGGCAGGCGCATTAAAAGTCTCAAATACAATTTGGATCATTTTTTCACGATTAGATTTAGGATTAAGGGGTGCTTCAGTTAAGAGTACAGGATGTTCCTCAGGAGCAACACGAAGTTCGTTATAAAACGTGTGATGCCAGATTTTTTCCATGTCATCCCAATTCGTTACGATACCGTGCTCAATTGGATATTTGAGGGTAAGAATACCACGTTTAGACTGGGCTTCGTCACCTACATACGAATCTTTCTTACCCATCCCAACCATCACACCCAGATGACGAGGACGACCAATGATGGATGGGAAAACCTAATTTTTATACATTTGAATAATTAATGCAAATAAGGACTATACATTAAAAAAAAAATTATTTCTAGGTTTTGAAATCTATTTTATAGCATAATTATCAGGCTCATTGATCCGAAAATTGTAATAAATAAAGATCTCAAACGACTTTTATTATAGTAAAAATAAATTAAACTTACAGCACGTGGGGCGTCATCACCAGCGAATCCAGCTTTGCACATACCGGAACCATTGTCAATGACAAGCTATTGTATAGTATAAAAGATGAAGATGAAAATGTAAATGTAAGATTAGTCTCATAAATCATCTAGTATATTATTGGACAAAATAAGAAATAAACGTACGGCAGCAATTTCGTCCTCCATGTGAAAACCTTTATAAATAACTTATTATATACTGTATATATAAAATACTACAGCAATATGCTGTTTGCTTAAAGAAAAAATTTTTTTGGGGAAAAAGTTGGAATACTATTATAGAATTTAGTGGTGCACTTAGTATCATCAATTTGGTGGGAAAGCGTGTTCTTATAACTTATAAGGATGCTAGCTGCTAATGCTAGCCGTGTTATAAGACAGAAATTCGTGCTACAAAATGAACAAATGATCAGATGTCATTATACAAGAAACAATAACACCTCGCGACAAGACTCACCGATCTAAGTGATTTGATATTTTTATCTCATAAATACATAATTTCTTGTGATACAAATATTGATCGATGACCATGAATAGGTAACAAGAATTGCAAAAATGGAATGATCTGCACACCATTTTTTGCACTAAAATTGGAATCGTACAATAAATTGTAGTCTAGCGGTTTGATAAATTCGAAACGAATTAATCGAATGCCGATTAATCGGTTTTTTCGCCACTAATATTATCACATGAAAATTTAGAAAAAATTCACGAGAATTTTTCTTGGGCCAATTTTTATAAATTTATTATCAGTTATGTAACACCAATGCTTATTACAATTTATTTTTGTAATAATATAATATAAAGATTATAAACCAGGTGGAAATTAGCTATACTCGATCTAATATATATAGTATAATATAACACTTAAGGCAGTTAATTTAAATTCAAATATCGGTATTTTGCCGATCTGAAACCTATAGAAATGTCTAGAAAATTCATACATGTCTCGGCCGTTCTGATCAAAAGTCCGGGCAGATTTACCTGTATTTTATCCCGGATAAATCTGGAATAAAATTTGGATTTATCCATTTCATCCCAGATTTATCCACATTCTATTCCAGGTTTATTCATGTTTCCCTGGGGCGTACCATCAAATAATTAAATCAAAACACATGTAAAGTATCATATAAAAAATTATTGTTATCAGAGATTTTTTTGAAATTCCGCCGGTTAATGGGTCAACCGGAATTTTTGTTGGATATTTCAAATGACAGTAAGAGCATTATTCTGATCCGTTTCCATTTCATTTTCTTTGCCATTAATTTTTCAGCTTGATACTTTGCGAGCTTTTTTTAGCTGACGGGCACACCTTGATATGAGAAGCATTTTCCGTGAAAAAATCCAAAATCTTAAAAAAATTTTATGCAATGCCAAAAGACTAAATCCAATGTTTCCCCCAGATTTATCTATATTTTACCCCAGGTAAATCTGGTTCAATCCTGGGTCAACCTATATTTTATCCCAGATTAATCTTTAGTGATTATATCACATATATTTGCGCAACATTATAAGAAAAAAAAAGGAAAGCTCTTTATTCCATTAAGAAGTGATTGTCTTATTTATGTCATACATATGAAAAGAAATTGTCAAAAAATTATCTTTTTTTCCTTTATTTTGTACAGGGGATGTGTTTGTATGAATACTCCTTCTCCTTGCTTCCATACATTTTTTTACCTGCAAAATCGGGTCTATTTCATGAAGGCTATGTATGCCCTTTCGAGGGTCAAATTCTGTACTGTTTTAGTCCTTGTAGGCTGCTTTATATTTTTGCATCGACAGTTAGTAATATTATTAATAATAAAATGGCACGATTAGTAGCCTTTTACCAATAAAGAAAAAAATTTTTGATCTCTTTCCCTTATCAGTTATTTCTTTTTTTTTATTTTTTATTTTCGCTATTTTTTTTTTTTTTTTAAAAAAAAATTCTTTTGTTTAATCTCTCATCACTCCCTTTTAAAAAAAAATTTTTTTTTTTTCTTGTCTTTTATTTTACTCATTGTCCCTTTTTAAACAAGATTTTTTTTTTATTTTCCTAATTTGGTTCTTCCCTTTAAAAAAAAATCTTTATATTTTTTTTTATTCTATCCTTTCTTACTATAACCGGTTTTTTTAATTCTTTTTAAAAAAAAAAAATCTGTATTTTTTTTGTAATCCAGATTTTTTTTTGTAAAATGATGCGGTTTCTTTTTTCTGAACGGACAGTCAGAAATATTTTTCCTTTTTGTAGGTCAATTCAGCTTCTCTTTTATAGGACACTGGGATCTCTTTTATTTATTGTAGGTGTAGCGTTCCAAATATTTTTTAATTTTTTTTTAATTTTTACTTAAAGCTTTTTTTTTCTTTTGTCAGTTTATGTAGGTATTAGCCTCAATTTTTTTGGGAAAAGTTAGGAATTCTTTTTCTTTGCTAGGTTTATGTAGGATGCCATATTTCTTTTCCTTTTTTTTCTTTTTTTTTTTTTTTTTTTGTAGGAACGCCAACTCTTGAAGATTTGGGCAAACTCATATTTACCATATGTTTCATATAGGGGAGAGTTGACATTTTCAATTGGTTAAAAAAATGCTCTAATATTTCTTATAGGTTTGAGGTTCCAGACTTTATGAACTTGAATGACCGGTCTTAGATATATATAGGGAGAATATAAAATTAGAAAAAAACATACTATGTCTCTTTTTGTTTATTTTGTAAGCAGGCATTTCCTTTTAACTACTTCTGGTATCGAAATGTGTTAATGTTACTTTAAGAAATACAAAATTCCTTCACTAAGTTAGCAATTGTGAAATTTTTGTAATATATTTGTATTTTATTTATTTTTGCATTTATTTATGCATATTATTATTTAAAATTAGTTTATATAAATTCAACTAGTAGTTATTTCACCATAAATTATCATAAATTCAGTGTCCAAATCATGTGTCTAAAACATATTTTTATTGCGCATTTTCCGTATCTTTTCAACAGATTTATTATTATATTATTAAAAAATCATATAACAATCATAATAAAAACGAGGGATTAATTATTCTTAAAACATACAGTATATATGTAGAAAAACGATAGTGTATGTACATATGTATATATACTTTTATACTCATAACTCATATTATCTTTTTTTTTTGCAGAAATATTAAAGAAAGAAAGTAATATATAAATTGAATGAACACATGATAAATCATATAACTTAATTATTAAAAAATGCAATATATACTTTGTATTTAAAAGAAAATTTTGTTATTAACTTCGACTTATGCAATGCTGATTAAGGTAAATAAAAAGTCATTAAAGAAAGTAATAACTGTAATAATCATAATAATAATAATTCTGATGATTATGATCAGTCGAGATAGGAATAAAAGAATATGGACCCATCAACTATATCAGTACTGATAGGTGGTGGCGGTGAAGGAGAAGGGAAGTTTTCGTGAATAGTTGCTAGAGTGTCGGTTTGTCTTATCTGACTTTCTAAACGCTCATCTTCTAAAATATTATCGGTGGGTGGTGGCGGCAAAAAGGACTCGTGAATAATTACCGGAAAATTTTGCCTTATCTTTACCAATTGACTTTCTACCAGCTCAGAGAGTTCTTTATAAGCATCCTTTACCTCAGAGGGCTCTTTGGACCAGGATGTACTTATGTAAGGTGAAATTTTGGTCATGGAGATATTTTTACATGTTCTTCTCCTAAGTTCTTTTATGTACGTCAGTCTATAAATAAAAAACCGATTTGGGGCTCTTGACCCCAGTTTTACATCAGATCTACGACTTAAGATCTCTTCGACCGTCAGTTCTGGTGGATAGGGTACGTTAATAAGTGGGATTTTATTGTCCATATTTAAAAGTTATAGTAATTATTATTGTTTATTTTATTTATTTATTTATTTATTTATTTATTTATTTATTTATTTTTAAAAAAAATACACGACCTTGAGGATATTTATATACATTTGTAAATTTAAACTCGAGATACTTTCCAGTTGTGATTGTGATCGGCGAATGAAAGAGTAATTGTGTACTAAATTTTTGATGGCGCTATCAATAAGTTTCAGATTTTTTCTTGCGCTAAACTAAAATTGAGTAATGATGAAAATAAATACTTACTTTAAATCATTTTGAATCACAATCACTTGAAAAAATAAATCACGTGTTTTTTGAATTAAACTAAAATAGATTAAAGAAATGAAATCATTTTTCCATTTTTCCGTATGAAGAAAGTGTTGGCTTAGGATTTTAAATAACCTAATTTATTTCTGGCGTACATATGAACCTATCAAAGAGAAAATTTTAACTTGTTATTCATTCATTATTTGGTCTTTGTTTCCTACTAAACACTTATTTTATGTTCTATAGTAGTACTATATATCTTGTTATTATCGCTAAAAAAAGAAGTTACATTTGGCGCACATTTCTTGATCAACCAATCAGTTTTATAAACGTTAAGTCATGTGATCATTGGTTCCGTTTTGTTGCCATCGTTACTCGAACGATTATGTGCGGATAATCAACATAATTATTGTGGAAAAGGTCACTTGACAGTTCTTTATAGAATTTCTAGAAAGACTTAAAAAAAAAACTATGATCGACATAATTATTATTCCTTTCACACTTCTTAGAATTTGCTAGAAAACTTAAAATGGTAATGAATATATAATTTAATTTTCAAAGCTGCGCATAAGCGTTTTTATCATACATCAAAATTTTAATTATTTTGCATTTCTCTTTGAACATTTAGATTTAGAAATTAGCGTTAGATTTTGAGTAATAAAGAAAAAAAATGTGTCGCAAAAATTAAATTTTCAAATTTTTTTTTTTTTGATATAAAAGATTCTTATTTTATTTATCCTAATGAAATGAATATTTTGATATAATTAACCAATTTTTTTATAACCACGGTATTATGATAAATATACAAATGTAATTGCAGTGTCATCTTAACCTTAATTTACGGTATCTGTTCTCTAGAATCATTCCAAAATTTTACTTACTGTATAATGGAAGCAATTTAAAATTTTTCATATTGATGTAATAAAATTTAGGTTGAAAAAAAAAAAAAATGCTTTCAAAAAAAATTTTTTTTATTAAACTTTATTAGTTATTATGACTTTTAACATGCATGCAGTGTTGTACATTTTCGATGTCCGCGGCTTTTTTTGGCTGTCCCGGACACGTCCGCGCATTGTCCGTACTTCTTTGTAACTTGAAAAACTCTACAAAAATTATATGTATTTATGTGTAATAGGTAATAGTTATTTCACGGGAAGCCGTGGATATCATTAATCATCACGGCTCCGCCGTGATGATAATGATATCGAGGCTGATCCGTGAAATAACTAATTTATACCACGGAGACTAACGTCCTGTATACAATTTTTAACTATTGATACACTTTTTAGCTTATTCTTTTAAATAAACATCATCCATAAAAATATCAAGAAGAAAAATCACGGACGACTATTAGGAAACGTGGTATAAATATTAAAATACTTTTGCTGAGTAACGAAATAGGTTGTCATAATAAAATTTTGAGGGATTATCATTTCTTTTTTGTGTAACCTGTCCCGGACATTGTCCCGTGACAACAAAAAAGAGATTGTCAATATAGCTAAATTAATTTGAATGATATATATACTGTAGTATGTATCGCTGTTCTCCGTAGCCAATTAAGAAATCCCGGCCCGCCAAAAATTAAACAACCCCAATTAATTAATTAGAATGATGCATACTGCGTATAGTATGCATCATTATTCTTTGTAGTCAATTAAGTCAAGGATTTGGAATTCCGGTCCATCAAAAATCAATGATTTAATGAATTTCTTTGTCAACATAAAAATTTGCAGTCTGACTTAAGACCAATTAAAGACTTAACTGACAAATCCGGCATCATATGATCAAATAAAATGTATGGCGCAGGCCAATCATAAATTGTTATCAAAAATTGGAAATTATGAAAGCGGTGAGTAAGTCTATACTAATTTATTTACGATTAACGGGGAAAAAATCCTTCCCAAATTTTTTTATTTTCGTAAAATCCGTAATAAAGAAAATATTTTCAAGATGAAAAGTTATAACATGGATAAAGAAACTTCAAGAGTTTATTAGTATACAAACAAAACTTTTAGTTTAATAAACCGTTTTTTTATCAGAAATTATGATACCCAATTTAAATTTTTACAACGGACAGTTCGGTAACTCTGTCTAATATCGGAAACGTCAAAGGAGCACTGTCCTGGGACTTGGGACCTCACGAGCCGCAAAAAATTCACTACCGAAGACGACGATAATAATCACGTGATACCTGATTCTTCAGGACAAATCGGATATGATATGTAATCCAACCTCTAAACTAGTGCTCCTACCGGGTCAAGTCGGGTCGGGTTTTGAGAATATATTCGACCCGATCTGAAGTGAAAAAGGAGAGACTCGTATATACCCGGGTCACACAAATTTATAACCCGAAATCGACTCGACCCGAGCATAGTCTAACCCGTATAAACCCGGGTCTAAACTCGAATTTTCGTATACATATGATGATAAAAAAAACCGATCTACAACAATGTCAAGCATGTCGCACAAATTTAGTCTATAGTTACAGTGCCAATTTACATTCAATATAAAAATTAAAATCAGAACTAAATTTAAAATTTATTAATTGTATCACTAAAAATTCAATTACTTCATTCATGCCAGAATTTCAAGCACATACATGCCCTAATTGTTTTTGCTTTAAGGCTACATCTCTTTGCAGCCAATAAATCAGCTCCACCTGAAAATACTCTCTCAACTGGAACGCTTGTCGCTTTATTGATCATTAAAAAATTTATTAGTTAATACTTATTAATCTTACTAAATATCATTAACTTTTACCTGTAATTGCGAGATAATCTCTAGCCATTTTGACTAAGTGTGGATATACTGTCTCATTTGCCTAGCAAGATTACACATGTTAATTAAAATGCTAATAAAATTTAATTGTATAATTTAATAATGATTGTAATATACCTTCCACCACAGCAGAATATCTTGTTGTGGCTCAGCTCGAGGGGCTTTTAAATACAAATCCACTTCATTTTGCTGAATTTTCTGCAATTTTCCAAAAATATGATTTAAAAAACCATTATTTTCACTATTAGAATTACCATCTTCTAAATGTTCAGGTGGTCCATATTTAGTACTATAAATATTCATAACAGTTTCCTTGGCAAAACGAATAAAATTTTATTTCCATTTATGATTCTCATAATAACCTAGCTTTAATCGTGGATCAAGTACTATAAAATTGAATTATTTAATAATATTGTCATTGGTTTAACAAAAATAAAATTAATTTCCAGTTAATATTTAACTTACCAGTTGCAACTGTATACATAGTCGTATCATCTGTTTTTGCATAATAGCTTTCTAATTTTTCTATTCCTGCTTTAACAGCAATTACTATATCACTTGAAGATTATTGTGAAAGTCAAAATAGTTCAAGTTCATCAATTAGATAATTGTATAGAGGCACAACTGAAGAAAGCATTGGATATTTTGCAGTAGACATTACATTGGTAGTATGCACAAATATCTATGTGTAATTATTACATATAATATAAAATAAAAATTTGACCAATTAAACCTTTACTCAAAATTAAATACTAGCTATAATTTGCCTACCATTAAAAATGACGCAACCTCATCAATTCTATTCCATTCATCTTCAGAAAGTTCAAATTTTGAAGTTCTTTATCTGATCTTGTTATTGTATCTAACGCCTACAAATAATAACAATAATATATAATAAATAACCTATATTAAAATAAAATAATAAATAATGACAAATAAAATATATTGTTTAGCCTCACGCATTTTTAGTGCACGTTCAAGCATATTATGTGTAGAATTCCACCTTGTCTTTACGTCTAAAATAGGTTGGAGTTCTTTGAGCCCAGCTGCTTCAGCATGGCATGTGAATCTTTCCTGACGTTGTGGTGATGATCATATCTTAACTATAAGCTTTCTAAGCTAATTAAAATAATAATAGCAATAATAATTAATTAATATAACTCGAAGTTTCAAGTTTAATAATGCATTACAAAATAGTTACCTTTGGAATTACTTCTCCAGTATTTATAGACATTTCTAATATAACATCTTCAGTTTCAGCTTCACCTGCTTTAATTTGCTTTAAAATATCTTGTACAGCTAAATTATAATATGAGCAATGCAACGACAATGATTATTAACAGCATTAAAAAAAATATTTTTATCTTGACAAGTATTTTCTAAATATTTCATAAAGGTATCATTATTTGTAGTATTGTCACTCGTAATGGCAAAAATCTATTAAAACAAAAAAATTTTCATTATTAGCATATATTTAAAAGATTAAATAAAATATGAAGAAATTTACCTTTTCTAAAATTCCGAAATCATCACAACTTTTTACAAAAGCATTACAGATATTTTCACCTGAGTGAGGACCGGAAAGCTTTATAAAGTCAAGTAAACTATCACAAAGTTTCCAATCTTTTGTAATCCAATGCACTGTAATAGCTAAAAATCCATATCCATTTATCGATGTCCATGCATCTAAAGCGAACGAAATTCTGCTTGGAATGCTCTAATATATATATTAATTTTGAGGAAATTGTAAAATTACTTTTACATACATAAATTTAAACATTTACTTAAAGTAAAATTTTTCTTTTTTTTCGCTCTTCATCAAAACTTTCAATTATATCATTTTTAATTGTATTTGCTTTAGGGACAAGTGCATCTGAATTTAACACTTTTACCATATTTCAAAAATGCATATTTTCTAATGTTGTAAATGGCTGATCATCAGCTATTATCCATTTAGTAAGAAATTTACGAAAGTCTGTTTGTGTAAACCTAAGAATAAAATAAAAAATATAATAAACATAATATAAGTTTTTTTAGTTTTATAATTTATACAAAATTATAAATTATTAATTATGCTCACTTTAGATGGCACCTCTGTCTGACCCATAAATTCATCCAATGTACTTTGACCTTCTTCTATTAATTTTTTCAATTTTTTGTTGGGTCTTGGATCTTTTTCTGGATGATGAATTTCTATATGGTGTCAAAGATTAGTTGTATTGGAATCACCAATTTTACGATACCAGACTTTTTTGTTCCTAAAATTTTAAAAGAAATATCTGGTCAATACTTGCCATATACTGTATTTCAGCATATCATGATAAACTTTTTACTTACGGACAATTAAGACACTCAACTTCACGATGAGTTTTTTCTTTTTCATGGCCTTGTGGAAGATTTCTTTCTTCAAAGAGATCTTTGGTAAAAAGCTTACTACGTACAGCTTTTCTTTTCCCAAGACGCTGAGTTGGAGGAGGTATTGATTTGGTTAAGTCGACAGACATTGTAGTAGATAATCAAGTATGAATATAACGATGGCTTAGTAGTTTTTAACTGAATATAGAAAGGAACAAAAGAAATAGATTTGGATAATCAAAATCAATTAATAATCATTCAGGTTAATCCGGATTAAAACCCGGGTCAAGGAAATGTATGACCCGACCTGGCAGGTTGGGTCATGCGGGTCATGAATCACTAAAATTTTAAATACCGACCCAATTTAAAAGTCGAATCAGGTTAAAATAACCTGAGTTAACTTGTATCGTTCAGAGCACTACTCTAAACGAGTTTCAAGTATTACAAGATCAGATCTCTATTCTATCATTATTTTCACTCTACTATCTTTGCTCCATTATCCTCTCAAATAAGGATAAGTCAAAATCCAAATCATTACAAGTCACATGATACCAGATGAAATAAATGCCAAATTCGGATGTTATATACTAAGCCAAAAAGATTAACTGCCACTATCAACGCAACCATGTGTAAGCGAGTAAAATATCAGATAACGAGGACCAAGAAGTGCTTCCTTGCTCGCCTTTCAGTTCAATAAAGGCTTTTGTACATAAATATTCAGCTGGGAGACACAATGGTTCGATGGTACCCAGGTTCTTTGGACACGACTGAATCTACATTATTGGTTTGTTTTTTTCTTTTGTAGATTAGGTTAGGTTTAGTTTTCAGATTAGTTGGTTGTTTCTAGTATAACAGGCCTGAACCTAATTGCATATATAAAATCTCAATTTGTAGGAGCTTCAAAACATTAATAGTTCTAGTTCATTGGTAAATTACTAAGATAATCTTGTGTATTGTGATTATTATTTAAGTTCATAATTTCAATTTATCTCATAGTACTATTTATATCTTTCATAATAGCATTAATGTTATTATTCTGTTTACAAATTCAGAGTGTAATTTTGGTACTTTGATTAAATGAAATCACTTACTGCGGCTTATGTAAAGATGTTTAGAAAGGTCAAATATATTTATGCCTAGATTATTATAAGGCTAGTATAAATGTTTATAATGTAGCATATAATTTTTAAAAATGTACTAAATTTTCGATTTCTGAATTTTTTTTATAACTTCAGAGCGTACTTTTGAATTTTAGTAAATGTAAACCACCTTCTATTGCTTAAGTAAAGTTGTTCAGCGGTGTTATAAATATTTATATCTTAATTTTTATGATGCTGGGATAAATACTTGTGGAAAAATTAACAGTTGTATCCTTTACATCTGTTTAGCAACTTTGAAGAATAAATTTGATAGTTTGGTCAATGTAAATTACTTTCATTGCTTAATTAAAGTTATTCAGGAGGTTTGAAAATATTTATATCTCAAATTTTATGATGATAGGATAAATACTCGCCAAGGAATATACATTTTTTCAGTTGTAGTTGTATTAATTTCTTCTTTTTTTTTTTTATTTTTAATGATTTTAATAAAGAAAATACATCAATTTCAAACAAAGATCCAAGTTGAATAATAAAGGTTAAATAGAATATTTTACCAATAAATTCGTAAATATGGTTCTCAAGTTTTATTATCAACTTTAAATTAAAGTATTATATTGTATAAAAATAATGTTATATTTAGCTTACATTTTTCAATTATAACAAAATTTAGGACGGCATTACGAAATTGGCCAGAATTAACAAAAATTCGGCCAAAATTATGAATTATTGATCGGCAAATTTAACCAGATTTAATATAATTTGGCCAACTTTAATTATATACACGTGCTATACATTTAACAAGGATACTGTGTCATAAAATTTTTTTGTCAATCTTAATAAAAAAAATTTGCCTTATTTTTTTGTGACATTTCCAATGACTGTTAATTCGCTAATTTATAATATATAAATTCCAAATAAATTTTATTAAATTTAATATTAATGTATATTATGTATATTATAGCTTGAAATTTACTTAAAATATGATATTTAATTTATAATACAAAATTCACAAGTTATTTACTTAATTGAATTTATAATTAATTTATACTATTTAATAATATCTTGAAAATAGTGCTTTAATTGGTCATTATTAATTTTTTTTTTCAATTAATTTGAAATGTTAATAACTTTAATATTTGTTACTTAAAGCTAACTGTTATTGATAAAGCATATTAATTATATAAACACTTAGATATACTGTACTTTATATATTTGAAAAGGTATTTTTTATTTGCAACATTTATATTGCCAATTGTTACACCTGATCTTAAAATTTGGTTGGTAATTATACGTGACGTGATAAATGAACTTATTTATACATAAAAAGGCACGTCAGTTTTGTGGGCGTGGTTTATTATGTTTACTAAAAGTATGTGACAAATATTTGTCAGTGATCACGTGATTGCGGGAACGCGCAGTTTATATTTATCTCAGCGACAGTTTTTTTAGTGGCCTGATCTCTATTTGTCACTGCATAAATCATCACATCCTACCAAAAACCACGCCCACAAAACGGAGGTGCCACAAAAAGTCTATTAAGCTTAAACTTTTATATGAAGTATGGAAAGTTTTTTGATTGCTAATGTTCTTTCTAAATTTTGTTTTATAAAAAAAATAATTAAATTTGACTAATAGTATTATAATAAAAATTTTAATTTCTGATATTAATCTTTGGTAAGCACAATTTTTTATTTCTCTTTTTTAGAGAAAATAAATCAAATTAATGAAACCTTGGAAAGGCCCATTCAGTAAGTGATAAAAATAATGATTTTTTTATATATAAGAATGTTCAATATTTTATTTTCTTTATTTTAGGAAATAAATCAGAACTTTTAGAAGTTTTTTATGTAAAAAGAATAACAAATACTAACATTTTTGCTTTTTTTTTTTTAAGGTGAACGAAACAAAACCTTTATAAAGATCAATATTATAAGTAAAAGTAAAGTGATATATAAATTTGTTTTGCAAAAAAACATTAGAAATATTGTTTTCTTTTGGGGAATTAAACAAAACCTCAGGAAAGCCTTATTTTAGTAAGTGGAGATGAGAGAATGGGTTTCTTTGTTATGTGAAAAATTGTTAGAACATTTCTAATGTTCCCTTCTGCCTTTTTTCTATAGGAATGGATTTTGCAATGTGTGGTATAAATAGGTTTTTTCTTTGCTTTCCATTTGCTTAGAACTTCTGGTAAGTGAAGCTGGTTTATTTAATGCTGATGCATTTTGTTGATTGCCATGTATTAACTTTTATCTTATTTTTTTTCATTTCTCATTAGTTTGTCTTTATATTTAGATCTTAACAAACGATTACAATAATAACAAGAAACCATCAATTAAACAAGTGAAGGAACTAAAAGAGGCCATAGTTGCTAGTTTGGGAAATCTTCTAGAGGAAATTTAGATATAAATACCATGATAGTGGTTGAATAGGAAGATTAGATTACACAGGTTTAAACTGCCATAGGTCGTTTCAAGCAAAACGTAAAGTGCTTAAAGCGAGACTATAGCCACTTAACACTAGCTGCCGATGATCCGCTTTTTTATACTTAAGAGCTCAAATAGTTTACCAGTACAATATACCACCCATGCTCATTGAAGCAGTTGATAGTTCGTATAGAGCTTCCTATACTGAAGAAACCCATAAAACTGGATCCTAAAACAGAAATTTTTACACACCAACGAAACTAACAGCATCACAAAACAATAACACCATGATAATTGACCTACTAGATGCTTTACATATTCCACCTGTACTTAAAATTACACAGAAAAAGAAAAGAAAACATGACACTATTTAACATATGATGATGTCTAATAATTAGGTATCTGATAGTTAAAGCGAACAGGTGAAAATTATCATGATATATGATATTCCAGTGATTTGGTCCCACAACAAGATTTTAGAATTGTTGAAAAATTGGGGCTAGATCCTTGAAATTTTTTCAAAACACAATACAAATACCAATCAGTTTGGGCTAAAATGGTACTATCCTCTTGAGCGCTAACAAACTACAGTTTACGTACCTAGTGGCATAAATTATATGATACAGTTGTGCGTTTATACCCTGAATCTTGATGTCTAAAAGATAGGAAAATATGAGAATAATTCCAGGTATCTGTTATATTAAATAGATCAGTGTCCAATGAAGTTATTTTGAATGACGAGTTCATTGATTCTAAAAATTTATCGATTTCTATAAGATTAAAGCATGGAAATAATATATAATTAAAGCTAAGAATGGAATGGTAAAAGATGATGATTATACTGTACTTCAACTTCCAAGACGCTCTTCTGAATGCTTTAAAGAAGAAATTGGCTTTGCAGTTACATGTCAACATCACCCAAGAAAAAGAAAAAGAAAATGACCAAGTCCCTGAAAAGGATAAAAAGAAGGTCATCAGTAAGGAGAAGAAGAAAGACCAGACTAAAACCAAGAACCATGAAGAAGGAAAAAAAGATTTGCGGTCTTTAATTAAATTCCTTATTAAATTACTATCTGAAGGATATAAGTAAAGCTTTATAAGTTGGCTAACTACAACTGTGTTGTTTGGTTTATGTAGAATCAAAGTATTCTTGAGATCAACCATCCTCTGAACCATGACATGCTAAGTTTTTTTTAAGGGAAGACAAACAGAAGTTTGTGCTAGTCGGTTTAGATTGGGGGGTTTTTTTTTCTTGCCTTCTATTTTTCTCATTATCCCTTTTTTAAACTTTTTAAACAAGATTTTTTTTTATTTTCCTAATTTTGTTCTTCCCTTTAAAAAAAAATCTTTATTTTATTCTTTTATTCTATCCTTTCTTTTTATAACTGGTTTTTTTAATTCTTTTTAAAAAAAAATCTATATTTTTTTTTTTTTTTTTTATAAGCCAGATTTTTTTTTATAGAATGATACGGTTTCTCTTTTCGAACGGACAGTCAGAAATCTTTTTCCTTTTTATAGGTCAATTCAGCTTCACTTTTATAGGACACTGGGCTCTCTTTTATTTATTGTAGGTGTAGCGTTTCGAATATTTTTTATTTAATTTTTTTTTTAATTTTTATTTAAAGCTTTTTCTTTTTTTACGTAGGTATCGGCCTCAATTTTTTTGGAATTCTCTTTTCTTTGCTAGGTTTATGTAGGATGCCATATTTCTTTTCCTTTTTTTTTTTTTTGTAGGAACGCCAACTCTTGAAGATTTGGGCAAGCTCATATTTACCATAAGTTTCATATAGGGGAGAGTTGACATTTCAATTGGTTAAAAAAAATGCTCTAATATTTCTTATAGGTTTGAGGTTTCCAGACTTTATGAACTTGAATGATCGGTTTTAGATATATAGTATATAGGGAGAATATAAAATTAAAAAAAAAATAGTCTCTTTTTGTTTATTTTTAAGCAGGCTTTTCCTTTGAACTACTTCTGGAATCGAAATGTGTTATTGAAGGAATTTTGGATTTCTTAAAATAACATTAAGTTATCAATTGTGAAATTTTTATATTTTATTTATTTTTGCATTTATTTAAAATTAGTTTAGATAAATTTAACTAGTAGTTATTTCATCATAAATTATTATAAATTCAGTGTCCAAATCATGTGCCTAGAAACATATTTTTAACGATACGGAATTGGACATTTTCCGTATCTTTTCAACAAATTATTATTATATTATTAAAAAATCATATAAAAATCACATTAAGAACGTATCTAGATAGGGCTTAATTATTCTTAAAACATACAGTATATATGTAGAAAAACGTTAGTGTATGTACATATGTATATATACTTTTATACTCATATTATCTTTTTTTTGCAGAAATATTAAAGAAAGAAAGTAATATATAAATTGAATGAACACATGATAAATCATATAACTTAATTATTAAAAAATGCAATATATACTTTGTATTTAAAAGAAAATTTTGTTATTAACTTCGACTTGATGCAATGCTGATTAAGGTAAATAAAAAGTCATTAAAGAAAGTAATAACTGTAATAATCATAATAATAATAATTCTGATGATTATGATCATAGTCGAGATAGGAATAAAAAAATATGGACCCATCAACTATATCAGTACTGATAGGTGATGGCGGTGAAGGAGAAGGGAAGTTTTCGTGAATAGTTGCTAGAGTGTCGGTTTGTCTTATCTGACTTTCTAAACGCTCATCTTCTAAAATATTATCGGTGGGTGGTGGCGGCAAAAAGGGCTCGTGAATAATTACCGGAAATTTTTGCCTTATCTTTACCAATCGACTTTCTACCAGCTCAGAGAGTTTTTTATAAGCATCCTTTACCTCAGAGGGCTCTTTGGACCAGGATATACTTATGTAGGGGGAAATCTTTGTCATGGAGACATTTTCACAGGTTCTTCTCTTAAGTTCTTTTATGTACGCCAGTCTATAAATAAAAAACTGATTTGGGGCTCTTGACCCCAGTTTTACATCAGGTCTACGACTTAAGATCTCTTCGACTGTCAGTTCTGGTGGATGGGGTACGTTAATAAGCGGGATTTCGTTGTTCATATTTAAAAGTTTTAGTAATTATTATTCTTATAATTATTTTTTTTTTTCTTTTTTTTTAAAAAAAATACAAGACCGTTGAAGGAATATTTAAATACATTTGTAAATTCAAACTCGTGTTACTTTATTTATAATGAAAAAAAATAAAAATAAAAATAAACTCCAGTTACGATTGTGATCGGCAAATGAAAGAGTAATTGTGTACTTTTATGTATAATTTTTGATGGCACTATCAACGAATGTCAATATTTTTTTTCTTGAGCTAAACTAAAAATAAATATTTACTTTAAATTTTTTTCCTTTTTTTATTTTTCGAATTAAACTAAAATAGATTAAAGAAATGAAATGCTTACAAATTCCATTTTTCCATATGAAGAAAGTGTTGGCTTCGGATTTTAAATAATCTATTTTTATTTCTGGCGTACATATATATAAAACTATCAAAGTGAAAATTTTAACTTGTTATTCGTCCATTATTTGGGCATTATATACTTTTTTCTTATTAAATGCATTATTTTATATTTAATAATAGTACTACATATCTTGTTATATAGATATAATTGTTGTTTTTCTAAATTTACATGTGGCGCGGTTTCAAATCTCATTTCTTGATCAATTATAAACGTGTAAGTCATGTGATTCTATGACCGTTTTTATTGTGCATAAACAATGGATAATCGACATAATGATTGTGGAAAAGGTCTTTTTAGAATTTCTAAATACAAACATAATTATTGTTGGGGGAGACTCTTTCACACTTCTTAGAAAAGCTTAAAAAGGTAATAAATGGCGATACCCCATGATTATATAATTTAATTTTCAAAGGCGTTTTTATCATACATCAAAATTGAACATTTAGAAATTAGTGTTAGACTTTGAATATTATAGAAAAAAAATGTGTCACAAAAATTTTCATTAACATTTACTATAGCGGTTGTTTTAATATAAAAAGAATGTTTTTATGCTTATTTTATTTATTCTAAATGAAATGAATTTTTTTTTTTGATATAATTAACCAATTTTTTTTAACCTTATCTTATAAATATACGAATGTAATTGCAGTGAAATCACCTTAACCATAATTTACGGTATCTTTTCTCTAAGTTCATTCTAAAATTTTACTTATTGTATAATGGAAACAATATAAAATTTTTCAATAAAATTTAGGTTGAAAAAAAAAAAAAAAAAAAAATGCTTTCAAAAAAAATTTTTTTTTATATTAAACTTTATTAGTTATTATGACTTTTAAACATGCATGTAAATTGATTGTCAATAATCCCAATTATAGCTAAATGATATATAGTATGTATCGCTGTTCTCCGTAGCCTATTAAGGAATTCCGGTCCGCCACAACCCCAATTAATTAATTAGAATGATGCGTACTGCGTATAGTAGTATCATTATTCTTTGTAATCAATTAAGTCAAGGATTTGGAATTCCGGTCCGTCAAAAATCAATGATTTAATGAATTTCTTTGTCAACATAAAAATTTGCAGTCTGACTTAAGACCAATTAAAGACCTAACTGACAAATCCGGCATCATATGATCAAATAAAAATGTATGACGCAGGCCAATCATAAATTGTTATCAAAATTGGAAATTATGAAAGCGGTGAGTAAGTCTATACTAATTTATTTACGATTAACGGGGGAAAAATCCTTCCCAAAATTTTTTTATTTTCGTAAAATCCGTAATAAAGAAAATATTTTTGGGACGAAAAGTTATAACATGAATAAAGAAACTTAAGAGTTTATTAGTATACAAACAAAACTTTTAGTTCAATAAACCGTTTTTTTTATCAGAAATTATGATATCCAATTTAAATTTTTACAACGAACAATTAGGTAACTCTGTCTAATATTGGAAACGTCAAAGGAGCACTGTCCATGGACTTAGGACCTCACGGCCGCAAAAAATTCACTACCGAAGACACCGATAATAATCACGTGATATCTGATTCTTCAAATTTTTCAGGACCAATCGTATATGATATGTAATCCAACGCCTAAACGAGTTTCAAGTATTACAAGATCAGATCTCGATTCCATCATTATTTTCACTCTACTATCTTTGCTCCATTATCCTCTCAAATAAGGATAAGTCAAAATCCAAATAATTACAAGTCATATGATACCCGGATGAAATAAATGCCGAATCCGGCAACCATGCGTAAACGAGTAAAATATCAGATAGTGAGAACCAACTAAGAAGTGCTTCCTTGCTCGCCTTTCAATAAAGGCTTTTGTACATACATATTCAGTTGGGAGACACAATGGTTCGATGGTACACAAGCTCTTTGGACACGACCGAATCTACATTATTGGTTTGTAATTTTTTTCTTTTGTAGATTAGGTTTGGTTTAGTTTTCGTTTCTAGCATATCAGGGCTGAACCTAATTGCTTATATAAAATCTCAATTTTGTAGGATTAATAGTTCTAGTTCATTGGTAAATTACAAAGATAATCTTGTGATTATTATTTAAGTCCATAATTTCGATTTGAAAGAACTTTTTTAATATATAAGAAATCTGCAAAAAAATATTTTCTTTACGTTGATAGTTAGCGGCTACTATATCTAATATAATACTGTGTGTATACTATTTTTGGTGAACCTTGGCGTAAATAGCAGTACAGTAATAACACCAGAAGTTTCTTAATCAGCATGCCACACAAGTTAACTTATCATTCGTAGGTTAAGGTCTTTTTTCTTTTGTAATCGAATATATATTTTATTAATTAATAAAATGAGTGATAGCCTAAGCTATTATAAGAAAGATTGCTCAGGACCCCGGATGATTATAATTAAAGTCATAAGAAACCAGAACAAGGAAAACCAATCAGAAACTGGAGGATAAATTAGTAAAATGATATCCGATTATAGTTTATAATATTTAATCTAATGCGGTAAAATATCATAGAAAATACTGTATGTAATTTTTGAAGAGAAAATATCTTTTTAATGTTGAAATCTTGTAGAAGTTTACTTTTTTAATTATAAAATTATAGATAATAAAAAGGCAAAAAATTTCAAAGTTTTATGCCTATAACTTTTAGTAAGTTTAGGATGACAAAGATAAATTTTTATCGCCGTTTTCAAATGATGTACGCAGTTATAACTGAATAAAAAAAAAAGACCCGAAAACCGGATGATATCCGAACAAAAGATGGATGAAAACCGGAAGAATATCGGCATTCGAATATTCAATCACGAATAAATAGTCCACACCATTTTGAAAATGACGATAACATAGTAGATATGACTTTTGTTATAATTGTTTAGGATCCTGTCAACGCTCTGTCTATAGCATCATAGACATCCCGTCAACATTAAGAAACTAATACTCCTAAAGATTAGGCAACTATTTTGAAGCAAAATTTCCTTAATTAGGATCATTCTTAAACCATTTCACTTCGAAGAGTTGTAAAGTCGAAATTTTTTTTAACCTTCTTATAAAGATAAGATTAGCGAAAATTTGGTTAAATACATGTATACGCATCAAAAACAAAAATTTATTTACGGAAAGATAAAACATAGTTATAATAATATAATCTGGTTTATTTATTAATTTATTTGGGTTAGTTAACTTAGTTATATAAATGAACTCAATCCGGATCATAAGTAAAATTCATATATTTTAAATATACTAAGAATATTTTTCGAATTTGTTACTGCCTTCGAATGACGATCGTGCTTTCGTGTGTTCAGCTGACAGTTACAGTAATTATCATGCACCAATTTAACAAGATATTATATGAGTGCACTCTATTATAAACATTAAAACAACCACTTTTAAACATATATTTATTTAAAAAATTTAAAAATTTAAAAAGAAATCGTATTTAATAAACTCTTAATTCAATAATATGATATCAGCATAAAAACATAAATCGTCAAAACCGTCAAAAAACGCATGTAAAGAAAAAAATCGCATGTAAAAATGAAAAAAATGAAAAAATATAGAAGAATGTACTGTATATAAAAAACGTACGTATAGAAAAATATAGAAAAATATAGAAAAAGTATATAAAAAGGTTATAAAAAAGAACTGAACTGAAATTTATAAAAAACGAATATAAATATTAAAAGATCGGTTGCATTTTGAATGGATTATTATTAAAAGTTGGAGTAAATGGAGGTTCCTTGGTTTTTCCAGTGATTTCCCTCTGATACTTTCTCACTTTAAACCAGTAATACTTAAGTTTACGATCACCGTGACGTCTTCCGTAGTTTTTTTCGACTTTTTCAATTATTTTCCTCCAATTTATAATTTTATTACATTTAAGATATTCGAATATTTCATTATCGATAAAATTTCTTTCTTGAAAACTTAACGGTTCATGACACACTAGTAAAATAAAAAATATTGATTTATTTACTTTCTACTTTTAAAAATATGCTAAAAGATGAGTCTACTTACAGCATGGGTCGAGAACATTTCTCCAGCTTAAATTAAAAAAATAAATAATTTAT
The DNA here is from genome assembly GCA_015698045.1 of Rhizophagus clarus. Classification (NCBI taxonomy): domain Eukaryota; kingdom Fungi; phylum Glomeromycota; class Glomeromycetes; order Glomerales; family Glomeraceae; genus Rhizophagus; species Rhizophagus clarus. The sequence goes on along the minus strand of BLAL01000193.1, from coordinate 137,010 downwards.
TTATTTTTTTTTTTTCAGACTTAAATTTTTATTAAATTATAAACTTACCGAAAAATTATCTGTCTTTTGCTGCATTCCGGAATCTTCCTGGAGATTATATCGAAGCAGTTAGATCGATGTTGTAATTTTTTCATTGAATTAACAATAATTGCATCAATCTAAAAAAAAAAAAAAAAAAAAAAAAATCAGAAAATGTTTTTGATAATTTATTTTTTTAAAAAAAAAAAATAAAAAAAAAAAAATTGACAATATACATCTCTACTTTTGCTTGTTTGTGGCATTTTTTTTTTTTTTTAATAAGCGATATGGTGGTTGTTAATTTTCTTTAAAATATATATTCCTTTTTTTTTTTTTTAAGAAAAATTTACGACAAACCTACCTACCTATTTATTAGATTTTTGTCAATATAATTAAATATACTATAAAAAAAAAAAAATTCTGGGGTTATCCGCAGGATTTTTTTTCGGTTATCGGAACTTAGATTCGAATTTCAAATTGAATGAAAAAAAAAAAGGGACCAGATCAATTCAAAGAAAGAAAAAATAAAATTTTTTTATTTATCTTTGATCTTTGACATGATCTGCCGTCTATAATTAACCATGAAGGTTGAATATAAACGCAATTATAGTCATAAAAAATTGGTTTATATTAACATTACGGTTATTTGGATGAATGTATAATTATTTGAAATTATTTAATTGGTCGCAAAAAAGAACCTTTTTTTTGTATAGCTATCTTAAGGTTCACTTCCCAGGAAAGTCGTACAAGTTTGAAGGATTGAATTAAATAAATCTGGTAGATCGGAAAACGATCATTAAAAATATTTTGATTTCGACGCAATGCAATGATTAGTTTTACAAATTTGGATCCCGCATGATTCCATTTTAAGTAAGATTCCGCACGAAACCAATCAAATAGTACATACAAGAAAGAAGGTTATTGCTTTAGATCATGAACAATTTTTTTTTTTTTTAAGTGAAATAATTTATTGAAGATCAAGTTAATGAGCTATACGAAGTTATTAAATAAAAAAAAAAGCTGCAAATTCTTGACAAGTTTATAGGATTTCATATTCGGAGATATTCGGAGTAATGATTTTCTAGTAATAATTTCTTCTTAATAAAAAGTTTGTTTCCCTCCTAACGAAATGCAGTGTCATCTGAAGATACAAAAACGAGAAAGTGAAAATTTTGTAAAACTTTCCAAAATATCAAAAAAATTTTTAATCCAGAATTGATCAGAGATACTTCTCATTTGAGATCAAAGGTTCTCAGTTAATAAACGTTTTTTATTATTCGAATAATCGATATATCGTTGACAGAAAATGATTGGTTTTTTGTTTCAGGAAAAAAAAAAAAAATGCTTTTATTCCAAATTTAAGTAATCTTTTACTTTTCGTTAGTTCTTTCTTCGGAATCGGAAAATCCCATTATCGTTTATCATGTTTAAAATGATCCGGTGCATTATTTTTACGTCATCATATACTTTTAAATATTGGAAGTTTTTCAACATAAATTATTGCAGCGGAATTCGGAATTTCCGAGGCCAAAAAAGATAAATTTATTTTTATACAAATTATTCTATTCTTTAATAATAAATAAAATCTTAAAAAAGAATTATCATTCATATTATTTAAATTATATTTTTTTAAGGAAAAACATTCCCTTTTTTTTGATATATACAGATACGTTTGATAAAGCACTTGAATATTATTAATGATAAAACCATATATTAATATATTAAACCGTGGTTGCGGTTGTCTTTATAAATTATTTAATTGATAATCTACCAATCTAACCAAGTTTCATCTTTCAATCTAATCAAAAAAAGAATTTAATAATTATCTTGATCGACCATCAACATGTTCATTGAGATATTAGACAATCATGATGCATATGATTGTTACGTCTATTATTCTCCATAATAATTTAATTTTCTAATATATTCGGTTCTTGCGCACACCCTTAAAATAATTGGGTTCTAAAACAACAAAATCAAATTTAGTTATGATTTTGCGAAAACCAATTTTGCTACACGATTATGATATCGAGAGAAAAAATTATAAGTATCAATTGGAGAAACATCTTCAAAAAATGTAATTAAATGCCAATCACCCGGTCACCGGCTCAGATATTATCTCAATGTACATGTACACAAATATGATCGACTTTCGTACGATTAATTTTTGAAACATTGAGTACGTATTATCATTTATGAAATTATGACATGTTTTTTTTTTACATTTTGTTTGGCTATAGCAAAAAAAATTTCGGATATAGTAAATATTTTTGTAAGAACCTTTTATTGAAATGATCAAACTTAAAAATACAGTAGTATATAGGTAATTAAATTAAAAATATTGGATTATTATTACATCGATCAGTTAAACAATAAATGTTAAAAGAAATTTTTAACGACATATAATTTAATTACCATTAATAAATACATTTTCTTGGCTAAAATAGTTTCATGTTCTTTTTAGATTCAGTATATGAAAGTTTTTTAAAAAATATCTCTTCAATATCAAAATTTTTATTTTCTCATTTCATTTAATTTGAGTAGGAAAATAGCTATCAAAGAATGATCAATAAAAAAAAAGAAAAGAAAAGAAATAATAATAATAATAATTAACGAATAAGTCATTTTGTTAGATTTTTTTTTTGCACTAATAATTTTTTCATTAATCTTGGTATATTTTGCTAGTAAAATATTATTTCTTTTATCATTTGTAAAGAAATCGATACTTAATAGTTAGTTATTCGGCACGATTATTTTGTTACGTACATCAAAATTAAACAATTTTAGCAATTGCATAAAATTAATCGTAATCCTTATCTTTTTTTCTAAAATATATTCGAAATCGTATAAAAAATATCTTTTCTCATATAATATGCAGATTTTCACGTGTGCCTGATGGTGTGCTTCTTTGATGAATAAGCCAATCATATGAGCTTCGTTAATATCTTGAATATCTCGTACGATTTTTCTAAATAATAATACACTTGCTTGATAATGCTTATTATAAAAAACCAATCGGCAAAAAGAATACTTTATATATAAATGAATACACAACAAAAATTTTATTCATTTAAGATTAAATCGGTTCTCCTTGAAAAATTTTGGTGCTTATATAATATTCTTTTGTCTTTCTTTCCAAGCCTCAAAATAAAGATGTGCTTTTACTAATATAAGAATTACAAAACGAAATTACCCTCCCATCGACATTATTATCTATTAACATTATTATTTACCTAATTGATTCAATCCAATTAGTATCGTAAGAACGCAATAAACAATTTCATATTCACTAAGAATTGAAAAATATTCTGAGTGTGCTACCAAAAAAAAAAAAATATATTTTGAATGTTAATTTGGTGAACAAAAATAGGCTATTATTAGACGATGAAGGAGAAGATGTTGATGAAGGTGGCCGTGATGAAGTTGGTAATACAGTAATGAGATGAACATACCAATATGAGAAAAGGAGTGTTACTGTAAGTCATTTACAAGGTGTACCGAATGTTATATTTACCATCCAACTATAATTTTTCAAAATGGCTTTCAGAGCTCTAATAAGGTGTGAATACTACATTTATTGTAATATTAATATGGATATCAATATTAAGAACTGACTAAAATAAGCGATAAATTAAAGTCTTAAATTGTGATTCGATATAATTCTAAAATTATCAAGCTAATTAATACCTGTTTTCGTAGTTGCTCTTCCAATATAATGGACCAATCAAATTGCAAAACATATTAATATATAATTTTATCATTAAATCGCATCCATTTCAGAATGTTATTTATAACTGTGATGATTTCAGTTGTTACTTTTTCCTTTGTTAAAAAATATTTCTACAAGATACTCACTTACAAATATTGCAAGATAAGATTTACCATGTAAAGCATAATATTCAAGTAAATATACCCGATGCATTCATAAATTTTTATTCCTGATCAATTTTAATCGCTCAATTCGCAAATATGGAGCATTGAACGGTTTATCAACGAAAACTTATGAAGCTCTTCATAAATATAATATAAAAAAAAAAAATACTTCAATATAATAAATCACCAAAATTGTACATTTTACAATATTAAGCAAAGAACATCAACCTTTTCATATTTATATTTTGAAGTCTATAAGTGAAAAACAACTCTTAAAAAACAGATCTTCAATTAGTATTCCCGCAAGACATCACATCCCTAAAAACCTCTTCACACGCATTTTAAACGAAATCAATGAAATCCGACATTCAATATGGAGAACCATCTAGATACTTCTTGTTCCATGCAAAAAAAGCTTAATATAGAGCATATACGAAATGAAACTCACATATCTAATTATTAATTATAACACTTCAATTATAAACATTTTTATAAACTTCATTGTGTAAAACGGTTATGCTATACTACATATTTCCTTTTAAAAAAACATCTCTCAACGATACTTTATAAAAGAAAAATACATATTAGTTTAATTGATATATTTGATAATTATATATTTAAGTTTATACCACTATATTATAAAGGTAGCCCAACCAAATTTCATAATATTATTAACAATATGACCATCATCTTCATGATTACTATTAGATTAATTTTATTCAATATACACTTTTTCTTCTAATTTTCTATTATCAATAATTTGATGGCTTATGAGATGTTATTATAAGAGATAAATTTTTTACATCATTTTATTTCACGCATTATTAAACAAAGTATGGGTATTAATTATAGTTGATATAAATTTAAAGGTTTTTGAAATGAAAGTTTGGGGCTATGCTTTGGTATCCGGGAAATAGTGATTTTGAGAATAACAAAAAATATTTCTATATTTTGTAAACAAAAGACAAATTCTAATTGATAAATTTTAGACAGTCACTTTAATAGACTATATTCTATGGATGGATTATGGTAATATGGAGGATTATACACTTCACCATACTTTAAGTGATTGGGTTACATAAAGAAGAAGGCTCACATTATTGTTAACCTATGCGATTTTAATTTCTGCTTAAAAATAATACATTATATACCATTTTACAGAGATTTAACAGAACTTTAATAACATTAATATTGATATATTAAATAATAATTTACTTAAGTTATTAAAGTCTAGACCTAGAAAAAATATGAAACCTTAAATCTTCTGATCATATATAAAAAATATATGTGAATCTTAAAAATACAAGTTTATTCACATTCATTTATTATTAATAATATTGGTAAAAAGCATAATCATTATTTAGTAGAAAGAAATGCTTTCTCAATTCACTCTGCTGTATGGCACTGCACACAAACAGAAGAATCAATTAGGCAGAGATGACAAAGAAATAGTCAATAACATAACATGTACGGGGCAAGCCATCAGGAATTTTGGTCATTAATTGCACAAAGATTCTTATGTATAATATTTTAATTTTATATAATTAAATTCAACTAATCTATTTAGCAATCTTATTAATATAAATAAATAAATATATACGTATATATTAAAATCATACAATTCTTTATCTCATAAAAAATATATCTGATATGAATGATTGGAAAAAGTAGTACATTATATATCAGTTATTTTAAACCACCATACGAAGGTGAATTGATTATCAAATTTTTGAGAGGAGAAATTAAAATTCTGGGTATACTAAAGATGCACATAGTTTTAGATATAGCACTATTAATGGAATGAATTAAGTATAATAAGATGCTAAAGGATAGAAAAATCTGAATCTTTGATAATTCCATCATGATTATAATATTTTAATGCCTTATTTCACTTTTGATTCAAGTGATTATTTCATTGATAATTCAAATAACAACCAATATAAAGTTAACTGAACATTTACATTTACGTTGTACATAGTTATTAGTTTATTTACAGTAAACTTCTCATGTACTACAGATCATTGACGAAAATCAGATTGCACTATAAAACAAGTTAGGATTTTTAGGCCATATTAAAAAAAATATTATATGTTGCAATTTTATGATATTTTATATGTAAAACAATACGCAATAAAATAATAATAGTTTAAAAAACATTATAAATGTATTAATAAATAATGCATTTATTTATAATATAATATTGCTAATGATAATAAGGAAAATGTTTGCGTATAAAATACCTTAAAATGCCACTCAAAGGATTCTATACCATATACCATAGAATTCTAATTTCAAAAGAATGAAATTTATCATGTAAGACGACCCTTTGGGAATAACATGAAAGGAACAAAGTATAAAAGGAGCAAAGTAACAAAGTGAAATGTTTTGAGATCGCTAATGCAATCTAATAAAGGCCAAGAAAATATGAAAGGAATGAAATGCTAAAGGAGCAGAGTGGCACAAAGAGACTGGAATACATCTTAAGGCAAACTAAAAAGATATTCAAAAATTATAATTGAATAATATAATTATAGTACATAAGAGACAGATATGGCAAATCGGCTGGTAACAAAAAATATTTCATAGCATAGCATTGTTAATAAAATATTTATTTTATTTTTTAGTTCAAATAGGCCAATATTAATACTGATTAATAGCAACTTTTCCTGATATCCGGTCAACTTTTGAATGGATTTTTGTGGAATCTATGCAATTATTGATAGATTTTACAATTTCTTTTTTAATTAGGCTAACTATTAATAACTTTTCCGATTTTTTAATTATAAGTGAATTTTATCATTTTTTCCAAATAAATAATAATTACTTTCTTGGGATTATTTTTATTGTTCCGTATTAATAAGAACATTTTTTTTTAAAAGGATATTGTTTCAAATTTGGATTAATAAGAATAATTTTTAAAAAAAAGCTTATTTTAGTTTAGATCAATACAAGTTCGTAATTAAATATTCTTCAATTAAATAATAAATAAAAATAAATAGCACGTCAGTTTTGTGGGCGTGGTTTATTATGCTTACTAATAGAATGTGACAAATATTTGTCACTGATCACGTGATTGCGTAAACGCGCAGTTTATATTTATCTCAGCGACTTGATCTCTATTTTTCACTGCATAAACCATCGCGCCCTACCAAAAACCACGCCCACAAAACGGAGGTGCAAATAAATATAATTATGACAAGTATATTAAAAAAATTACCTTAGAACACAAGATTTTTTTGATAAAATTCAAATATCCAATTAAATATATACTAAATTGATATGAAAATTTCAAAATAGGTTTAATTCATCATGATACAATTGCTTAATGTACCAAAGTTAGATTAATTAAAAAAAAAAAAAAAATTCCTGAGATGGCGGATACTTTTAAACACTGACTGTATATCCAATAATCAATCACATCTAATTTAAAGTCTAATTCAATACTTTTTAATTATTTTATATTTTCTTCATTTTTATCTAAACTCTCTTTAAAATTACTACATGTACAGTATCAATCACCAAAGAAAGTGACCTTTGTGGTACATAGAATGAGACCAATAATGACGTTCAAGATCACATGAACATTTTGCTGATTATGTATAACTATAGTAGTGATGTCATAATTGTATAACCGTGAATTTTGATATGAATAGACCTTTTCCCCATCGATCCCTTGACCATTTTTTTCACAGAAGACAGTTTCATTTATCCTTCATATTAAACAGTTCCTTTAACACTTTCTACGCCTTCAGGCATCAACGGGGTAAAGCCTCTTAGTCTTCTGCTGCCCTTGGTAATGTCCTTTTTATTCAGTCCTTATAAAAATTATATATAAAATTATTTTTCTTTTTTTATAAAACTTTTTTACGATTATTATAATTCTCATATTGCTCTCCCGCCCATTAGCGGCATAACCCTTTGGGAGTGTTAATATATTTTTATCCCTTCAGTGGAAAATTTTTATAAAAATTTTATTATAGTTCCTATATAATTTTTATTACTTTCACCATGGTCGTTTTTTCTCGACCCATTTTTTTTCCTTCCCTGTCCCCATTCGAACGGTCCATTTTCACGTGACCAACATTGATCGATGTGGCATTAATACTGTGTACGAATCACAACGCAGTAAATCCTATTTTTTTGATCTAGACCCCTTAAATCATCATGAATTTGACTTTTATAGAAATCCTACACCTTTTTTACATATCATTACTAATGACAAAAAGGCTTCACTAACTGAATCTGTTTATCAATCCACGAGTAAATATTTAAACAAGAAATTTAAAGTTTCTCTTTTATTATCACATTTTTTCAAACTTCAAAAAGTAATTCCAAAACGTATTCAACACAAATATTTTACCTTTTTAAGAGACTCTTTATACAAACGTTTATCTATTATAGAATCACGGTACAACAGTACCCACACAAATAATCGTAGCACCCGTACTTTTATTCGTTTCACTTATAAAAAATACAGATTCATTTTAGGAATCTATATCCCTTGTTGTTACCCTGGTACTTTCCTTTCATCATCACCTGACCTCAAAGATAATACTTGTTGCACTTTACCAACTTCCATAGTGTATTCAAGATTTAATAATTTTTGTCGTGTAGGATGTGGCCTTCATTACAAACAGGTCCCCGAATATTCTAAACCTTTAAAAACTCCTTCTATTACTTCTTCAGAACAACGTACAGCAGCTTTAGTCAACATACACCAAAAATGGTCATCCCAATCGATTAATCATGTCTATTCTACTCGTAGAGGTATTTCCTATTGTACAAAAATATCAGCAAACACTGAGGGATTTGTATATTCCCGATGGAATTTTTTTTACAACAAGAACTATAGCTCCTATCAAATTATCTATCGCACTCAGCATGTTTCCAATTTTAAACCTCATACTCTAGAAAAGCAAGCGCAGAGGCGTCAACGCTTTGAGTGACGTATCTTAAACTCACATAAATCAACAATCCCTGAAAATCCTAATCAGCCTATACGTACTCCTACCAAAAAGTTTCTCTTTACTAAACACAAAACTTTATGTGATTCAGTCAGCACTTTTAACCGTCACGTTAACCATTTAAGAAAAGGTGTTCACGACAAGCGTCCACACCTCACGCAATATTTACCTATCATTAAACCTGTTCCTGTTATTGTAGATATGAGGATTACTCGCGCTAATCGAGATCAAATTGAATATATTCCTTTACCAGAGGATGTATGTTCATCAATGAGTCATGACGATTATATGAAATATAAAGATTTTTTTCCGCTCAGACCAGTTTTTCTTGGGAAAGGCAAACGGCATTTTGCTTTAACACCTGGCTCTGATAAGTAGTGGCAATGGGTTAAGGACTGCTACCGTAAACATCAAGAAGAACTAGAAAAAGCTCATTTTTGACCTCATTTCCAAGATTGGAATACTACATACGATCGTTATCGTCATCGATTGGACAATTTGAATTATTTGATGGAAATTACAGATACCGTCCATGAAAATTATGCTTTTACTAATTTTAACAAAATCTTAAAACAACTTGATAGGAAGTCTAAGAAAACACCTGTATGGCGATGTCTAGAACATTGGCGTCTCTTAACCGATCAAACTTTAGACGGGAATAGTTATCCTGGTAGTTCAGTACGATATTTTGATACTTTGAAACCTGATTCTAATGAATATGACCATACTTATGACTCTAATGAATTCAGACTTAAACGTCCTTATCATAGTCCTTTATATATTGATCATCATTATCATTTAGTTAGAACTTCTAAACGACCTTGTTTTAATTTTGATCACGTGATTACTAAATAGCGTGATATATTATAGTTTTATAGTTATTTTATTTTTTTTTCTTTTTATTATTTTAGTTTTTATTATTCCTTTTTTTTACAACATTACAACTTATAAATAGGGTTTGGAACATTCCTGGTATAACAGTATTTACACCAGGCGCACTTTGTGTGAAAGAAAAATACGGCTATTCTTTTTGATTAGTGTTTTGATTAGTACTCTAGTGATTTAGGTTATCTCTTTTTTATTGATAATAACTAAATCAGATCCCGACATAGATATAGTTTCTATATTTAGTTGTATTCATGTAATCTGACATTATGGCTTGTATTGACAAGTATTTATGTCTTCACATGTACGAGGTGATCCTCCAGTAAAAATAAAAATAAAAATTGTATAACCGTGTGTAACTTATTTAAAAATATCTTTATAAGGAAATTTGTGTCAGTTAGGTAAACTATTTACCCGATTCCGAATCACGTAATTTATAATTCTCGTCAGCACTATCATTTGGCTAAAATTAAGAATAATTTGTTATTTTTATTAATTTTAAAATAATTCAAATTTTACAAAAATTTATTTAAGTTGAAAATTTTGGTCATTATTTCAATTTTCAATTTTAAATAATTTACCAATTATTTTACTTACAATGTGAATTTAATAGTTTTTTAATTTAGTTTTATATATATAAATTAAAATATTAAATTTAATAAAATTTAATATTAGTGATATTTATGTTTTATATTAAACCATTACATAAAATTATATATGTTATAATCATTCTCTAGACGTAATTTTATTTCTGAATTCATGTGAATAATTGAAAATCGCATCCTATGCCTCTTTTTCACTTAACAATTCACCTCCACAATAAATTTCAATACTTTTTAGGTATTCACAACTTTTAAGAATGAATTCTAACATTTCCAATTCATCATTTTTAAATCCAGCAGAAAATTTTCTTAGATTAGTACACAACTTAAAAATGACAGAATTTAATGAATTATTATTATATAATAAACCGTTACCTATGTATAATTCTTCTAAATTTTTCCCATTATTTTTTAAAAATCTTATTAATAATTCATTATTTGGACGTGAAAACGAAATTTTAAAATTTTTAATTGTGGAAAACATAATACATGATAATTTTTCAAAATCATTAAGATTTGTATTTAATTCAAGTTCTTGTAAATTTAAGAATTTAGCGATAAATGATAATGATACATGAGTTTTACTAAGTCTTAATTTGATTAAAGTATTCGGAAGTTTTGTTATTAAAGAAGAACAATCCTCTAATTCACTACATTATAACAAAATAAAATGTTTTAAATTTTTCTGAACAGAAATCAAATTTGCCAATCCATTCAAAATACCATAATGTTTAATCGTTATATCTAATAATGAAATATTATGACATTTGTGATAGCTGATAAAAAATTTCAGATGAAATATTCGTATAACAATATAATTCTGAAAGATTTTTCAAACAATCCTTTGCTTCAAGATAAAGGGTAAAAATATGCATACTTTCTTTACTATATTTGTATAAGTATAACTTCTTCAGGAAATTTTTTTTGTGTAAAAAATATGCAAAATTTTGTGCATGAAAATATTGATTTGCACACCCTGAAAATGCACATTATTTGCATATTTAATATATAAAGTGTAAATTCCATGCAATATATTGCATTAATTTTTATACAAACTTTGTACAAAAAATTATATATGCAATATTGTTAACTATATTGTGTAAATCTTGAGAAATTAGGTATTTGTACAATATTGAATACCCTGGAAATTTCGTGATGTTCTTTAAAGAACTGATCTGATTTATGAACATTTTACACATTTCCTGTACCTACCATTACTAAGAATTTCTAATGTAACGTTTGGTCGACTTAATAAAAGATTCTCAATCTTGTAACGAACATAACTAATTGATAAAACTTAAAATGAAGCATAATTGAAAGTTGGAAATTTTGTAGTTGGTGTTAAATGGTGATTCCATTCTTAGATAAAATTTCTTTTGACTTGTTTGGAAGGCAAGAAATTAAGGTATTAAAGTTTGAAATATTATAATTATAACCATTTCTCCAAAATATTCTCACTGAAACTTCACACCAAAGATGATTGACTAACATACTGTACATGAATGTAAAGTAGATCTGTCATCGTCTAAATATTCAAAAATCTCGTTCAAGCAATCAGCAAGAAGTTGAGACATGATTGTTTTTTAAATATTGAGACGAACAATCGTTTTTATGTGTGCATAATTGTATTACAAACATAAAAGTTAGTCCCTTTGGGCTTTAGCCCTGTTACACGCGGACGTACCACGAGCCCATGATCATAATATAGTCACGTGATTATAGTACAAGTGAAATTATTATGTTATGGATTTCTGTTAGTTGAATAACGAATTATAAAAAAAAATATTTAAAGTTTCTAATCTTAACTAATATATGTTAAAATTAATTTTTAAAGTTCCTAAATGTTATTTATCATTTATTGACTTTTAACTTTTTGTTAAAATAGTAGGCTTTCTAATCATATTGCAGATAAATTTTCTTAATCAAAGGTCGGAGTGGAGTAATTTCTTGGTTAAAATGATATTTATTTTAAAAAAGGAGAAGCATACTATATCTTTTTTTCATTTAAAAGTAAAATAATTCTTGAAAATCGAAGTAAGATATAGCTAAGATATATAAATACATATAACCGAGGGGGTGAGGATATAACTAAATTTAATAAATTAAATATCCAGGTAAACACTGAAATTGTTCGTATATTAATGTAAAGAATGTGACCAACTTGATGGAAGGAAGGATCAGCAATATCTTTGTCATTGTTTAAAGATTATTGCATGATGCAAGAGTAGAGATGTTGTGGAGATGGATTTGAAGAAAATTATTCTACGCGGTAAGTCTGAGTATTGTAAAATAATGATAAAGAAATTATAAATGGTTCATTAATATTTACTTTATCAATCATTTTTTAAATTTGATACTCACTCTACCAAGAAGTTAAGGCACATAAAAAGAAAACTTAGGTTTAGGCAGTGTTGGCCAGTGACCCAAATGACCCAAATGACTGGTCACGTGTCATTTGGGTCATTTCAACGTTAAATGACAAATGACCTAGTCATTTGAAAATTACGTCATAATTCTGACCAATACAATTTCAATATTTTATGGATAAAAATTTTCATGTAATACTATAAATTCATAATTCTAGCCGGAATCATAAACCTGGCCTAAATTATAAAGCATTAATTTTAAATGACTCAAATGACAAATGACCCTAATGACTAGGTCATTCAAAGGTCATTCAGGGGTCATCTCAAAATGGACAAATGACCTGGTCATTTGCCATCACTTGCCGTTTAGGGACACGATCTATTAACAGAGCACTACTGCTGTAAATAAACAAAATATTATTTTAAGTCTATACGTATACTGTTCTACAATGTAATAATGTGTATTCACATTTTATATAAACAATTGTAAATTACAAGCATATTTTTAGTTGCTCCTGCTTCAAACATTTTATTTGGTGGATACGATTAAATAATTTAACATTCATGTTTTTGTTCGATTTTTTTACAATTTTTAAATTCTCTCATAAAATTAAGTATATGAATTAATAAAAGCAAATATGTGTTCTCTAACATGATAAACTAAAATAATCATATTTAAAAGTGTAGAATTAATTATAACTAAAATAATGTTAAGCTTACATAACATCTTTCTTTTCAAATGTTCTTCTCTATAGTCCAATCAAATTAGTCCAAAAACTTTCACGCTTTCAAAAATTTAATATAATATAAATTTACTACCATAATTTGTAAAAACATTACACAAGCATCATTTAAAATATAAGAAAGAAACTTTGTCAATAAGAGTTTATATAAAAACATAATATAAATTAATAATGCGCTAATCTTAATTAAATTCATCATAATCATAACCTCTAATTTATGACGCCTAATTTAATACACTTTTTAATTATTTTTATATTTCTTCATTTTTATCTAAACTCACTTTACAATAACCATTCAAAGAAAGTGACCTTTATGTTAATTTCATCATTTTATAATTTTGATCGTTGGTTGTCCAGACCGTTTTGAAAAGCTCTTCTATGCCCTTTAAGATAGATTTTCCGAGATGGCCAATTTCTCTTATACTTCTTAATTCAAGTATTGAATTATCCACAATTGTTAATGAACAAGATAATGGATTTTCATTTAATATGTATTTTATTTTACGATTATTGCAAGAGCGTAAGAGCAGCGTAAGAGCAGCTTTTAGGATTAAATAAATGTCACAATTAATCCGTCTTACAATATAAGACTCTAACTCTTTTGTGATTATGTATAACTATAGCAAGGATGCAATATTATTTCGGAAATATTTTCACCAACCGCATCCAGTGCCATCCTTTTCACTCAACAATTTACCCTCATTTCCAATTAATTGTTCTTAAATCCAGCAGAAATTTTCTAAGATTGGTACAGAACTTAAAAAATAACGGAAAGAATTATACGTAGGTGATGGTGTTCAAGTTGTAATAATAATTCATTAAATTCATCCATTTCTAAGAATCTTATTAATAATTCGTTATTTGGACGTGAATACTGAAATTTATATTGATTTTTCAAAATTGACAATTCATCATCATCATCTAATGATAATCTAAATTCTTGTAAATTTGAGATTTAACGATAAACGATAATGAAATATATTTTTCATAAAGACTTAATTTGACCAAGGTATTCAGAAGTTTTGTTATTTAAGAAGAATAATCCCCCAATTCATTACATTGTAACAAAATAAAATGTTTTAAATTTTTTTGAACAGAAATTAAATCTGCTAATCCATTCAAAATACTACCTATTATGTGAAGTATTATGACATTTGCGATAGTTGATAAAAAATTTCGGATGAAATATCCGTATGACAATGTAATTCCGAGAAATTTTTCAAGCAATCCTTTGCTTCAAGAAATATTGGCACTTTCACGTAATTATATTCGAATAAATTTAACCCTTTAAAGAACTGATCTGATTCATAACATTTTATATATTTCCTGTACCACTATATTTGTATTATTACGAAAATTTGGTGGTGAAATAGTTTAAAAGTTTGTAGTTGCGATTAAAATAGTGATCCCATTCTTAACCAAAATTTCTTTTGACTCGTTTCTAATTAATGATCATTATACCAATTCTCTATGAAAGGTTCGATATGACAATTTTCCTCCAAATATTTTAATACTATTTTCTTGACCTTTGTCTGGCGTTCATATTAACAGCAAGGTGATCTTCATAATCAATTAATCATCATCACCACCACCATCTTTAACGAGGTCTATCTATCCGCGGTCTATCAGCATGAACGACGCCAATTAATTATTTCAGTAATTATGTCGTTTTCTTTACATATTAATTCTATCATTTCTATGTCGTCATCATACTTTTTTATTTCCAAAATCATTAAGTTAGATCTCACAATAGTAACATATTTAGAATATCAGTTTTAAAATAGACGCTCAAATTAAACGAATCTATTTCTTCTTTTGTAAATCTTCCATTAATCATAAATAAACCATGACATCGAAAGAATTTCTTCTGCTATTCTGAATAAAGTATTCTCCGTACTTAACCAAGTATCCCCAATTTCATTAGCATCAACTACGCGAACGCTATCTTTCTCGTTTCGCTCAAATTCTTCTTTCTTAAAATATTTTGACATACAAATTTCATACGCGCTTTCCTAGTTAGTGCATTAGCTAACGTAGATTTACCACCACCAGTGCGACCAACATTTGATATATTTTTAATTTCGAGCAATAGTCAAATTAGGAGAATGTTTATCTTCAATAGATTCGGGAAATTTCTTAAGACGAGTTAATTTACTATTGATACAGTACAATCAAGAAACTCTAATTCTGAACAATTGCTAGAACAATAGAGATATTTGATATCCGGACAAAGATTGAGACTTAATTCCTCAATTGAGTTATTGACATCTATGAGATAACTAACTTTTAACTCAGTTAACGTCTTAGTTGATAAACAATTAAGCTCAGTCGGTTTTAGACAATTTCCCACAAATAATTTTGTAAATTTGGGATCCAGTAATCTGACTAAGTTGAGAACAATTGATTAAACCCAGTTAATAAACAATCAAATGTGTGTAGAATTAAACATTCAATCACAGATAATCTTTCAAGCTTTGGAAACACTAAAAAATTAAAAATCTTTCTACATTTACTTATTTTCAAACTAAAACTGGTTAAAGATAAAAAAAAACAAAGTTAATCAAAATTCTATTAACGAAAAAAAAAAACAAAATTTTCTAACCTATATGATTTGAAATACTTTGCATTCTTCTACAGTGAATTCATTTTCAGTTTCTCTAATCGGTTTTTCATAGAAATTTCTTTACTACAACAATAACTACCAAAATTAATACTCATCCCAATATAGTAAGATCATTGTAACCAAATGATGGACCGTTAAACATCCCATTAAATGTAGCATTATATCATCTATTACACGACTTAAAATATAATTCTCGATTCTATCATTATTATTAAAAGAGAATATAAAACTATCTTTAGTAGTGTCATAACTGCCATCAGATTTCCATTTCATTGGATTATATCCTCCGAGAATCTCGTTACTATCTTTCACTTTAACAACTGTTACAGTACGATTTTGATTATCGCCAATTTCATGAAATTTATCGCTTGAAAGTCCATCACGAGATCCACGAAATAATAGTTTGAATTTACAGTATATGGAAAAGTTAAATTATCTGTAATTTCTAATTTATTGATATCAATTCGATATGTTGATATGTAATAATTTTTAAATCAACAGTTCTTAAATTAATTTCTCTAGTTATACGAGAATCTGAATCATCGCTTGACTTGTTATTAGATTCTGATTGATCTAAATAAAATATTAATAAATCTTTGTACATTTCCTTTGGAAAAATCCTTTTATAAGGTAATATTTTATTATGAAATTCTTTTGAAGTTAGGTCGTAAAACTTGATAAAAGGGATACATTGTTGTAAAGTATTCTTTAAAATATTGAAATCATCCTTTGAATAGTTTGCGACATCAGAAGGAAGTTCGGAATTTTGAGCAATTCCCCATTCAAGAACGTGTACCCAGATTCGAATTTCACTCATTTGAAGATTATCATTTTGAATAATTAAAATTAAAAGATTTTCTGGAATCGAAGAGAAATTTATTAAGTTGAATATCTTATCTGGTTCTACGTTAATTAAATCAGTACAATATTTTGAAGTTCCATGAACGAATTATTTCCAAAACTCGTTTGATATATCAAATCAAGATTTTGTTCCATCCATTGTTTTTTGTTTTCGATCAAAAAGGATTGTAATATGTTACTAATTCTTGAAAATTAAGTTCATTGGCAGCAACTAGCAACTAGAATTTTAATTATACCTGAAGTATCATATTCTTTCAAAGAAAGTCTTCCACAATAAAGATACCTAAAAATAAAAAATTATGAAATAAAAAAAATTTTTATTTAATAAAAATTAAATTAATTTATATATTCATACCTTAAAACTATTTGAAAAATTGCCGGTAAAATATTTGATAATTTAATGTGTACCAAAGTTCCATCATATTTCTTTTTTATTATTAGTTAACAAAATTCTTTGCAAATAAGAGGAACGATAATATAAAATTACCATATGAACACGAAATATTTTTACGTTAGGATCACTACCAACTTCAATGATAACATCATAATATTCTTCATCATTTAAAATTTAAGGTAAATTTGGGTTAACTTTGACAAAAGTTTATTGTCAGCCATTTTTATATTAACGAAAAGAAATGAGGAAGAATTTATAAACGGTCAAACCTTATTACCTGTACCGTTGTACCGTGCAACATATTTCGTAATACATTCAAAGTCACGTGCAACAAATAAATTTAAACGAACTACAAAAATTATTATAGGATGTATTGATAGTATATATCTTCTCATTCAAATATTTAAATTTTCCTCAATTGTTAATTTAATATAAAATACGATAATCGGTATAATGTACATTTTATTTAGATTTTAGAGTAAAATGCTTAATAAATAATTTATTAATTAACAAATAACGAGCAGTTCTCTTCAAAATATCTTTTTAATTTCAATTAATAATAATAAGCCTTTTGTATATTTTGAACAAATATTTGCTAATCCAGGAGAGTAATATATAATTAAAGCCAAGTTTTAGTTTCTGGAATTTAAATATTTCAAATATCTCAATTCCGATGTTTCTAAGCTATAATTATACTGCACCACACAATCAAATAAATCAGTTGCCGGTTGGCGTAAAATTGAAATGCTTGAATTCGTTAGGAAATTTTTTTTTTTTAGTATTATCTGATCATAAACAAGAGTCTACCAAATTATTAGACATGAAATAAAAATTTGGACCTTTTGCAATTCTTCAAATACTTTTTCAAGTTTGAATATTTTTTTTTTTATCAAAAAGACAATAATCTTCAGAAGTGACAATTAAAGTATACAATCCACAATATAAATATTATAAATATTTTAATAGAAAACTCCGATATGCGAGGTGTGTTAACCAGTTGAAAAGGCGGATATCAATGATTTTTCTCCTCCACTCATATAATCATATTTACGAATTAAAAAGTGATTTTAGATATTTTAAAAATTTCGAAATAAATAAAATCAAATAATTTTTACACTTAGGTCAGATGGTTTTGAATCATAGACTTTATAATTATTACCAAATTTTTATTAAATAAGCATCTAATGTTAATGAATGATAAAAAATACAAAAGCTATCACGTTACAACTGACACGTAATATAATATTCTACCATATTTCCGTTAAACTGTTTAACACCACTATTTATATAAATCTGTTTTACACATAATCCATATAATATTAAACCAATAACTCGCTATATGATCGATAAAAGTTTAAAAACAAAACGAATAAAGAATACAAACGATGGCCTTTTATAAGCTTGTAAAAATATCAAAATCAATTTCACGTGTTGTGTATCCTATATATTCACATTAGGAAATTAGATTTTAAAAGATAAAAATTTTTTTAAGTGTAATAAGATGGTGTTTGCTTACTTTCATCACTAATACATTGTTTAGAATTCATATCAATATCCAATTCAAATTCTTTCGTAATATAATCTAAATGAATAAAAACAAAAAATATTATTAAATTAATCATAAACTGTATTATATTATAGTGTCTTACCGTTATTTTCATTTTCGTTTAACCTAATCTTTTTAATAATTTTGTCTGGAAATATTTTATTTAATTGATAAATGTTGAATTCATTCATATTTATGCTGTAAATAATATTCACCTTTTACCATACCTTCATTAAAACAGGTTTCAATTTGATTTTCATCAAACTTTCTTTTATCTTTAGAGAATAAATCTTATTAGTATTATTAAAATTATAATAAATTTCATAAATAATTGCCATTAAAAAATGACGTCAATGAATGGTAAGACATTTAAACTATATTTACCAACTCCTGTAGTTATATACTGGCTTTTTATGCTTCTTGTAGACATTGTATGCATTGCAGATCGAATCATACCACTTAAAGGTCTACTTCTATAAACAGCACCTGGATTGTTTGTTGTTACAGGTCCAATATCCGATGATTTTATAATTCTAGTCTCTGATCCATACCAAGGCATTTTATGATATATATCAATAGCTACTGGTCTTTTACCAGGATCTTCATGCCAACATTCTTTCATTAATTCAATGTATCCTTTGGGTGCATTTGTAACAATTGGTGGTCTTAAACCATCACATATTTCAATTATAAGTTCTGCATCATGATTTCTATCCCAAAAAGGTCTTCTACCTGTCATAAATTCCCACATAATCATTCCCAAACTATATATATCTGATGCTTTTGTATATTTCTGTCCTTTAAAAATCTCTGGTGCCATATAAGGAATGATACCATAATTCTCATTATTATTATCATTTGTAGATTCAGTGGCTGATTTACTTATTCCCAAATCACCTATAAATGCTTCATGAGCTCCGTCTTTTTTACCAAAAAAGATATTTCCACCGTGAAAATCTCTATGAATTATATCTACACTATGTATACCAGCAAGTCCGATTATTATATATGATAATTTACCCAACTTTTCGTTCCAACTAATATTGTAAAAATCTTTAGTTATATAATTTGTCAAATCACCTGATTTATAATATGACATAATAAACATGATATCTTTGGTAACGGGATCTTGAGTAATTCCAAAATATTTGCTAACTTGATTTTGATAAGTTCCATTCCGATACTTATTATTAATCTTTATCATTTTCCGTTTTAAAGAAAATTCATAAAATATCTTCAGCTAAAATAAAAGTATATTAATTTTTTTTAACTCGAGTAGGTTAACAAGTAATAAACATTACCTCATTTAACTCATTAGATGTGACGTCTTTAGAATTATTAAGCTTTTTAAGAACAATTGTATCTTTAGAGTGTCTGTTATTATTCCAAATATCCATTCTTGGGCGATCAATCCAGGTAGCCTTATAAATTTTACTAAAACCTCCTTCAGCAATAAATTCTACATCTTTGAATCGGTCATAAGGTACAAACATCATTTTTCCAGCTAATATATCACCACTAAATTAAAGTCATCAATAACTTTGTTCCCACTTGGTATATATAATAATTTCGCTTTATAACAAACGCGGCAAATCTGATGATTTTCTTCTAAAAATTCTCTCTTTTGATTGCATTCATTACATAATTTCTTTATTTTACGTTTGCGTTCTGGTTTAATTGTTGTTTGTGTTGACAAATCTAAAGATGTGTTGTCTGATAATAAAAAACTAGGTTTGTGTTTATAATTTGTTAATTGATTCATTTTTAATTTTTAGTTCATCCGTTTGAAACAAAAGTCTATATATATACATTTTTTTTATGCAAGGAGTTTTTTTATTTAAACACAAAAAGATTCCATAATAACATAATAATTTCTGTAGAAGTTACTAATTATAAGAATTGTAGAATGTTAAGAATATCTATATAACAAATCTAGAACTTTAACATGGAAAAGATTTTCGAACGAACCTTTACAAGAATTCGAGCAAAGAATTCTGCGGGTACGGTTGCATCACGCACTAAAAAAATACTCATGTTGTACGCCCATGTAATACTTCTATGATGGAGACATAATTGTTTATCCTACCCTCACATACATATTTTCGGACCCTACGAGCGTTTTAGGGAAATTAAAACGTATCGAATAACTCCAGTGATACCCGAAAAAATTCCGGTCACACCTCTCCGCATTTCTGTTTGTCATCATTGTTTATTCACGTGTCACTGCATAGTATACAAATTTCTTTGTCGAAATTTGGTGCACTCATTCAAAATCTTCCCAAATATAGTTTTGATCAGCTACTCTACTTAGACTTGTAATTCTTATATTAGAAACTTTACGGATATAAAACCTCCTTGTTTAACGGAAGAACATATATATAGGAGTGAGTCAGTGAAAGCGAATCCAGAATTTTTAAGCAATTTTAGTTATTAAGTTAACTTCGGCGAAATTTAAATTCATCTTTTTTTCTATTAACTTGCCATATTTAATTAAGCATTTCTCGTTACGAACAAAAGTGCAAAATTTAATAATGGATCAATTAGCAAATCATAGAATTGATAATTAAACTAGAATCCAAACATAAAATAAAGATATTATGTAATAAACGTAATCAAAGAAGATATGAAAACCATTAGGTTTGTCACGTTTACTAAGACAAAATCTTTAGTAGCACTTGCTCTGTTCCCATTGTATGACATTATGTTTTTAAAAATTTCACCACAAAACTATGATGAACCCTATTTTACGATTTATATTATTCCATTGTGTACGTAATATTAAATATAAAAGCCTACAGAGTCACTTTATTATTTTATTTTACAAAAATCAAACCAGTCAGCGATAACATTCATCCATGCACCATGCATGGTTTGATAATAATAAACATATGATATGTATCATATGATTATAATCCAAATTATAGTAAATACGAACATAGCTGAATAGAATGCTTCATTTCCAATATTGATATCATAATTTAATATTTCAAGTTATTGCTGTAAATTGTAAAGTTAATCAAAGACTGGAGGACTTGAAGTTCATGCCGAAAAAAAGTTATTTATATTATAAACTGCTAATATAACAGATAATAAATTAAAAGTAAAAAAAAAAGAACATTTTATAAAAATTCTTTTCAATGATTACTTTTGCGTATAAATTTCTTGATTCAAGTATTCAAATAATATAAATTTATCTACGTTTATTAATCATTTTTAACTTAGCATTTACTGTACCTGTAAATTTTTCTGTAGATCTTTATACGATGTAAAAAATTCCTAATATAAGCAATAATTCCAACTACATTTTTATGGGATTTAATGAAAATTTAAATAAATGTTATAAAAATAACGTATTACGAAGTTGCCATTTCTGGAGAACGTCTAAAGCCGTGTTCGATCACGTGATCATGTGCAATTAGTCACCCCCCTCATCACACCTCAGTTGTCCATTTTTATATACACCAATCTATCAACGTATGATTAACATGCCTATTTATATCGATTTGCCAATGTATGTTAGATGTGGCGATTGGATATAGTCATATGGTGCTAATGAATATTTATTATTATTGATGTATTTTATATAGAAATAATATAGTTATTGATTTATATTATTTATTTCTTTATACAGTATGTAGATTTGAATAATATCTTATATTTATTGTCCTTTAATTATAACAATTAGTACAATAGTATTAGTTATCCATTTTTGACAATTTGCGTATTATAACGCTGTAATTGCAGACAGGCATAGACAAGTTTTGAATTATAATTATTTAAATTACTATTGATCAAATTAAGATTTATACATAAATAAATACAATTATTTATTGGTGAAATCTTTTAAGGAAGTTACAGTACAATACTGATTAAGTCAAGATGGTTTTAATGATTTTATATTAAATGTTTAGCTCATAAATATTTTAATTCATTAAAAATTTAAGATATAACGAACGGTGCAAAACTCAAAATCATCACTTTGATTTATTATATTTGGTAATAATAACTACAAAGAGATTTTTTTTTTATAGATTATGCAATTTGACTTCTTCCGATTGTCGTCATTTCTGTAATCATATTTTTTTAAATTAAACGTGCTGTGTTTGTTACGATAGTAAATTTATACAGTATAATATATACTCAATATACAATATAATTGATAAGTTAACAACTAAAATAAAATAAAAAAGCATAAATGATTAAATGATGGCTTCTAATAATAAGTTTTAAATTCAAATATCAAAATCAATTTCATGCGAAATATATCCTGTAATTTTAAATTAAAGAAATTAGGCTAAGATAATACAAATTATTAAAAATATAACATTTTACTTACCTTCATCGATGTTAGAATTTGTATAGATACCCAATTTAAATTCCTTTGTAATATAATCTAAATAAATGAAACGAAAATTTTAATTAAATTAATCAAAATTAATTATAAATTGTAATTATTGTAAAGATGAAAAGTATTTACCATTATTCTCATCTTCGATTAACCTAATCTTTTTAAAAGGTTTAACTGAAATATCATGTTAAATTAATATACATTTAATTTAATCAATATATATAAACTTCAGTTTGACTTTACTACAATTTGATCTTCGTCAAACTTTCTTTTGTCTTAAAGAATAAACTTATTAATATTACATCTATTATATTTGACAATAAAACTTATTTAATTAATTATCATTAAAAGATATTTTGCTTTTTTGGTGACAGTTAAATAGATTGTGTGCTTGATAAAGTCAACAATAACCTTGTTCCCATGGTTTTAATCTAAACATTCTCTTTTTTGATTACATTCACTACATAATATACGTTTGCGCTTGGATTTATTTGTGGTTTGTATCGATAGTCCTAAAGGAGTGTTGTCTGTCAATGAATTGTGTTTATGATTTGTTAATTATTGATCCATCGTAAATTTTTTTTTTTATTAAATTTCACATATTTTGTCTGAGACAAAAGGGTTAATAAATATATGCTTTTTTTAAGCAAAAAGCTTTTAATCCGAATGCAGAAAATTTCATTTCCGTATAAGAATTGTATATTGTTAAGATTAACGGAAAAAAATTTTTGAACGAACTTTTTAGTTTTAGTTTCATTATACAAGTTATTAATTAAGGTAGCAAATAATCATTTTAGTGTTATTACAAGAAAAAACTACCTAGCTTTTAACGTAGTAAAAAGGTAGTCAAAGAGATAGGATATAAAAAATGGAATACAGTATACAAACAAAGAGTATAAATTTCTTACCTTTTTTTTTTTTTTTTTGATAACATTTAGTATCATGGGACATTTTTTCATTATGCAATTAATCATATCAATACTAAATTTGTAATATTTTCTATAAATACAATACAAAAATGTACCCTAATGTAGAAATTTTCATGCATTAAAGATTTTTGTATCTAATTCACTAACGATTTAAATGTGAATTTAAAACTTGTGAAATGCATTGTGAAACAAATATTAGTTGCATAAACTCGGTTATGTTACAATGACGTAACGTAAAACTAAATCACATGATTCTACTTTGCTCGCTAAACTTGATGGTTATGGGTTACGAATATTAAAAAATCGGATTAATATTCATAACCATTCAACTATTTGCAAAATAAGTATTACTACTTTAACCGTGTCAACCAAACGAAGTCACTAAGGAGCAAAAAAAAATAATTTTTCCCAAAATCAAGAATTTCGTAGGTTTTATAGTTGTAAATCAAGTCTCGTGGATTGTGTCATTTCTTTATTTTTTTAAAAAAATATATATATATATATTTATTTTATTATATATTTTTTTATAAATTAGTACAAAACATGTTTGATAATATTCCTTTTTAGAAAGTGATCAAAGTAATAATATAAATAACATGAAAGAAATAACCGAGGTTTTCTTCAAAGAAAAAAAAAAATTCATTGTGGTAATGATCGCATTCAATACACAAATGAATAATTGCAAAAAAAAAAAAAAAAAAAAAAAAAAAATTCAAAGTAACGACACTATAATCGGTTACCCCTGAAAAATTTTTGCGTGCGTATAGGTTCCAATTTTGTTCGATTCTATACATCGAATATGTGATGGAATCTTTAAAACGAATTGATTTTTTGTACAATAACTAGAACATACGTATGAATTTCTTTATTTGGAAACATAAAGAAGAAATGATTTATTCTTTTTATATATAAAAATGGAATGTAAACTAATAGATAATCTGACAATTAAATCATCATAACTGGAACGGCAATTAAAACAAAAAAAAAAAAACTATAATATGTATCACAAAGAAAGTGAAGAAAATTCTAAAGAATAATAAAAATTGTTGGTTCATGCATAGTTTAGATATTTTTAACAATATTTATCCGCTTTAGCGAAATTACATCTTTCATAATGTAAATGATAAAAAAAAAATTGTAAGGTTTAAACTATTTTTAGAATATTTACGAAACGCTCTTTTTTTTTTTAAAAAAAAAAAAAAAAAAAAAATTCTTATTTAATATAATCTATAATAAATAATACTGTATTCGAAATCATTAATATTCGTTTATTTCAAATTATAAAGCCAAGCCAAATTTTTGGAAATTTTCGGAAAATGTTCAGGCGAAAATACGGGAAAATGTACGGTACTTTAATTTACGGAATTCCCGTACTTCGATAAATTCTTTCTAACACTAAACCTAAAATAGAGATAACTTCCTTTTTTTCTTCTATGAAACGAAAAATAAAATAAAAAAAAGAAAATAAACAAAGTTAATTAATTTCTTGGAATTTTTTTAGCTCGCCAAATAACTTTATTAATAATCAATCATGCATTCATGCGCCAAGTATAGACCATTTATTAAATGGAATCTTCATAAATTTCGTCCGATACTTAACGAAAATTTTTTTAATTTTTTTTTTTTTTTCTTTTCTTTTGAGAAAGTATTCAATATAAAATTCAAACATTTCAATCAGTTCGCCCGTTTACAGAATGCAGTTACATTGCTCCATTACTATTCAAAAAAAAAAAAAAAAAAAATTGAAATATAGAGAATGAGTGGCTGAAAACCGTCTTTAATTTAGCCAAGCAAAAACCAAGAAATCCTTGGCAAACAATGGGAATTTCATTCAACAATGAAAATTTTATTATATATATGAACTCAGAAAATGCCAGAAAGAACAAACGCAAGTTTTTTTAAATTTTTAACCCCCCCCAAAAAAATAAAATAAAATAAAATAAAATAAAATAAAATAAAATAAAATAAAATAATAATAACTTATCATTATACACACTTTTAATTCTTAAACAACACATATCAAGTATAGAACCATGACTACTCCGACTTACGAAAGTAAAATAAGCATTAAGGATGTTAAATCGGAAGCACAAAATAAATTAAACATTGATGCCGAAACTCCACCACCACCTTATGAAGCAGGCGGAGGCGCATCATCCTCAACATCTTCAAAGATTGATACTAAAAATGAAAAATCAACTTTAAAACAAATTGAGCCTGTCGTGCAACATAATTATTATGGTTATAATTCACCTCAACAACCAGAATATTTTCAACAAGATGGATCAACTGTAGTTTATATTGATGGAGGTAATAATTATAATGTACCCAGAGACCAATATCACCAGCAACAGCAACAAAAGAAAAGAACCTGCTTGGAAAAATATTGGGGACCTGTTATGAATCCAGATGCTTGGAAAAGTCTTTTATATTTCTTGCTTATCGCGCCGGTTATCGCTTTATTTTCTGGTATCTGGTGTGGAACGATGCTTGTATTATCTATTATTTCTTTAATTTTTCCTCCATTCGGTTTCTTTTTTTGCGTTGGGACGGCTTTGTCTTTTAGAGCACTTGGTCGCCTTGAATTAATCGCCGCGACAATGTGCACAAGTAAACACAAACCTTCACACATGTATCCACCAGTTTTCCGTACAGCTTCTCACACCCAAACTGGAGAGGGCATTTTAAGATATGGCATAAAGATTTGTTTTAATGAATACACCTGGATGTGTTTCGTATACTTCGTATTTGTTAACCTCGTATGCACTGCGGTCGCCTGGATTTTAGTTAAATTTTTCTTTGTATTAGCATTCAGTCCTTTAATGATAGTGGGTATGCCTTTGATGTGTAGAATATGTATAAAATTTGGTAGAGCGAAGGTAAAAATGAGTGAAAACATCTTGATTACAAAATGATTATAACAATATATTATAGATAGTTTTTTCCCCCTTGTATGTTTATAAAACCTGTATTTTAAATATATTAATTAATTAAGCTACATAATATAAATATATATATATATAAATAAATTTTTTTTTTTTTTTCAACAAAAATAAAATTTAAAGGTTCAAGTATCTAAATGTTCATGTTGAAAAAACAATTTTTTTTAAAATGTTATTAAAACAAATTATCCTAAAACAAGATGGATTTTCTCGATATAATATAGAATAAGTAAATTTATTATATCGATTTGAGTTGTAAATGCGCAAATAATAATTCCAACTTCGATGTGTTAGGCCGATATAGTTATCAGTTATACTATCCAGAACCTAAATATTCAATATGAATTTTTTTCGTATAATTAATTAGAGGTGAATTTAATTACTCTGATATGTCGTACAAAGCAAAGAAAAGTACTTTGAGAAAATGGACGCTAATTTACCGACAATTATTTCGCCGACAATCGTTTCACCAACAAATTTTTTATCGACAAACATTTCGTTAATAAGTGTTTCGTCGACTGGATCATCTCATTGACAGTCTGACAGGTCATTTCGCCGACATTCACATGATTTTTAAACATACTGTAATATAAAATTAAATAATTAAATATAATTTATATGATTTTGATAATATTTTAATTCTAATTTTCGTATAAAAAAAAAAATTTTTTACTTTCCAAATAATATCCTAATTTAGTAACAGGTAATTATTAATTTATAATGATATCATATACAAGACAGACAAAATTATTGTTATTGTATTATACGAGGTAATGTATATAAAAGAAAGAACATATGGTATACATATAAATTAAAAATAATTATCTTCTATTTTCAATTAAACCCTCTCATTTCTTTTAATGGCTATTTGCGAAATTGTTCCTTCTATTCGTAATTAATCACGGCTTAACGTTTTTTACTATGTCCACTGCTCATCACAGTTAGTATAATAGAATTTTTATAATTAATTATTCAATTGCTTAATATAATAAAATTTTAAAAACAGCAACGCAAATGACTGTCGGGGAAATGTTTGTCGAAGAAATGATCCTGCATTTGTCGGTGATTAACATTTCACCCGAGAACGAGGCACGTTTATTATAGACTATAAAGAAACAGAAAAGGATAAACATTTGTTTGTCCGTTCTTTCCTAATTACAAATATTCCATAATTCCAAGGATAATTGCTGTGAGTTACATCCGTAAACATTTTAGTTCTAATAGTACGTCTTTGAAAGACTCTCACCAGCTTAATCTTGAATTTATAGATCAAGGAGACCATCCTGACATCATTTGTAGAGGAAACGTGATGACTAGGGATGGGAGAAAAACCATATGCAATTATTATTTTGCTTCAAAACTTGTCGTGAATGAACTAAGCAATGAAAAATTATATTTTACGAAGAGAACCTTTTCGAGAACCATTACCGATTCCACACCCTAATGATAAGGAGAACAAAAACTGCGGGCATTATACTTATGAACCTTTGGTATAATAAAAGTCATTTTAGGAAGATTTGTTGAGTAAACGAGAGAGTTTATGCTTCTATAATATAGCAATACAGGAGCATGGGAAATTGGGCAATCGCAAAATAAATACGTACAGGAGTGCCAGCATGTTCATTTGTATTTTATTCTAGATTCCTGGAATGGAGTGAAAGAAAAAATAAAACGCCATCAAAGTTGCTTGTGGCAACAATCATATTAGATATTGAAGCGAAATTTTTTAAGAGCTCCAATCGACTCTCTATGGTTATGCACTTATAGAGAGTAAACAATTAGAGGTCGTAATCTAACAGCCTAGTGGGTTAAAATTTTCGGATAAGGATTTTAAAACATATCCAGATAATAATCCTTATTGCAAATCTGTATTTCAATCCGAGTCATATTTTTTTTTTTTATTTTATTTTGACAAAGGCCTTTATAAAATTCACATATTTAAATTTATCTTGTTTTACATTTGTTGAGTTGTTTGTATATAGGTAAAGTATTTTTCGCTTAAAATTTGAATTTTTGGATTCTACAATTTTTTTACAATGATGGATTAGTACCCTTCAATGAAAAATCGATTCTAATTTTACGGAACGATTAATAATGAAGCAAGCCATCCGAAATTCGCACGACTTGCAGAACCACCCGTGGCGCCATAAGCGATGAATTCACCAGCGATGTACCATTTATTATGATCTTCAGCATCATAAAAAACATATCCTGTATAAATCTTACGTTCAAATTTAGAAAATGTTTTAGCTTGAGTTACGAAAAAGTAATCACTGCATCTTGTACTTTCTAATACCTGATGGTTTTCAGGGTTGCTTTCACCGATACGAGTGAAGGTCAATTTTCCCGTAGCTTTATCGTAAAATCCGATGATATTATTGCCAAATATGGTGGAACCACTCTTAATGTTGCCATTGTCGTCCAATTTGATTACAAGACTGCCCTTCCAACCATTGGCTGAAATGTTCCAGTTTCCGGTAGGAAGATTAATAACCATTGTTTATTGGTAAATTTGACGTCGAAATGAAAAATGTCAGATCTTATAAGGAGAGCTAGGAAGCTAGCATTTATATTATTTTAGTTAGGTGTCGTTGGCGAAAGCCCTTATACTAGATTTAGATAATGTTGCATAATATGCAATAAGTAGAAACGCCACCAACAAAAAGGAAATTTTGAAATACCAATCAACAATCTCGATGGGCGTGATTACTGCGGAAGCACATGATATCTTTTCGTACGATATACCTACGAAGTGGAGTGGATATCATCAAAAATTTAAAAGTGTTAAGCGTTATTAAGGAAATAAAGATTGAAAAACAATATGAGTATCAAACGGTCAAGCAAAAATTCAGCTAAAGATAAAGAAAAGGAATTCCTTGATGGGTCGTTTGGTACTTTCCTAAATAATGCTTATATTAGATGGTATCCAAGGACCTTCGGAACGAAAAGAGAAGTGAGAAAGATAGATTCCAAATAATGAGAAACGTTAAAGATGATGTATCGACGTGGCAATACCGTCTATCCAAGAGCGTATCAAAACGTCCTGTTGTGGAAACATCGAGGAAGACGAACCGGAAATCACGTCAAGACACCGCTTTTTGGGTAAAATCACGCGGTCCTTCGCTACCAGGGGCAAGCCAACTTTGAAAAGATAGAGGTAGAAACAGAGAAGGTGACGACTCCCTCACCATCAACTTCACAAGCACGGTCTTTCAGGGAATTAAAATTGGAAAAACCAAGGAAAATACCGTCTAATGAGTTGGAATCGAGTTAGCAAGTTATTATTATTAGAGATAATATTTCTGTTATAATATTATATATTGTTTACTGTTCTACATTTACTACATATTACATTTTTCCTGTAAGTGTACGAATGCTAATACAGTGGTGAACTTTATTTTTGGGATGGAAGAAAAGGATAAATACTTAAAAAATGTTAAAAACAGTCGAATATGACCATTTTCCGCAATCAGTAAGATTTGGGATAATGTAGAAATAATTATTGATCGACATGGCAGACAAATTTTTTTTCCGAATACCGGTCAACCGTGAATAAAATTCAATGAAACTGAAAAATTTCAATAATAAACGAGGGGAAGTAGGCAAAGCCCACGATCAGAGTCACGTAATTTCGAGAAAATGTGATTGTTCCAAAAAATCCGGTCCGACAAATCAAACTTTTTAATTCGGCAAGAAAACTTCGAAAAAGAATCGATTGCATTCGAAATAAAAAAAAAAAAAGAACTATTTTATGATGTAAATGCGAAAACTTCCTTTTTTTTAAAAAATAGGACCGAACAAAATAATTGGATCATTTGTGGAACATGAAATGAACAAACGACATTAAAAAATAAATATGAGGCATAAAATTTATACTAACTTTGATTTACTCATATACTCATAAAACGTAACCAAGCCCATTCAGGGCTTTGCTTAATTCAGGAATTTAATTATTATATCATAAAATTATTTAAATAAATAAAATTTAGTCCCCTTTTAAGTTACGGCCATACACAGTGAAAAGCACCGGAACCCGTCCGATCTCCGAAGTTAAGCCACTGATGGCCCAGTCAGTACTATGGTTGGGGACAACATGGGAATACTGGGTGCTGTAACTCTTTTTTTCTTCACGTCGCCTTTCATTTTTTATTCTTCATTCTATTACCGTTGGTCACTGCATATAGTTACCGGGGTCTTATTCAAGAACTTGAATTTTTAAAATGAATAGTACCCCGTGTATAACTTCCATATGAGGTGCTATTTTTAGGGTGGCAGACGGTATGTCATTTTATTTATTTCATTTTTTGCCATTTATACGTATGTATACTAAATAGTGCACAAGCACACATCAAGGGATGGCAGCAATGACAACATTTATTCCTTCATCAAACTTGACACCTTGTCCCATTCTCCTACATAATTACCGTATATAAAAATACAAATCTTCATATCATTAATAAATGAAAGAACGTTACGAAAAACATGTTTCTTTTCTCATAAATAAATATATAACAGATAATATATTTACTAATAATTTTAAATCTCTAAAATATTACAAAAGAGTTAAAATAATATTTGAAAATGCGTTACAGAAGACGTGTATATAATTTCCCAATGTTACTAAAAATTAGAAATTATTTTAAGAATCAAGATGAGGTTCTTTAATTGATATAATAAATAGTAAAAATGTTCGATTGATTTGAGTAGATGGTTGACAAAGATCTTTCTTACAGAATAAAATATTAAATTCTTCTATGATATAAACAGTAAAATAAAAAATTTTTTTAATTTTTTTATTTACAATTCTTTCGCATCATGTAACGGATGGATGTTTTTCTAAATTTATATTACAAGACTTAACGTCAATAAATATTTCTGCAAATTTTAATATTATTAAATCCTACAGCGTTACCACCTTGATAATAATTATACACAATTAAAAGTGAGTGAATTGTGTAATTATCTAAATAGCAAAGTATAATCCCTTCGTATAATCAAAATACGAATTATAATTATAGAGAACAGTAGTAATATCGACCTTTATTTTTTGCGTTTAATATTGACAATAATGTAAGATAATTAACCAAATCATTTGATAATACTAATTCTTTAAAAGGATATACTGTATTTATAAGAGCTTTTGATATTTGATATTTTACAATTATGAACAAAGACACATGCTGCGTTGAACAATTATGTGCAATGAAACTACAGAAAGTTGTCTTGGAACTTTCATTAATTCGAAGAACCAGTCATAGTATTGTTTCATGAAACGTGGAGTAAATGTTACATAAAAAATTTAAATTTAGTACTTCACAAAAAGTGATGAAGCGGTGTTATTTAAATACATTCTTGTTATGCAATCTGGATAAAAGTTTTTAATACTAATAGAATCCCATGGTTAATTATCCACCACATGAAATGTTAAATCAAAAAAAATATATATATACATTGATGTAAAATGCTCAAAGTCATATATATT
Organism: Rhizophagus clarus; assembly: GCA_015698045.1. Taxonomy (NCBI): domain Eukaryota; kingdom Fungi; phylum Glomeromycota; class Glomeromycetes; order Glomerales; family Glomeraceae; genus Rhizophagus; species Rhizophagus clarus. The sequence continues at coordinate 104,434 of BLAL01000193.1, read as the reverse complement.
AAGGCCAATTTTGATTTTCTATTTTACCGACAATGTAAAGTATTAAGATGAAGGTGATTAAATGGCTGATATTTGGTGGCACATAAAAAAAAAAAAAAAATTCAATGACGCGCGAGCGTAAAAAAAGTCGCGTTGTTAGTTTTTAATATATTTTTGATGTACACCGGAAAATTTTAGGGAGTCAAAGAGTATAAAATGTCGCGTTGTTTCTATATTTGTAAAGTACACCGTGTACACAGGAAAATTTTTAATTGCGGGAGTCAAAAAATACCAAGGTCGTCTTTTGAAAATTTGAATATATAAAAGACACTTCTACATTTTAATTCTTCCTCGTTTCATAAACAATTTCCAAATATCATAAAAATTTATACAAGAAAAATATATAAAAAAAACTTTCTTTATTATTTTATTTTTATTTTTATTGCCGGGAACCACAAATAAAAAACCTCCCTCTCTCTCTTGACAACCACTTTTGCAAGTTTTGGGAATTCCCTTTCTGAAATTCCTTATAAAAAAGACCTTTTTTGTCTCATCTTTATTAATACACCTCTCTAATTGTCTCGAAAAAATTTTTATTAATTTATAGGTGTAAGAGTCTCTATTTTTTTCGTTATCTTCTTCTCATATAAATACCACCTGCACATAGCCACATACAGTACATATTTTGTAGAAATTCTAGTTTCTCTAAAGAAACATGCGTGGTAAGTTGAACTTGATTAACATACACGAAAATAGTAGACATATGATATCTTCCTATGGTATTTGTTGTAAACCTGAGGAGATGCACAAACACCCTAGCGCTATTAAAGCGTGCCAGAGGGCTAGTGACGGAGGATGCATTAAGGAAAATCTGGTTTTCCCAGAGGAGGGTTAACCTATGTATCTAGATCCTATCATAGATGTGATATCATAAGCAAAATTAGTATATTTGTTAAATGGTGCTAAGAACTGTTCTTCTCTTTATAGGATCTTCTCTTTATCATTTAATAATATATGACGGCTTAAGAATTTTAGATACCACCAGGACAACTATCTCCACATTCAACCTGGTCTTCCAACAAATTTATAATATGGGTGAAAGAGTCTTGACCTTTTTTTGGTTTCTCTTAGAAAACGTAATAATGGTAAGTTGAACCTAGCCAACTTACATAAAATATGTGATATCTTTTCTATGATATTTGTTGTAAACCTGAGGAGGTGCCCGAACACCCTAGCGCTATTGAAGCGCACCAGAGGGCTAGTGACGGAGGAACTAAAGGCAGCATTAAGGAAAATCTGGTTTACTCGGAGGAAGATCAATCTATGTATCAAGACCCTATCATAGATGTGATATTATACGCAAAATTAGTACATTTTTTAAATGATGCTAAGAACTGTTCTTCTCTTTATAGGATCTCCTCTTATCATTTAATAATATATGACGGCTTAGGAACAACTATCTCCAATATACAGTACATGCAATCAATTCAGTATAAATTTTATTAGTAAATACGAACAAATCTTGAAGAATTCAACTCGATAGAAAATTAAAAGAGAGATAATCAATGATGCTCAGTGGCTTGCAGAGCTAAATTTGTAATTCCATAACAGATAACTAATAATTTTATTCATAAATATAGTTACTATATTGATGTCCGTAATGTTCCGTAGCATTACGTGCTCTTAAGTATTACGAAACATTATGGTCGAAATGTTCCGTAGCATTACGTGCTATTATAGTAAATAAATACACAAGTACATTAATCGTCGAATCCCAGTACCTCATTATATTTTCTATAAATACAATAATTTGATAATTATATAAATAAAAAAATAAAACTTCTTCTTAAGTACTATAACGTATTCGTTTTTTTTTTTTTATTAAAATTTAATATTTATTTTACGGCTATAAAAAAAAAGATAATCATGAGACTTTCATCGATCGTACTATATTATTTGATTAAAAATTGAGATTTTATTAATAAAAGTTTTATATACAAAGATATTTTGAAAAAAAAGGTTTATTAATTTTGCAATTTGAAAAAAACAATAAGATGTGAACGATGGTTATCGGTAGTATGAACTACGGTTCGAGTTTAACATAATTCTATCAAAATTAATTTTAAGATTAACTTGTGAGTCCATTTTATTATAAAACAAAACCTCCTTATTAAAATTGAATGATGATAATTATAAAAAATATAAATTAATTAAACAAATGTAGTTATGTAAATAACTCATAGTACAGGCCTGGTCATAAGTATCTGTACCCCAATATTTTTTGAAGTCATGTGATAACCTACCCTAAAAATTTCCAGGGTTGAAGGTCATTCTTAATCTTGATCATTTACAAAATTAGAGGTTTGTATAACATATAAATCAGGAGTTAGATGATCGGTGAATTTTAGCTGCAAAATGACGATCTTTTCTAATAAATTATACAAAACAGTTTTTTGTGCGCAAATATTCAATCAAATTAAAGTGAAATTTTGAAAAAATAGTTACTTACATTCATTATAATTAAGATTATAGCCATTTATTGGGCCAAGAATAACATTAAAATAAAGTCTTAAATAATGAAAAAAATCATATCATATGCAAAAAATCCATTTTTATAGTGATTTTTTTAGCTCTGAGGTTTAGTAAACCAATTTGCTTTCAGTAGAACCTCAATACTCATTTTATGCATAATATCTATAAAAGGGATCTCTTGGCTTATTCCTATAAGTTTTTTAGTAAATATAATTTAGAGTAAATTCTGCATAAAGTTAATAATTCTAAACACCATTCAAAAATCACAATAAAATAAAAGGAAGATTATAACATAATTAAAATTCTCTGGCTATGCATCTAATTTGATTAAAACTCTAGAAAAACGTTTAATGACTCTTAAAAAATTAATATATCAAAAAAAAATTCTATATAACTAAGAGGTCAGGGCATGAAATAATAAAAAAATGAAAATATTCACGTAAAAGAAGATAACTTTTTTTGAAACACAAAATTTACCGATCATCTAATTCCTGATCTACGTATCATAAAAGCCTGTAATTTTACATATTATCAAGGTTATTATTGTACTTGAATTTAAAAAAAAATTTTAATGAAAGTTGTTATTTAACTTCAGAAATTACAGGGGTACAGTTACTTATGTCCAGGACTGTAACTTACACTTCAAAACATGAATTACCGTTTCTATAAAGTAAATTTTATTGAAATTGGTAATATTTCGTAATTCAAACGATCTAATAATTAAAAAACTAAAAATCAAATAAATCAAATGAAAAAAATAAAACCAACAATCTATTTGGTAAGAAGATCAAGATTATACATATATATTTTTTATTTAAAACTCTCTTTTCTTCCGTAAATACTTTATAAAAAAAGAAAGAGGGAATCGAAAAGCTGAATTTTAATAATAATGTCAAAAATATTCTTTTAAACATTTTAAAATTTCATTATGCATTCATGTAACGTCATAACGTTAGCAATTTACAATGACTTTTACAGTGGGTATTAATTTGTTACTGTATTTATTTCACGTCGTACGGAAAGATAACGATTGTCACATGACAAAATATCATTCTGCGCCACAACTGTGTTACCATATGATTAACGCAATAAAAAAAAATAAATTAAATGATATTTGTGTGCATTGTGAAACTTAAAAAAAGTTTAATTAACTTTTATTCTGAACTCTATTAAAATTTAACTTTGTAATAATTAGAAAACAAAGACTTGATGGCTCAAAGCGCGACTGGTTACACTAACAATTGTAAATATAAAGAACGTGAACAAAAAACCGATCAGCGGTATGTTTTTTTTTTGTTTCCCATAAGAGTAACCAATAGTTATTACATATGGTACGAGTTCAATTTACAAAGAATCATTCAAAAAAAAAAAAAACCTTTGTTTAAATTGTATGTATATAATGATCACAAATTCACCAAATTTCAAAATTTATAAAAAAAAAAAAAAAATTTTTAAAATTTTCAAAGAATGGCATCATTTTTACTTTTAGAATGTTTAGAAAAGATTTTTTTAAACCTTCTTGATAACATTTATGAATTTCGCACCGATAGTTTTTACGTAAACAAATCAACTAAAGATTTACATTCTTGTACTTTAGTATCAAAACATTGGTGTAGAATTTCAACACCACTCTTATATGCTTATCCATTCGCGAATTATTGTCGAAACGCTGCGGATTTAGCATTTTCTTATTCAAAGTTGATTCGTACATTAATAAGCTGTACTCCTAAATCGGAGATTGAACAACTTATCTTGTCAGAATCATCTAATCCAACATTTAATTATATCACTTTTATTCGTAGTTTGAATTTTGATCTAGATATTTTAGATGAATTGAATTGTTTCAAAGAACTCTGGTTACCACCTTTCGTCTTAAATAATATAAAAAAAGATCAAATTCCAAAATTATCACACTTAATTATAAATCAACTTGCAAAATCCTTATGTGAAAATTGCAACAATAATTTAACAAGATTAGATTTTACATTTACAAACAAAAATAATAATATCAAATTTCTTAATAGTATCATTGAACCATTAACCTTCAATTATTGCGATGAAAAAAATAAGTTAACTAATTTAAAAGAATTATATTATAACAATCATCATGATAACAAAATTGATATTTATTCTACTTTTTCAAATCATATTCATAATTTAAATTTACTTCACAATGAGGGAAATAATTCTATTGAGAAAGCAAATTCATTATCACGCTTTATTTCTTTACAAAAAAAGTTGAAACATCTTATATTATCAGAAAATTCAATGTATAATGATCATGGTGATTATTATAATATAGTTTTCGAATCATTACCAACACAAAATGAAAATTTGCAGATATTAAATCTGAGAAGCATACCTTTTGATAAAATAAATGAAAAGGCGTTAAATTCATTATGTTTACTTAAAAATATCAAAGAGTTAAGGTTACATTATTGCATAGCGGATATGAATAATTTAATTCCATGGGCGAAGGATCTAAAAGGACTTGAAGTTTTTGAATTCTTATCATATTATGATATTGGGTTTGAAAATCTTGTGAATCAAATAATTCGGTCTTCTTCAGCTACTTTAAAAAAATTAATTATAGATTATCATAGGAAAAATAAACAGGATTATAAATCATTATATCAACAAATTCCAATTCATTTAAAATCATTAATTTATTTGGATCTCCCTGAAATTTGTCCAGATGAGTTGATTCTTATATTTAAATTGTGTACTCGATTAGTTTATCTTGGTATAATGTTATCAAATGATGCATCATGGAGAACAAAAATTAAAAATTTAGGTGAATCAATACCTAAAAATTTACGAAAGATTCAGTTTAAAGATAGATTTGTTTCGATATTTAAAGTTAATCACTTGAAATGTTTCTTTGAAGAATGTTTAAAAAATGATAGCGAGTTAAAATATTTAGAAATTATTGATAATAGTGAAATCGATCAAAAGTATCACGATATTGCTAATAAATTTGGTATAAAATTAATTTATATACAGCGAATTCCATATAGATAGTACTTATAATAGAAGTAAATTATATGATTATAATAAAATTAATAAAATTATAAAATTTATCCCTTAATTAATAAAATTTCATTATTGGTATTTAAAATAAGCAAATGATTTGATATTAAAAATATTGACAAATAATAAAAGAAAAGGAGAAAGTCGGCTAGTAATTAATACACTGGTAAGGGATATTATAATCGCATTTAGATATTTAAAAACATTTTTGATAAGTTCTTAAAGCCATGTCGTATTTTGCCGAATAATGTGATAAAAGTAGATTTAACTGACCTTTTACACCACAAATTTACTAACTATAATAGTAATTCAGGTAATGCTGAAAAAAAGTTTCTATCAAATTTACTATTATAAATTAGCCGAATGCATCTATAGATAAGTAATCCCATAGTAAATATCAATTATAATATGGTTTAGATCATTTTTGTCATTTTAATCGATTTTTGCGTAATCAACTAATTAATTGCAGTTACTCAGCAGTTCTTATGATTAATTTAGAAAAGTAAATAGAAGGTAAGAAGAAATGATGCGGGTTAGGACTAGGATTTGTTTATAAGTAACGATAATCTTTGATATGTAAAGAGTAACTCAATTTTGAGGAAATAAAGGCAGGAAAGGTGGCAATTCCTCTTAGTTCTTAGTTACCGTTTATCTAACATCATAAGCAGACATGTTGTAACTTTTTTTTCTCTCTGCACCTCTGCACTGAATTTGTTCTTTGAAATTTCAAGGTACCAACAAAGCGTTAATTGTTTCCACTCTCCCAACGTCCAAGCAACGTTACTAAATGGGAATTACTTTTTCTCACACATTAGAAAGAATTGTTACGCAACAATAATGATTAATCTGCGATTATAAGTGTTATTATGGTTAGATCATAATATGTCAAATATGCTCTGGGAAAACGTAACTTATGAATGAACTTAACTTTCTCTTGTAAATAATTTACTCTCGCTTTGTTTTATAATATCTTTTAATTAAGTTTAAAAAAAATGAGCCAATGTTTTTCTATTCGTTCTTTTTTATATCTGTTATTTTTAACAATAGTATTAATTATATATGGATTACATGTTAAACGTTTGTTATCTCACTTATCTGATGTTACATCTGGTAGTAGCCGTATTGCTTCTACAGATCCTTTGCTTATTCATGACCGGCATGATCTCCTATTTACTTTCAATAATTTACACGGAATTATTCCAGAACAAACCCTTTCGGACTCTTCATCAGAACAAAGATTAAATGAAGTGAAAGGCTTCATTTCTGGTCAAAGTCTTAGACCTTTTGTATCAATGACCGTTAAAATTAGGTCAACAATTAAGAATATACAGTTTCTCATAGATACGGGTTCTCCAATGACTTATCTCTGCAAAGAAGTGTTAGATTCATATGACATAACTATTTTCAACACAAAAACTCCTTTTCCTGTACAAATTAATAATAGATTGATACTAACAAGTTTATCACCTGCTGGTTCATGTTTTGAGAATTTAAATATTCTTGGTATGGATTATTTGCTTTTATATAAAGCCAGAATAATCTTGGATTTTGATGAAATTTCTATAAATTTTATGGATGATTAATAACTGAAAGATTCAGAGGTAATTCCCACCCTATTTACTTTTCACCATAGCATCGCCCGCAAAAATGGTAGGTAGTGGTGGCAAGTAAGGCTTATAAAAAAATAAAGATTTGAGAATAATTTATATGCAGTAAAATTCTATGGCGCACCTTATTTGTAAGTTGAAAGGACGTGACACTATGTGATATATGTGAACCTTAATTTCCCTAACCTTGACCTTAATAATAATCCTAACACCCTGGATATACTGTACAATTTTTTTCGGTGACGCTATTTACATGAAAATCACATGATCGTTGATCGTTGTTCTTAATTTCAAATTGGAGACCAATCAAATTCTGGCCAAATTGGACATATGATAGTCTGAGACCGACCATATGACCATATACTGTATAACTTCTCTCTTCACGGTGTTAAAAAAAATCCTGCAACAGCAGCATCATCAACATAAATTATGTTCTCATCTCATAAAATTTTATTATACTTTTATACCACCGAAATTAATTATCATGACGTACTGTATAATTTTTAAAGTTCAAATACACTTTTTTTTTGTTTCTCATTTAAGAAAATATGAACTTTCTTTAATATTATTCATTTAGATTACACAAATTGAAACAAACAATTCCTTTTGAACTTTTATTATACAAAAATAGGGTCAAGAAGGCTAAATAACAAACTAAAAAAGGAAAGTTATTTTAGTCATTCTATTAAAAAGAATTTTATATTTGTTTGTAGTTCAAGTCTTTGTTTCTTTGTTTCAATTACATAAATGATACTCTAGTTTTACAAATTTGGAAAATTTCAATATTTCAATTACATTACCGATTATATGAAAGAGAGGTGATGAGTGATGACTTAGTGATCAACGATTGTGCACTTAATTTAGATTGAATGGCGATTCCCAATTTTGTCGGGTTGAAACATATATGAAACTTTACTAATAAAAAAATATTAATAATAATAAATAAAAAAGAAAGAAGGCGAATACCTTCAAACCTTATAATATACACAATTAATAAACCTACTATTAACTTTTTTTGTTTAATTCGGTCTTTATGACTCCGAGGAATTTTTCTTTTAAAAAAAAAATTTTTTTTTTTTTTTTTTTACTTTTTTACTTTTTTTTTAATTTAATATATCAAAATATATTAACTGTTTTTATTAATTGAACCGCACCGCAGTTTAACAATTTTTATTGAAGAAGAAGAAAAAAAGAAAAAAAAACAAAAAAAAATTACAATATTTACAAATACATACAAAATCGATTATTTTTGAAATAAGTCGATATACGTAAATTAAATTAATTATAATTAAATTAATAAGATTGTCTTTTACTATCCTTCCCTAAAATCATTGATGCCACTTCATAAAATGTTAAGGATTGTTTTAAAATTCCAACATCTCCATTAGGATCCAATTTTTCAGTTTTATATTTTTGTTCCATTTTAATTTCATCTCGAACATTTTTTAATGGCATATTTAATAACATTCCATTAGAAGCTCTTAATACAATATCATCATCGGAAGTATCATCATTTGATACATTTTTTCCTTTATAATTATTATTACCACTTTCTAAATCATTCCCATTTGAATGATCATCATCCGAACTTTCTATATTAAATGTTATAGCGTATGACAAGATAATGAAGATAATGGCTTCAATTGCGTAATCAAAAATTGGTTGTTTAATAGTTATAGTATTTATATGTTGTATTGATATCATTGAAATACGTAAAGAATTCCATATAATTAATTTATAAGATAAATGATCATTTTGACATGATTTTAAATTTCTTCTTATATATTGAATAAAACGAAATGCAACGTAAGCGTCAATCAGAAGATCAATTGCGGTTGTAATCAACAAAAATGTCCTTCCGTGATTCGCATCATTATCACATAAAGTTATATTGGGTGTAACGGTGTCAAACGTTATTTGTGGTCGCACGAATACAATGTATATGATCTAGAGAAAACAAAAAGAATATGTAAGAAAAAAAAAAAATACATTTACAATAATACAGTATAAACCTTTTATTTTAACTTACGTATAATAAACTTCTTGTAAAAAGCAAACCGTATACAATATAATTATCCATTTCTGATTTTCTAAATTTTCTTAGTTTCCAGACTAAGAAAATCATGATAGATTCTGAAAAAGCAAAGTTCGTTATCATTTGCAAATATGTAACCGCCAAACATTCAGATAGAGAAGTGGTATTCATCGCGAGAAGTACTCCAATATTAGATATACTGAATGCGAGTCCACTTATATTAAGAATAAGTTTTATGATTGATATTTTTAAATTATTCGTGCGATTATCACGACAAAGCAAGATCGATTTAATAAGATTATGTAAAGAAGCCTTTTTTTTTTAAAAAAAAAAAAAGTTAAAGGATATTAGAGTTAAAATAAGTACAAGTGTTTATAAACTATAAAGTATACATGTTTATACTCACCATAATCATTAATACTATGAGAACCATAAAATAGATAAATTCGGTACTTTTATCCATGATGATTTAATGTTCGACGATTACAAAATTCACAACAAAAAAAAGGAAAGGGAGAGAGAGAGCTTGATGTATAAAAAAAAAAAAACTTCGACAAAAAAAAAATAATAATCTTTTTTACTCATTTTTATACTCGAATTCACTAATAAAAAGGGGTATAATAAAATTTTGCAATTTTCCTTAACCTAAAAAAAAAAAATTTTTTCTAGACATTTTTTTTAAAATTGTTTTAATTCAGAAAACAATACGAACAATAGAGTTTTTTTTTCTAGGGGTTAGTTTTGAAGTAAGAGAAAACTTAGTTTATCCATTATTGGTAATATCAAAAATGACTATATTTTTATTTTAGTAAGAATTAGTTTCAGTCATATAACGTATTACATCAACTTTACCTGCAAATTAACGAATTCTCCGTAGATTTCCTTAATTAGAAATATTTAATGCAAGGTACATAAAAAAAATTAAGAATTTACACAACTTGAAACAATAAAACAGAACCTTGAATAAATAAGAATAAAAAGCAACTGTGGAAAATAAAATTCACATTACACAAACGGGTTTATGAAACAGGTTTTAAGTTCGATCTTTACTAAAATTGGAAGGATTGATGTGAAAATCCAAATTATGAAATGCTCAGTCCAAGTTTATGTTTTGCTTTGGGCATTGGAAATAAATTTATTATTACCCATTGGGCAATGAGAATCAAAATTCCATTCTATTGATGGAATTCCACGTTATTAGGCTAGAATAATAATGTTGTAATACATTATGCGAAAATCGAAAAAAAATGTTCCCCTTAATGATGATCCCCGATGATTCACGTGAAAATACCGAGCCTAGTCCATCAAAATCGGCGAAAATCATTACTGTACTTTTATTTGCTGGTAAAATAAACTCCAATAAACTCTATTTATGCTATTTCTATAAAAATGAAAAGTTTTAATTAAACTTGCATTTATTTATTATTTATGGAATATGAATTTGCTTTGTTAAAAAAAAATTCTTTGTTTATATTCTTTGTTAATTAATATGTGATCATTCATGATTTGATGCAATTTAACGTCACATATATATTTGGTTTAATAATTAAATACGTGTTTTTTTTTTGTCAAAACAATGCTAATCTAACATGATTGTAATCATATTATACTATAATAATATTATAATAAATGTTTCATGAAATTTTTATATTTATACTTTTTTTTTAGCAATAATATTTTTTCCTCTGTTTTTTTTTTTTTTTTTTTTTTTTTGAAGAAATCATTATTCCTTGCATAGTCATGTGAATATTAGGCTAATAATTTAGGTTCTCTCGATAAAAATAAATTTTCTAATGTTACAAATGTTATATATACACATATATTTCTATTAATATTAGTTATATGTAATTAATTATATTTACCTTATTTACTGTATATATATCAATCAAATTAGTTGTGTAGGAGTTGAAACATAAAATCATAAATAAATTTGATTTGTTATGTAAAGATTTTTTTTTTTAATACGCTAAAATATTTTGATATCCGCATTGCGAATGAAGTGAATGATGAAAGAATATTCACATTGTGAATGAAATGAATGATGAAAAATAAGTTAATCATTTTTAAAAATACAGATCATGCTTATCTTTTATTAGAAACAATATTATTAAAATTTTTTTTTTTTTTTTTTTTTTTTTTTTTTTATTGGCATTTTTTTTTATAATTGTCATACTTTTTTATATTCCTTCATTATTTTACATTATTTAACGATCCTTTTTTTGTGTTTCTTAAATTAATTGGAGAATAAAGTTGATTTGGTAGATCAGAGTAACTCAGTCAGTGCTAGGTGTGTCACTTATACTATAATTGTAAGTTTTAATTTTCAAAAAAACCAGATTTGGTAAATTTTAATTTATTGGTATGTGGTCAATGTTTTCATAAATTTGACCAATCAAAATGTATATATTTTTTATTTAAAACGTAAAAAAATTAAATGACGCAAACAAAATTATCTTTGTTTAAAAACAACGATTTAATAAATAAATATAAAATTACATATCTAATAGGTTTTTTAATATATTTTAATAATATTATATAATCATTTAAATGATAAGATATAATGACTTACATCAAAAAACATTTAAATATGATCCTATAATATTCTTCAATATTATTTCGATATTGGTATATCACGTCAACTGTAATAATATATTTAGTAGGTTAATATAAAAGTTAATTTAAATAAATAATAAAAAATAAATAATAAAAAAAAAAAATAATATGAATAAATAAAAAAAAAAAAAAAAAAAAAAGGGAAAGAAATAAAGGAATAAAGAAATAAAGAATGATTATATAAAAAAAAAAAAAAATTTTTTTTAAAAAAAAAAAATCTATAAACTAATTCTAAAATTAATCTAAAAATCTATGCAAAGATCTACTTGTTTAGAATCAAAATTTCTAGTGTTAAACTTCTTAGTATAATGAACAAATTTACTGGTATAAAGGTTTTTATTATAATCAATAGGATTTCCCTCTTCATGAGGTATTTCATCAGCTTTTTTAAATTGTTGATAAATTTCTGATTCAACTTTTTCTTCCTTGACACAATTATACCATTCAAGACAAGTTTCATAAATTTCTGTTGCTGTAGGTCGATTTTTTGGATCATTATCCCAACATCTTTGCATTAATTTGAGATAACATGATGGTGTACCTTTAACAATTGGTGGTCGTTTACCATCAGTAATTTTTAATATAAGTTGATAATCATGAGGTGTATCATAAAATGCTGCTTTGCCTGAAGTAATTTCCCACATAATGATCCCAAAACTATATACATCTGATGCTTGTCGATAAGGTTTTCCAGATAATATTTCTGGTGACATATATGGAACTACTCCGTATATACCATCTTCTGGAACAAAATCTTGATCAACGCGTGACAATCCAAAATCAGATACCCGAGGTTTCTTTGAAACTTGTAATATATTACCACTATGAAAATCACAATGAATCAATCCTGCTTCATGAATAACTTTAAGATCTTGAATAATTTTTGTCGTGAATTTTAATTTATCTTCCCATTTTAAAGTTTGATGATTTTGTTGTAAAAAGTGACGTAAATCTCCATTTTGTGCATAATCTAAAACTATTACAAACTCATTCGTTTCTGGATTTCGACTAATTCCATAACATTGAAGAAATTCATCCTCTTGTAACATCATACATTTATGATGAGTTTTAATCTGAAATTATACCTTAATTAGTAATTATAATTTTTTTTTTTTTTTTTTTTTTTTTTTTTTTTTACATAATAAATAAAACTAACCTCATTAAGAAATTCCTTTGCTATATTGGGTCTATTACGGAAAGCTTTTAAGGCAATACGATAATCGTGAAAACTATTTCTTACATATTTCTTAGCTACTTCATCCCATTCAAAATGTCCTTTTAAACAATTAGTTCTTGTTGCTAAAGATGCTACAGCAAATCCTCCCTCCCCAATTTTTTGGATGTCTTTAAAATTTTCATACGGAATAAACTCTAGATAATCATAAGAACGTCGTGCACTAATAATTGTTTGTCTAATAAAATTGTCAATATCTTCATCCCCACTTGTATATTTTGAATTCTCTTCAAGTAATAATCTTGAGCAACATGATGGGCACCAATTACTGGATGTTTTTGGCCCATTACAAGCGGGGCAGAGGCCATAATCCTTAGTTGGTACTTCAATAGTAGGGTTGATGCCATTCTAATATGAAAAAGTAGCTAACTACACTATCACTTAAAAAAAGAAAGAAAGAAGAAATAAATGAAAAAATAATAATTATTATAACATACCTTGGAAAATTCAACAGGTAATTTGGCATCGAACCACTCTGGAATCTCCTTTCCTAATCCTTTGAGAATTAAAGCTGCACAATCCATGTTAGTAACTTCACTTTCAATCTTTGAGTTTGGTTCAATCCCCGCTCCACTAACAGCTAAAAATACATTAACTTCTACATCACTACTTCCACCATGTTGTGTTCCAATACCACCATGATCAGTTGTCATTATAATAAGTGAATCATCTTTCCATCCCACTTCTTCAATCGTTTCAAGAATTGTTGCAACATGTGAATCCATAATTTTGATTTGATCAAGATATGGTTGAGATCCATAACCATATCCATGTCCATGTTCATCCACATCAGTTAGATGAACAAACAACAATTCTACTTCTTTATTCTCTGGATTACGAATATATTCAACTAACCTTGAAACCACAGTATAGTCATAAATAGAATCTTTAAGCCAATGATGTTTAAAGCGTAACCACCATTTCCAGAAAGAACTCTCATGAGTAAGGGGTGCATATTTATCAGCTTCAACTGACAATTCAATAATACCAGTATTAATTGCTTCCCATGCTACATAAGATGCCATCTTAATATCTTTAGAACTATTAGCAAGTATCTTGTAAATACTTGGGTAAGGATCATTTTCTTTATATGGTACGCCCGCTTCAACATCACCATTTTTTAGTCCATGCTTTTCTGGAAGAACACCATGTAATATGGATCCCCAGTTTTGAGCGCTATCCGTTGGAATAACCGCTTTCGCTTTTAATGAGCTTGCACCAGAAGCAAAAAAGGCGTTAATGGCTGGTGTTTCGACCTGCGTAAAAAACCTACCAACGCCTAAAGTAATAAATCAAATTTCTTAACTTTTTAGTAAAGTATTAAATACAAAATATTTTCATTTTTTTTTCACTTACCGTCTAAAGCAAGAACTATAACGCGTTTATACGGACTCTGCAAAATCATTTTCACGAAAAAAAAGATATAATATTGTAATATGTAAAATTGTAAAATTGTAAAATTGAAAACTACAAAAAGCAGTTGAAATAAAAACAAGCGCAACAGAGCGATATATATATGTTAATCGGTGTGATAATTAATGCAGTGATAAAAAATAATCAAAAGAACAATATGTTATACTATATAGTACAATATTATTAAATATTATTATAATAATATTGGATTATATATATAATCGGTAATTGTATAATCTTGCACAACATTAACAATAAATCATTTTTTTCTTTTTTAACGATTTTGATTGTCTAATTGTCTTGATAATTTAAGAAATTTGTTACATATAATTATAAAATTTAAGGTTTTAGAATCTTTTTTCGAGTATCTATTTGTATCCTAATAAATCATTTTTGGTAACATACCCCTTTTTTTATACGATAATTATTTCTTTTGATAATTAAAAAAGTTAAAGGTTTTTTTTCCTTTTTTTTTTTTAGAGTTCAGAAAGTTTGCAGTAACCTCCTGTAGTTTCATAAGTATATTAGGAATAAATGTCGTATCCATTGTGAACAATCCTTCAAAGACGTCGTTGATGAATAACTATAAACCAAATTTTTACGTTTAATATTTTCATATAGTAATTAATAATAAGGCGATTTTAATGTAAGTGAAGTATATTATGAAAAGTTTTGGAAACTCATTATTTTCTAATACTTGAAATAATGAAATAATCTAAATGATTTCTTCTTTTTCATTTTTAGAAACATTTATTAATTCAATCTATATCTAGATTTTTTTTTTTTTTTTTTTTTCTTTCTTGACCTGAATTCCTTCCAGGTTTATATATAAAAAAAGTAAATACTACGTTATTCTTCTGATGTTTTTTGTATAATCCATTATTAATTCTGTTTACTAAATCAAGGAATTCATTTTCAGGCGTTACTATGGGGAAGCCCTGCTATCCGAAAAAAAAATTTATGAATGAAGGTTAAATTATATTTTTTATTGTTGTACCGGGATGTCATGTGATTACTCACATTTCATGTGATTTTTTTAAAAATCTAGATCTTGAGAAAAATTTCATGAACCAATACTTGTTCTTCTATAAAGACTTAAACTGAATTGGATATTCAATATAATTCATCGTTAAACTTTATTTGGCATATCACTTGTTCTGAATGCATTTGGGAAATGGAATCATGGATTGTGATATCTTCATCAATTAAAAAAAAGAATCATCAATAACGTAATTTTTTGCATTTTACATGTAAAATCATAAGTTCTTCAAACAACTATCTGAAACATTAAAACTAAACCTATTTGATGAATATACTCTGGAGGTGAGTGATTTTTCGATCTAATGGTTGTTTTGTTATACTTAATTGATATAATAAAAAAATTTTTCATAGTTTATTAACATTCATATATTCATTAATTATCTCTTTAGTGAATTATCATTGTTAGTCATCGTATTCACAATGAAGATAATATCAAATTAAAAAGTAGAAGTAGATGCTATGAAAGTCTAGAATATGGATTAGTCTTTCTGGGTGTTATATTATCATCAAAAATTAATGCAGCACACGTAATCACAGAAAATTCGAATCTATGTATATAATTTGTAATTTGATTCCAACTCAACTTTTGATCTAAATTCTAAAACATACTGTATATGCTGTATAATCTACAATGCAATAAATATAAAATGAATGCCTCTCAGCTTTAAATTCCCCATCTTTATATAATATTTCAGTCATTTGGATAAATCCATTCTTTGAAAAGTATTTTGAGTTATATTAAAGAAGTTTCTTAAATGGATAATGAATACAAGAACACCACATTTCTGGTGTTTCACCACTATATATATATTGCAGATTGTTTAATGCCTGCAATACTAGTTTTAACCATTTTATGCGTTTATAGTAATTTATAGCTGGTTTAATGTTTTAGTGATTTGTAACAAGTCAATTACGCCCCTTGTTTGAGGTTAACATGATTCGGTTAAGTTAGCTCTGAGCCAATATAACGGCCGAATTATTTTCAGATCCTATATCACAAAAAATTATATCATGGGAAATTAATGGAAACTTCGCATGGCATTTCCTATTACTACAAAAAAGTAAAAAAAGTATTTTCTGGGACGTGATGCTTAAAGATTGCAACATTACAGATACAATAGATTACCAAATAAAGCATGCATTCATAAATTTAAAATCGGAAAAACTTAGTAGGTAGTCACATTTGATCAAATTTGGTGCAGTAATCTCATTGATTCGATTTCGAAACCTTAGCTATTACATAGTCATTGTGCCTTATGAAGTTTAAAAATGCATATTTATCCGGATCAAAAACATAAATTAAGAAAAATCACATCAGTTTAACATTACACCACAGTACACATAAAAAGATATGAAGCTGTGGGCAAACTAATGAACATTTTATTGATTTTTGAGGTGTATATTTATCGCAACCTTAAAAAAGTCAGATGTCAATCACATTCATTGAGTGTTACGTCCTGCTTGCTTTTTGGGGGTCTGTTTTGTGTAGCAGTCTCCATCGTCGGATGATTCTAATGAACCATCAGCTTCATATCGGCTTTTTAAATTATTCCAGACCTGATTCGCGGAAGTAACCCTTTCTTTGAATGCCCACATCATCCGCAGAACGAAAGCAAGTTTTGTGATGTCATCATAAGAATAATTCATAGAACCGATTTTTCGAACTATGTAAAAGGGCTTAATATATTCCATCTCATATAGGTCTTGTGTATATCCATAACATTGTGAACCGTATACGCATAAACCATCCTTAGGTATCATATAGCCTAATTCACGCATTTTTTTCTTAGATGTATGAATCATATCTCTCATTTCTCGAAGCAACTTGTAAAGATCTTCGGCTGTCTTGGTCTTGCGGTGCAAAAGAGATTTCTAAAACAAAACATTCATGCCCATCGTTTGACAGCCCTGTTCCATCTCCCTTATGACCTGTTGCAACTTTTGGAAGAGTTAAAATATCACGGCCACCATCCTTTCTTGTTGCTGTTGAGTCCAACTCAACCTCTCCCCATGTATATTCCATATTTCCGTCACGTATTGCTTTCCCCGTTACAAAACTTATTACTGTACTCCACATAGCTTCAGTAGTCGAAGGGTGGGAGATTATATTTCTTTTACTTGATAACTCACTAATAAATATATGGATGACCAGTAATGCATACTGTTCAAAGATGGTAATCTCAGTTTCATCTAAAGCTACCCACACTCGCGCAAAATTCTGTAATAAAGTCCGCTTATCATTTTCATTTGTTTGGAAAACAGGTTCAAGTCTTTTTAATAGACTTTCTTCTGCAAGACACAGCCGTTTGCCTCGGATTTGTTCCCAATCTGCTTTTGAACACAAAGATTTGAGCACATCATTCTGAAACGTTTTCACGATGCAATCATGTTCCACACTCATTGGATGCAAGTCGATCTTAGTCAAATATTTGTTCCACACATCGGTGAAGTTCTCACCGGAATTGAGGATACATGGCAATGTTTGTTTTGGTACCACCGGATCATGTAAATCTTGCGTAAATGATAAAGATCTAGACATATAATTGTCGGAGCTAAAGATATTTGAAACACCCGATGTAGACGGTTCGGAAAAAAATCTTTCTATAGTATCAGAACTCAAATTTGTTGTTTCATAATCCTTTTCATCCCTGTTATCTACAGCTATTTTCTTTCTTTTGTCTTCGGGTGGATCGGAAGATTTCCTCTTCAAAACTACCAATTCCACATCATAAGGAAAGGTAAATATATAGTCTGACGCACCATGTAAAATAAGTTTGATTTATTACCTGTATTACCTGCAGAGGCAGTAGCTTTATTCACATCCGCGTCTTGCATATTTTCGATTAACATCCTGTTAATGCGATGCTCCTAACAGAATTCTCATTAAGACTATTACAATGTAATCAATCATTCTTAAGTTTGTTAAAGCTCACCTCTAGTGCTTGTACCGCGTTTGATGACTTTATTTTGCGACGCAACGTTATTTCCTTCTTCTTCTAATTTTAATTCATTGATAAAATGCTTAACTTTATTTGAGGAGCATGACTTATCAAAGCTTGATAACAAGTTCCTCGCTTTTTTTTTGCATTTTCGTGAATGTGAATGTTGTTAGGATCGCTGAAATGTATAGTACTAGCACTGAATATAACTCTGTTTTTAGAGTTTCGAACATATCAGGGCATAATTCAAAATTCGACTTGACATGTTCCAGTATGGAAATAACCGACCATCCTTTACATACTGTGTGTTGAAGGTACTCACTGACAATCGATTCGAACATCTTAACAAGAAATTGTGAGTCGTGTAGTTGAAACACGCGAGCTTGTACTATAGTCTTGGTCTGTAACCTATACTCTCCTTATATGTAAGGGAGGACCAGAAATGACGTCATTTTGATTTTGGGCTGAAATGTGAGGTTGGTGACGCAGTCAACTGACTGTGGCGTAGAAAATTTTTGCAAAAAAAAATTTTCTTAATATATAAAGATTTTATAAAGATTATGTGATATGTGTGTTTTTGCCTGCTCTGCAAGTTTACTTAGAGTAGTAAAGGTGGTTTTGAAGGTCGTTTTTGACTTATTTTAATAAATCACTTTCTTTCTTTCGTTAAATTAATCTGGCCATCTTTGGAAATGATCAGCAAAGACGAATTTTTAAGTTTTTTATTTATAAAGTCAAAAACAACATTCATAACCCACTTCCGGTCTTGCAGAGCGGCTAAAAATACGGTCACATTAAAATTTTGAGAGTTTTTTGTTAAGTAATAAACTTGTTTTTTACAAGTTTTGAAAATTGCTGCGCCATTAACCTAGCACACATTTCAGACCCCCTCTATCATCATTTCCAAATTAGGAAACGTCATAATTTATACTAGTTTCAATAAAACAAAGATATATATCCGTCATGTGAATTTGCTCAAATAAATTTGCACCACTGACACGAGTGACACGTATGTAGAACAGCCTGAAACGCGTATATCTTTCTTTGACGGATCCAGATTTTCGCAAGTTAAGCGCATCCCTACTAGCGTATGGCCATTACGTCCTGCGTTAGATGTTTGGTGCTAGTTTTCAGGCATGTCCTTGAATCATGTGTGTTCAAGGCCTTTCCCCTGAACGCTAGTATCCAGGATGTGTTATGCATCCCTACTAGCGTATGGCCATTACGTCCTGCGTTAGATGTTTGGTGCTAGTTTTCAGGCATGTCCTTGAATCATGTGTGTTCAAGGCCTTTCCCCTGAACGCTAGTATCCAGGATGTGGTATACCTACTAGCATATGGCCATTACGTCCTGCGTTAGATGTTTGGTGCTAGTTTTCAGGCATGTCCTTGAATCATGTGTGTTCAAGGCCTTTCCCCTGAACGCTAGTATCCAGGATGTGGTATACCTACTAGCGTATGGCCATTATGTCCTGCGTTAGATGTATGGAAGCAGTCTACAGGCATGTCCTTGAATCAGTCGTGTTCAAGGCCTTTCCCCTGTATGCTGCTTTCCAGTATACCTTGACTTGCTATGCTTCTTCTGTCTAATTAGTCTATCTTATTTGATTCCTTGTCTGAGACAAAGAACCGCCACTTTATCTATTATATTGCTGTCATTCGTGTTCAAAAGTTGTAAGTCAGATATTTTATATTTCCGATGTCACATGTAAAATTCAGTAAAAAAAGTGAGGTAGCGAAAGAAATATATGAGGAGTACGCGGATCCTAGGCCATTTAATGCGAGTCCCAGCATCAATTTATTTCTTTACTCTCTTACATTTACGAAAAGTATCTATAACTAATTTGTTTATACTTTTGCTAATTACGTGATTCTCATAACAATACTCCTTTAATACATTAGATCTCCGGAATAAATTCCCACCCACATTTACAGAATTTTCTTCTATCTATATCACTCCCATTCCCACAGATTATGTAGTAGATTATTTCCCACAAGAGAACTTCTCAGAGATAAAACGATTTCGAATCTATGGGAAGAATTCTGATATTAGCAATGAGATAAAAAAATAAAACAAGGTGAGAGCTTCCGATTCACACTTATCGATTTTTAATAATATTCTAGACAGCCTCGATTTTTATCGTCAGTTTGATACTGCGAGAATAATTGCCGGAAATTTTATAGCCACTGCACTGTGGCACGTGATGGTGATCACAATTTTCTCGGAGAACATCTAGAGCCGGAAAAAATGATTAGCATCGTGATGACAATTTTTTAGAATAAATAAAACAATCTTACTTTATTATTACTCTGCGGAAAATACAAGCTTATTTGATTAGAGATATTATTGATGTAAATAATGGTAAGATTTGATTAGTTTGAATTTTTCGTTTGATTTTTGCTTTTCTTGCGCAAGGCAGAATAAAATGATTCACTATCAGCTTTTTATATAATTCGCAGGATCGATTTTGGAATACGCTTTTTAGGGAAAATTACGTTAATATGATCGCATCACGAAAATCTGCTCAACCACCTCTCCTTAATTTAACAATAAAAGGAATGTAATGCTATCCATATGTAAAGATCATCAAGGGGCCTCTTTTTAGTAATATGCGTAAGAATTTTGGGAATATGCAGGAAAGTTTTAGTATCCAATCCCATAGCCCACTCCATTATAAAAAAAAAATACATATAATCAGTTTGTAAATTGTTACACAATAAAAATTTTATTAGTGAAATATGATACTGTTTTTCCTTCCGTGATGCTAATATGATTCTCGAAATCCTAAATGAAAAAATTGTCAATTAGCTAACTTTCTTTCTCCAGCATTTTTTAGGAAAAAAATATACGAAAATCTTACTCCTATTCTTTTTTCCGCGCATTTCAGTTAATCGATCATATGACCATTTTGGCAACAAACACAGTTAACACAATATTCATTATTATGTTATTCACCAATTATTCCATAATTGCTATGATTTCCATTACAAGCAAGACATGGCAATTGTTTACTATAATATTCTCAAACTATTTCGAAGTTGAAATTCTCTAGCACGGACTTGATAATTGGTTTGGTTTCATATGTAATAGGCTTGAAAGAAAACATGGTCGAGACATTCTGGCATTTGCCAGTGGTTTGAGTAATGTTCTGGGTTCGACAACATCTCCCTTACATTTTCGAGGTCAGACACTCATGCACTCAGCTCGAAATTCGGATCACTAGGTTTGAGGCGTATATGGTACACTTCAGACAAGATCTTTTTCGAATTTTCAGTCTCACATGATTTCCCTACCCGAATTTTGAGGTCTGATGTTTGACAAAAAAATTTGAATTAATATCGTTGGAAAAAACTCTTGAAATTCTTCTTTCGATATAATCGATAATATTTTGTACAAGACGGGAATATAATATTTCTCTTTATTAGTATAGTAATAAAAAATAAATACAAAGTTCAGTGCGTAGCCCGTGATACATGACGTTTATTATCAGTTATTATAATTCTCGATTTTTTTTCACTAACCGATTTAAACAAACCCATGACAAAATAAATCAGGACTTGCCCGTGATACATTTGATGCTTCTCATATTTATGATAGTTGTGTTCTAAACCTTAAACCGATCTTTCCTCTTTTATAAGATCAAATATCCCTCCATTTTTTTGGGCATGATTTATAATGCTGATAAATTATTCCGTTAATAATCCCCCATAACTTCCCATGTTTATCAGAGACTAATCCCGTAATTACCTACATGTGAATTATGTTGAGAACAAATTCAAATCAAAAAAAACACACGTCGATCATTTGCTGATCATAATATATGTAATATCACATTAACTTTAAAGTCTAATTCCAAACTACAATGATAATGATGTGGTTATGGAGAAGGATATAGTGGGAATTGTGTTTAAGACTCATCAGGAAAAAAAAAAGAAATGATTATCTAAAAAAGAATAAAATTGGAAAACAATTAATAGTATGTTTGTTAAAAGGATAAATTAAAGAATAGAATCCTACCAAAGTTTCATTCTAAAAGAAATGATTCAAAAAAATGGAATCCTTTACCAAATATACAGCTGTATCTATATATTAACATTTTGGCATAACTGTGTTATTTGATAATAAATGAAAATTCATCTTGAAAAGTTGTGAAAAGAAAAGAAAAAAGAGAAAATGGAAAAGAAAGAATGAAAATTAAAGGGAAAAAGGAAGAAACAAGGAAAAAAGTTTGGCTGTACTGCAGTT
Source organism: Rhizophagus clarus (assembly GCA_015698045.1). Classification (NCBI taxonomy): domain Eukaryota; kingdom Fungi; phylum Glomeromycota; class Glomeromycetes; order Glomerales; family Glomeraceae; genus Rhizophagus; species Rhizophagus clarus. The sequence goes on along the minus strand of BLAL01000193.1, from coordinate 81,766 downwards.
ATTATTGAATACTATATATATAATGCATGTGATATACAATTTTGTATAATGAAATAAGGCCCCTGAATACGAAGATATCACATTAAGATAACTGTTTCGTACACTTTGGGAATAATTTCTTTAAGTAACATAAGTGTAACCATGTACACTTTGGCCATTTTGATACTAGTAAACATAATAGATATCACATCAATTATCATGACGAGGTTCCAATCATCACATTCAGTGGCCGTAATGAAATAGGGTTTTTGACCTATTTTCATCACATCCAATACATACGTATTACACTTTAAAGGATATACTTGCATTACGCACACATAAAAACATGTACATTTTTTCAACCAGCAGCAACTTTTTACATAATAAACATAGCAACTTTTTACATAATAAACATAGCAACTTTTTACATAATAAACATAGTTAATATAGATTTTTCTTTTTCTTCTTCTTATTTTTCTTTTCATTCTTCTTTTTATTATGAGTTGTGATTCTTTTTATACTTTTCTGGTTAAGTTAAAATATTACTTTGACTTGTCTGGATTCAGATTAAAGCTGGATTTTTAATTATTTATAATTGTTATTAGTTATTAGTTATGGTATAAATTCTTTTTTTTTCAATAACCAATAATTATTTTTTATATTTAATAATTTTTTTTTTATAAATTATTTTAAGTTACAAAAATACTATGTATATATATATACTTACTATACATACAATGTATGTCTATTTAATTTTATAAACCTGTCTCTTCTTTATAAATAAGTAAAGATCATTAGAAAGTATCTATAGAGAAAGAGTTATTACTGATTCCTCTACCTATTTATAGTGATAAAAAGAAGGAGTCTTCAGTAATAAGGCTTAATAATTAGTATAATTATAAAAAAAATAATTAATTTGTAATCTATCTCAGAACTAGTGAAAACCACTAACATATACCAGAGAATTATTATTGTAGATCAAATTCTTAATGTTAAAGCAATTTTCAAGCAATTTATCAAAATTTATTTTTAAAATAAATATATTAGAAATGTATAAACTTAGAAGTATGTTAAGACACTAATATTGCCTCTTATTTTCGTAATTAAGTAAATTTAACGTCATATATGTTTTTAAGGGCTGGAATCCAGCATCGCTAAAGAAAGAAAATTTTAATTAATGGTATTATGTAAATTTTATTGTTAAATTTTAATTTTATAGGTTTTTTGCCATTATTTATCCAACTTTTCAGTTATAAATCTTTAGATGGTTCGTGCTCAGTTTCAAACTCAAATTTAACTTTAATTTATCATATTCATAGCAATGCAATAACTCTCCATCCAGTGATCAGAAAATGATATGCCATAGCTCTTTAGATTCCTCTCGTTATGATGCATCTAATTATGGTAATTTTATAACTCTAGCATTGATAAATAATAAGAAAATATTTTGCTAGTATGATAAAACTATCTCGCCATCCTTCAATGCTAGAATTATGAAACTACTATCATTAGACGCATCTTGATGAAAGAAATCCAAAGAGCTATGGCTCATACTTTTCTAATCACTGGATGGAGAGTTATTGCGATTTTACAAATATAGTAAATTAAAATTAAATTTGAGTTTAAAACTGAGCACGAATCATCTAAAAATTTATAACTAAAAAGTTGGAAAAATAATAGCAAAAACCTATAAAATTAAAGTTTAACAATAAAATTTACATAATACTACTAATTAAAATTTTCTTTCTTTAGCGATGCTGGATTTCAGCCCTTAAAAACATATATGATATTAAATTTACTTAATTATGAAAACATGAGACAATATTAGTGTTTTAACATACTTCTAAGTTTAAATATTTCTAACATATTTATTTTAAAAATAAATTTTGATAAATTGCTTGAAAATTACTTAACATTAAAAATTTGATCTACAATAATAATTTTCTAGTATATGTTAGTGGTTTTCACTGGTTCTGAGGTAGATCACGAATTAATTAACATAACATTAGTATTTAATACTTAATTTTCCTTTAAATTAGTATAAATATAATATTAAAATTATGATTTTATAAAATAAATAATAATTTCAAATAAATATTTTTAATATAATATAATTTTAGTGAAATTTTACATTTTCTAATATAATTGTGGTATTTTTTAGGGTAGTGACATATATTAGCTAATATTTTTTTACTATAGGTGTTTATCCTCCTACTCCCAAGTAAGATATCTTGATCATGTGCAACCAATCATATTTTTTAAAAATTGTGTAACCTAAGATTTTTGCTTACCTCCCCATTCCCTAAAATATTAGCTAATATATGTTACTGCCCTTAGTGTAATTTTACATTATCTAGTACAATTAAGGTTGCAGATAAAATCAGTTTTGAAATTTGACAAAAGTCAAAACCTTGATTATAAGCATTTAAACTATTAGTAAAAGGTTTCAATGTTGCTAAAACTTAATTTTATACTGAAAAAGTCAAATTGCAGTAGATTATTTCAACCAAAAAAAATCTATCACATCAATAATCTTTTTTTAAAAAAATTTTCTCTAAATATTTGGATATATTTATATTTCATAAATTTTAAAATTCTGAATATATTGATTATTGAATAAAATGTAATTTATTCAGGAATAATTTGGTTATATAATTATAGTAGAGAGTTTTTTAATGTGTCTCTTATCTTGTTTTAAACTTATAATGAAACTACTTACACAAAATGGACATGTCTAATGACTTTATTATTATTAACAATACAGAACTTGTCATTCTACAAGTTTAACTATCCAAAAGTAATAAAAATAAGAAAAAAAGTGTTAGTCAATATCCTTTAGGAGAAATATAACTTTATTTTGAAAAAAAAAGAAGCTATATTATCTGGAAAATTTGGAGCAGAATGTAAATATTGCTTGGTAAAATAGAAGTAAAGAAAAATGCCAGTTCTTGAAGAACACCTTGTTAACTACTGCTCAAATGCACCTGCACTTATACTTCGTACCTATATGGCAAAGGTTAAAGAAAGAATCAATATTTCTAATAAAAAAAGAAAAGCTAATACTCTCTCTAGTAGACAAATAACTATAAAAAACTTTCACAATTCTACAGAACTTCCTGAAGGCTAGAAAAATCAAATTAATCATGCTTTGGTTAAATTCTTTGTAGTATGTAGAATTTCATTTAGAATAATTGAATATCCTTTTTTTATAGATTTTATAAAGGAATTAAATTCCACATATAATTTGCTATCATAAGATTATCTATTAGGACATCTTCTTAAAGAAGAATTAACAGATGTTAATGAAAATATATTGTTACATAAGATTTTATAAATTAGATTATTCTAGTATAATCTATATAAATGGAAAAAGTTAGGAAATTTATAGGGTAATCTAGAATATTGTAGTATCCAGAATTAGGATTTAAGATAAATCTAGAAAGAAATAGATTTAGAAAAGATAGAAAGATTAAAGATTATAAAAGAAAAGGAATTTGGATTAAGTGAGAAGAGAAGTTTATATGTTAAACTTAAATTACAGTTAACTGTCACTTGTATTTATTAATAAAGATAATTAGGTTGTATGCGTTACAACTGAAAACTTTATTAATAATCTAATCATAAATTATAAACGATAATAAAAGTATTAGCCTTTAGACTATAAATAAACTTTGCTTTTTAAAGTTAAACTTGTTTGTTATTTCAGATCACGTGTAACTTTTCAGTCAGTTACATTCGCAGAGTAATAATTTGGTGCGAGTTGGATGCACTATAACATTCAATTGCACAGTAATAAATTATTCCTATATATATCTGAACTTCTTCCAGATTGACATAATCTATTACACCCTAAATAGCAAACAAAACATCTTACTATCACTAGTCAAAAAAGGACAATTCAGCTTAAATTTGACCAGATCGAATATAGATCGAATGACAATCTAACCTATATCAAATTAAGGCCGATTTTTTTGGTGCATTTAAGGTACCAATCGTCTCAAATTCGGAAAGAAAAATTTGACTTATATTAGGACATTTACATATTTATTCGACCTAAAAAAAAACTATATTCGACTACTATATATAATCTGAATATTATTCATAAATAGGTCAAACTAGAGATTTTTTAAGGCTGAATAATAGTAGTTTTATTAACATTTATTTATAGCTACATTTTATTAATAGTTACATATTATACATATAAAATTCTATCTAATATCTATCTATATATTATCATTTTCATCCATCCATCCGTCTGCCATCCATCTACAACCACTATCTATTAAGACCTATATGGCAAAGAAACACATTTATAATTCAAAGCCAGACCAATTTTCTAAAAAAAAAATGGAAAGAAAAAAAATGTTAACATTTTTTAGGTAAAAACTGAAGGCTGTTGATGGTGGCCTAAGGTATACCTACATAGAGCTTTATAATCGCTTTTTTTGAGATTATTTTTCTATGAAACTTTATCTGGTTTCAGTAGAGCTAATTTTCCTATAAAAAGAAAAAAAAATGAATATTAGTATAATATTCGTTGAAATAATATGAAAAAATTAAAAAACATTTTTACCTGCAGGTATTCCATCAGAGACTTGAGAAATTATCTAAAAAAAAAATGATCAATGAGTAATGATCGTTAAAATAAAAGTGAAAAAAAATCACTTTTTTACTTACTAAAATCCAAGTCCAAACTTTCAAGATAATCACCACTGAATCGCCTAAAAAAAAAGAAATAAAATAAAACGAACTGTTAGCAATAGTTCGTTAAAATAAAAGTGAAAAGAAAAATTTGTTTTTTTTCATTTACCAATATCCAATCGATCCCAAAAGAAACTTGAAAACCGCCTAAAAAAAAAGAAAAAAAAAGCGAATGTTAGCAATGTTCGTTAAATTACAAAAAAAATTATTTTTTTTTTTTACTTTACCAAATACTGCATCCAAATGTTCAAGAAACTGGTCATCTAAAAAAGAATAATAACAAAATATTAATAATCATTGCGAAAAGAAACAAAAAAAGGACGTTTGTCTACCAGATTGCTTACTGAATTTCTACCGTCCAATTCCTCATTGAGATCCTATGTGTTCTCTATTCATACACCAAGAATCTGAAAAACTAATCGCCTAAAAAAAAGAAAAAAAAAAAGAATTTAAATATAGTTCTATTAAAGAAGGAACTAAAAAAATTAATTAAAAAAAGACAAGAATCTCACTGAAATTCTAAGTCTAGAGGCCAGTTTTCTATAGAAAAAAAGACAACCCGTAAGTTTCATTAGAAAAAAAAAGAAATGATTAAAAAAAAACAAACTTAACTGTTGAAATTCCACGTAAGGTTCAGTTTCCTAAAAGAAAGAAAACTGAAACGTAAGTTTCATTAAGGAGTACTAATTAAAAGAAGCTCTTTGTGTCCAAAGGTCAGTTGCCTAAAAAAGAAAGAAAACTGAATGTTAAGCGACGTTTCATTAAATCGAATAATACAAAAACTACTCTTCCTTTCTCTCTCACTGAAATGCTCTAAAGAGTCGAAGAGCCGCAAAAAAAGAAATAACTCAATAAGTTACAGACGTCTGGATATCCCGAAGAGCCAACCAGTTGTCTACAAAAGAAAAAAATAAACTATTAACAAAGTTCGTTAAAAAATTAAAGAAAAATAAGTTCCCCTACTGAGTTCTAAGGAAGAGATCTGAGAGAACGCTTAAAAAAAAGAAAGAAAATGAACTGTTAGAAACCGTTTGTTAAATAAAAGTAATTGGGAGAAAAAAAGAAAAACTTACTTGAAGTTTCGTGTCTAAGATGACCAAAATAACTATGTAAAAATCAGATATTTCGTAAAGGTTTTTTTTTTAACAGAAGGTCGAAAGAAATGGGAAAAGAGAAAGAGGGGAAAAGGAAAAGGAAAAGGAAAAGACGAAGGGAAGGGAAAAGACGAAAGAAAGGAGAAAGATAAAGGACAGAAAAGGACAAAAGGATGTGAAAAACGAAAAAGAAGGAGGTAAGGAAAAAGGAATGGCGAAAGAAAAAAGAAAAGAGTTTCGTTAAAAGTTTAAAAAAAGCATAAAGATCTTTTTTTTAAACTTTGATTACATGATACGTGATGCGAGTTTATGTGACACACAATTAATATTAGATTTAACTATAATTTAACAAAGGTCGAATATATGTATAATTATTGATCATTACTAATTGTGGTCAAATAATTTTAATTTTAGTTAAATATAGGCCGAATTTCATTAAGGCCAAATATTCCTTTTTTGACTAGTGTTATTTTTTCAAAGTTAGCGTATAGGAACATTACAGCCTGCTCTTAAGTGGTTAGGATTACCACAATTGTTGCAAATATTACGTTGAGTGGTAGAATCCAAAATAAATATATAGTCCTTTGTCATTTTTGCCTTGTCCGATTGTGAATTTTTTCTTAATAGCTATGTCACGATCTTTCGCATTCTTAAAACTAAGATAAGCGTAGGTCATCAGTTTGTAATTATAGGGGTTCCTGGGGATAAAGCATGTCATGACGTTGGTTTCTTCAATAATTGGTCTCAAATTAATGGCTGTAGTACTGAATGGCAGTCCAGATATTCTGAGACTATATGATCTTCTAAGTTCTCTCTGTTCATCAGATAAGAAGACAGGGGTGACTCGTACATATTTCTTATCGATGTAGTAAGACTATTTGTTGTAAAAATGTTGAATAGGGCAAGCATCTTTGTATGTAAGGAATGCTTGTTGATATTGTCCTACAGCTTTGGTTTCAATTCTTTCAATCTCTCCTAGAAGACAAAAGGCGCATCTAATAGTCACTTTTTCCATGTAGAGCAGGAGATCGAATACTTGAATTGTACGATCTTTTTCATTGATAATTTGTTCTTCAGTCTTGCGCAGTTTTTCCACGAAAGCTGGCTTGAATTTGAAGGAAGTTGTAATTTATTTCAGTTTATCTTCTTCCATTATTTTGAAGTGAAAGTTATCTTGGAGAAGTTTGTTGTAACCATCTTCACTACTGAAAATGGCCTTAATTACTTTAATTTTCTTTCTTTTATTGTTGTCATTAGTAATAGAGTAGTATGCTGGTGCTGTGTATTCAAAACCAGGATAATCCTTGAGCAATTTAGTTGTTTTGTAAGCTCTTTCGACTCTTAGAATGTTGGCAGGAAAGTTATTGGCTTCCATATATGTCGTGAAATTCTTTGCAATCAAAACAAAGTTATCTTTATTATCAGGGAGAGTGATAATCTTCAGGTTGTTATTGGGTTGTTGAGTTACTGTAACGTCTGGTGCTTGATCAACATCCATTTTGGGCGATTGATTTTATTGATCAATAATCGGCGTCAGGGCCTTCTTAAAAAGTATATTGATCTGAGGCTACTGATCATTTTGTGTAGCCTGATCAGTAGTGACCATGTAATCTTTGTTCAAATCTGATGTATAGCAGGTGAACGTGGTCTTTTTCTTAATTTGAAGTGAGATTTTTTAAGCAGTTAATGAATCAATACATAGTTTAAACATTAGGCGATCAGTGACATCTTCAACCTGATCATCCTTTTTATTTTCCTTGAAGAGGTCAGAGACAAGGGTCTGTTCTGAGTCAAGGTTCAAAGCAAGAATAGATTTTTTGGCGATAACTAACTCTTCTTCTGCAGTAAATTTTTTGTTCTGTGCTATCTTCTTTTTTTTAACAGTCACGGAAGGTCCCTTAGCGGGAAAGCTTGCATGTTGAATTGGCAGGATAAGTTCTGGAGTAGAATTTCTAGCCGGAATAAGAATTTGGGGTTTCCTGCTAGAAATAACCATTTCAGGTTGTTTGTTGTTCTTCTTCTATTGTTTCTGAGTGTTAGAGTGTTCATCAGAAAAGTTATATTAGTTCAGATCTGCAGTGATCTGTGATTTTAGCAGATTGCCGCATTTTTTTAATGCAATTTTGTTAAGAATCTGCGCAATACTGCAGAAATTATTTTTTTTATTTTTTCAAAGATTTTTTATGAAAAATTTGTGATAATCTCCAAAATTGCAGATTTTTAAAAATACTTTGTACAAAAATCTTTAAAGGTTTTCACAATTTTCTTTTTTAATTTGATAAACTTTGCATATTTATTTTAATAAACTTTACATCACTAATTTTTTAAACTTTTTTAAAGAAACAATTTTTTTTTATCACTTTAAAGAAATAATTTTATAACACTTTTAAAGAAATAATTCTTTTAAAGAAATAATTTTTTAACACTTTTAAAGAAATAATTTTTTAACACTTTTAAAGAAATAATTTTTTAACGCCTTAAAAAAATTAATTTGTTTAAAGATACTAAAGAAAAAAAAAATAAATTTTTAATGGATTCTTTTTTAAGCTTCGAAGCTTGTCAGATAATCGGACTTTAAGAATAATTTTTTTTTTAAAAAAAAAAAATAAAAAATACTGTTTCTTTATAAGGTTCGAAGTCTTTAAGACAAGTTTTCCAATGTTTGACAGAATACCAAAGGTACAAGTTCTGGATTCAAACAAAAATTTTTTACTTATGGTTTTAAAGTGCGGGATGAATGAGAAATTAGGAAGTTTTCAAATTTTGAAGTTTTACAGACAAAAATGGCAAGATTTGTTTTGCAAAGCTATTTTAAAAATTTTTTTTTTGTAGCTTCTTTTCTAAATTTTGGACGAGCCCAAAGCCCTTTTCAGACTCTATTTCGAAGGTTAGAGGTCCAGGATGTTAAAGAACAGCCCTGGACTCTCCACTTCAAAGGGTAGAAATCCTTGACGCTGAAGAACAGTTCTGGACTCTTCATTTCGAAGGTTAGAGGTCCTTGACACTGAAGAACAGCTCTGGACTCTCCATTTCAAAAGTTAAAGCCTTCAAGTATATTAATTTATTTAACAAACATTATAAACGTTCGATTTTTATATTTTTTTAGGTCTGGAAGTCAAAGTACAGCTCCAGACTTTTTTTTTGTTATTTTTAATTTTTTTTGGGGTTCAAAAGCCAAAGTACAGCTCTGGATTTTTTTATTGATTTAATTTAATGAACGTTAACTAATGTTTGATTTCTTTTTCTTTTTTTTAGGTCAGGAACTTCATTTCGAGGTGGACCACTTTAAGTAAAAAAAAAATTATTTTTTTTTTGTATTTTAGCGAAACGTTAGTAACGTTTCACTTTTATCCCTTTTTTTAGGTCCAGAACTCCATTTCGAGGCAGACTATTAAGTAAAAAAAAACAATTTTTTTTACTTTAATTTCAACGAACGTTAACTAATGTTCATTTTCTTTCTTTTTTTAGGTCTAGAACTCCTTTAGAGGCAGATTATATGATATTTCGAAGGTAAAATATCTGAAAATTATTATTTTTTTTTGTTTTATTTAAACGAACGTTACTAATGTTCATTTTTTTTTATTTTTTAGGTCTGGAAGTCCTTTATAGGCGGACTACTGTAAGTAAAAAAAAAAATAATTTTTTTTTTACTTTTATTTCAACGAACATTAACTAACATTCGTTTTTTTAGGTCAGGAAGAAATAGACTGAGTTATTTTGAAGGTAAAAAAACTTTGAAATAAATTTTTTTTTTTATATATTTTTATTTTATAAAACATTACTAATATTTCATTTTATTTTTTAGGTCCAGAACTCTAATTCAAAGCAGACCGTGGTATTTCGAAGATAAAAAAACTTTGAAATATCTTTTTTTTATTATTTCAACGAACATTAACTAACGTTCATTTTCTTTCTTTTTTAGGTCTGAAACTCTTTTAGGGGCAGATTATGATATTAAAGCTCTACATGAGCTGGCTCAAGTCAAACTACAGTCTGGCTTGGCTTGGCTTGAAAAAAAAAATTCTGGCTTGAGCCAAAATGAGTCAAGCCACAAAAAATCTTGGCTCAACTCATTCAAGCCAAGCTGAGCCATGAAAAATTCTGGCTCAAGCCAAGTTGAGCTTGAGCTGGCTCAAGCTGGCTCAAGCTTTATTATCAAAAAAAAAGCCGAAACTAGGCGTTTTTATATGTAAAGTTACAAAAAAAAAACACCAGAACTAATGGTCCCAACAGGATCCCGAATAATACTAATATAACTCACATATAGATTTGCGTAGAGTTTATATGAAATTACTTTTTAAACCTACAAATTGAGTTTGCGTAGATCAGTCAATTTGGAAGTAACTCATATATTATGTTTGCGTAGAGTTTATAATAGATATACGTGGATTTATTTTTAAAAAATACTAATTTCAGTAAATTAAATTACTCGGTATTTACCAAAATTTATTTTATTTTATTTATTTTTTCACTTTTTTTCTGTATTTTATACTAAATTTATTTATTTTTATTATTCTTTTTCAGTTTTTAATACCCTAATTCCAAAAGTCTGGTTGTGCTTTTCGTCTGGCAACACTACAAAAAGTAAAAAAAAATAATTAATTAGTTAAAAAAAAGAACAACGAAAGACACCTCACCCACCCTCCCTTACCTTAATTCCAAAAGTCCAGTCGTGCTTTTCGTCTGGCAATACTACAAAAAGTAAAAAAAAAATAATTAATTAGTTAAAAAAAAGAACAACAAAAGACACCTCACCCACCCTCCCTTACCTTAATTCCAAAAGTCCGGTCATGCTTTTCATCCAGCAACACTTAGGGATGGGCAAAATGCGAAAATTTCACTTTACGATGCGCATAATGCGCATAATGCGTATTATTCGCATTATACACATGATATATGTAATACCGTTATACAGATAAAAAAAAAAAATAATTTCGTTATAAAAACTATTTTATTTATTTATTTTATTTTATTAACAAGATACATCGGAGTCATCATTTTCACTGTCATTAAAATTATCTTCTTCACTTTCACTACTACTATTTAACAAATGCTCATCTTCATAATCACTATCTTCGCTTTCTTCACTTTCTTCTAAAACTTGAGTTTCGTTATCTATATTTTCCCTATTTAATGAAGTATTTTTATCCAGCTCATTTGTAAACACTTTCCATTCTGGTGTTTCTCGTGGCGTTTGTAATTTATAATTACTATAAATATACACTAATTTTAAGACGCAATCAGCATTCAACCGGTTTCTTTTTTTATTATGAATATATGCAAATGCTGACCAATTTCTTTCGGATGCAGCAGACGATGTTGGAATGAATAGAACCTTTTTTGCTACTTGAGTAAGTTCAGGTGCAGAATCACTGAAATTTTCACACCACCAAGTTACAGGATCAATTTTACCGGCTGTTTCCCAAGCAAGTTTATTTGCAAAAACTCTATTTTTTTCCTTATAATTCAAGATTTGTGTCCAAATAATTACTGCATTATCTGAATAATACTTTTGGATAAACAGTGAAATTTTATTCATTGAATCAGAAGTAAGGTGGCGTCCATGAAATGATGGATCAAGCAGGTGCGCAACTTCCATAACAGGGTGGTAAATCCTTTCCCACCTTTTTTCGATAATATTTTTAATATTATTTCCTGCTACATTAAATACATAGACTTGAGAAAATTAAATTTGATTAGTAATAATTTTTGTTTATATTTACTAACAAAAAATAATATTTTACCTGGTGATTCTAATTGATTATGATACCAATCTAGTACTTTAGATAAAGAAGGTGTGTCCGATTCAAACATAGAAATTTTAATAACAAGTTCATTAAGAACTTTAAGCAGATTATCAACATCTTCCCAAAACTCATCATCTAATACAATACTTTTTATATCATCTTCAATTCTAACAGTTTGATTACGTGATAATTCTGTAATTGTTAATTCAATAGCAAATTGATTTACCTGAAGTAAATTAAGACAAATAGCTGATGATCCCCAACGTGTTTTTACAGGTAATTTAAGTGAGATTCGCTTATCATAATTAGAAAGTTGATATCGTTTCAGGATTGCAGCTGGAACTTGATGTGATTTGAAATATTTAACAATTTTCTTTCCATTTTTCATAGTTCTGTCCGCCCAAGGGAGTTTCATAATATCACCAATTAAAAGATTTAAGGAATGAGCTACACAGCCAAGGAAAACTACTTTTGGATATTTAATAGCCAAAAGTTTCCATGCTTTTTTCATTGAGGATGCATTATCAGTAATGATTGCTGAAAGTTTAGAATGGTCAATTTTCGAGATAACTTCATCAAGATCAGCTGCAATATTTTCTCCTGTTTGTTTAATTTCGCCAGTTTGATGAGCAGAAAAAAATACTGGTCTTGGTGTGGTAATTAAATAATTAGTCCAATGTTCCTGCATCATATTCGACCTAGAAGTTAAAACATTAAATTATATTAGATATTTTTATTGATTTCAGTTAAAATTGTAGTTAAAAACACCTACCATTCATCGGAAATTAAGCAAATATAATTTGCTGAATTAATCAAATTATTTACTTCATTTTTTGTACTATCATATACCTTGTCAAGTAATGTTGTTGATAAAGTTTTTCGTAAAGGTAGTTTAAAACAAGGACGAAGTTTTTGAAAAAGGATTTTAATTGGTTCTAATTCAGATAATGATAAGAATAATCCACATTGGTAAATTGCTTGTGCAAATAATAATTCACATTCATCTTGTTCTGCTGAAGATATTCTATCAACAAAATTATTTATTGATGTTTGTGATTGTAATATAGGTTTTGTAACAGCAGTAGTAATATTGTTTTGCTCTGTGGATAAACGAGAATTATTACGTTGTATTGTGTTAGGTTGAAAATCCGGTCCAAAAAATCCTTGAAGAGCCGTTATACTTGCTTTTGGACAGGTTTTAAAATGTGCAATACATTTTTTAACTGCAGCATTTACTTCATAATTACAGTATTTACATTGTGCACGAGCTTGCTGAAAACCAGCCACATGTCCAAGTTTATTAAAGTGCGCCCAAATAGGATTAGCTGGAGGCATTTTAGACGAAGAAAAAAAAATTTTTTTTTGTGAAGATCTAATGTAATACAAATCTATCTATAAATTCCATTTTTGTTAAACTATAATTCTAGCCGAAATTAAAATAATTTTTACCAAAATTACAATTTAATAGATTATTGTAAAATTTATAATGCGCATTATGCGCATTATGCGCATCACATTATGCAACACATAATGCGCATGGCACATCCCTAGCAACACTACAAAAAGTAAAAAAAAAATAATTAATTAGTTAAAAAAAAGAATAACGAAAGACACCTCACCCACCCTCCCTTACCTTAATTCCAAAAGTCCGGTCATGCTTTTCGTCTGGCAACACTACAAAAAATAAAAAAAAAAATAATTAATTAATTAGTTAAAAAAAATTACCAAAAAACACTTCCCCCACCCTCCCTTAATTCCAAATATCCGGTCGTGCTTTTTGTCTGGCAACACTACAAAAAATAAAAAAAAAGTTAATACTTAATTAATTAAAAAAAAATAACAAAACACCTCTCCCAACCCTCCCTTACCTTAATTCCAAAAGTCCGGTCATACTTTTCGTCTGGCAACATTACAAAAAAAATAAAAAAAAATAATTAATTAATTAGTTAAAAAAAATTACCAAAAAACACTTCTCCCACCCTCCCTTACCTTAATTCCAAAAGTCCGGTCGTACTTTTCGTCTGGCAACACTACAAAAAATAAAAATAAAAAATAATTAATTAATTAGTTAAAAAAAACATGGAAAACACTTCCCACCCTCCCTTACCTTAATTCCAAAATAAAAAATAATTAATTAATTAGTTAAAAAAAAATAACAAAACACCTTCCCCAACCCCTCCCTTACCTTAATTCCAAAAGTCCAGTCATGCCTTTCATCTGGCAACACTACAAAAAAATAAAAAAAAATAATTAATTAATTAGTTAAAAAAACACCGAAAAACACTTCCCACCCTTCCTTACCTTAATTCCAAAAGTTCGGTCATGCTTTTCATCTGGCAACACTACAAAAAGTAAAAAAAAAAGTTAATACTTAATTAGTTAAAAAAAATACTGAAACACCTCCCCCAACCCCTCCCTTACCTTAATTCAAAAAGTCTGGTCGTGCTTTTCGTCTGACAACACCACAAAAATAAACTGATAAATGATTAAAAAAAGATTGGATATTCAGATTATCTGATTAGATCGGCAAGTCACATGACCCTACCTTTATACTGAATAATTCGTTATAGCGTTAATGGTGTTTTGTATTATAAAATCATAAAAAAAACGCCAGAACTATTGGTACTGGCATTTTTTATTCATAAAATTGCAAAAAGTGCCAGAACAAATAGTTCTGGCATTTTTTATATATAAATTTGCAAAAAAAAATGCCAGAACTATTGGTACTGGCATTTTTTATAAAAAATTACCAAGCTTGATCTGGCTCATGAGCCAGCTTGAGCTTTTCAAGCCAAGCCCACTGCCAGTTTGAGTTTATCAAGCCAAGCCTAATACCTGACTCAAGCTTTTTCAAGCTGGCTTGTGAGCCACCAAGCCAATTTAATTATGGCTTGACTTGGCTCAGCTTGAAAAGCTTGAACCAGCTTGCAAACTGGCTCAGCTCATGCGGAGCTTTATATGATATATTTCGAAGGTATAATATCTTCGAAAATTATTATTTTTTTTTGTTTTTTTAAACGAACATTACTAATGTTTGTTTTTTTTATTTGTTAAGTCTGGAACTCTTTTAGAGGTAGACTATGATATTTCAAAGGTATAATATCTTCGAAAATTTTTACTTTTTTTTTATTTTTTTTTAACGAACATTGCTAATGTTCAATGTTTTTTATTTTTTAGGTCCAGACGAAGCCTGGATTCCATTCAAAGGTAATTCATCACTTTCAAATTTCTTTTTACTTCTATTATAACGAACGTTATTAATGTTCAATTTTTTCTTTCTTTTTAGATCCTGGACGTCAAAATACTGTACATCTCTCGAAGGTACCTTTAATTTTTGGGTTTTTTTATTCAATGAACGTTTACTAACGTTCTTTATTTTCTTATTCTTTCTTTTGTAGATCCGCGGTTAGATTCCTAGAAGAAATTTTGAAGGTAGAACTTCGAAATTTGTTTAATTTCCTTTTTAACGAGATATTTTATTAACGCTTATTTTTATAGGTCTGGGGCTTCCTGGAACGTTACGAAACTTCAAAGGTGCTCTATGAAGTTTCTTTTACTATTTTTTTGAAATTTCTTAATAAAATATTTGCTAACATTTCATTTATTTTGTTTCTTGTAGGTTTACGGCTTCTGGACGAAGATTTTGAAGGTATTTATCTTCGAAATTATTTTATTTTTTTTTATTTAAATGAAAAGTCAGCTAATATTTCACTTTTTTTTTATTGTAGGTCTACAGTTTTTTTTAGGAGCGATAATAATTTCACGTTTTGACGCGTTTTGTTGGATCAAAAAAGTCAAAAGTTATTTGTTGGAATCGAACCAACTGGAACAATGTCCAAACCATTAACAACATAATTTGAACGTCAGTAAAGAAAAGAAAAGGGGACTTTTTAATTAGTGCATTCAGTTAGCAAATAGGATAGTTTAATATATGTACTTTTAAATTTGTAAATATCTTTAATTAATAAATTAATATTAGTTAATATTAAAGTTAAAACACTGCTTAATTGTAAATTTGCATTAGTGTTTTTGAAAAATTTCGCAGGTTTTTTTGTGCTTGCAGATCTGCGCAGAAATCCATGAAATTTTTCAGTGCTGCGCATCGGCATATCCTCAGATCTGCACAGAATTGGATTCCACAAATCTGCGCAGAATTGGATTCTGCAGAATTGCGCAGATCTGCAGACCAAAATTTTTCCTGATGTTTATTGGTCATTATTTTGAATAACTTTTATATAACGAGTTGTGAAAAATTTTTCTTAATAAAATTTGTCCTAGAAATCAGCGGGAAAAGATTTTTTTATAAAGTTTTATATATAATATATATATCATATAT
Organism: Rhizophagus clarus; assembly: GCA_015698045.1. Lineage (NCBI taxonomy): Eukaryota > Fungi > Glomeromycota > Glomeromycetes > Glomerales > Glomeraceae > Rhizophagus > Rhizophagus clarus. The sequence goes on along the minus strand of BLAL01000193.1, from coordinate 65,909 downwards.
ATATCGAATTTTTTAACTTATTAACTTTATACAAAATATAATTATAATATATATTAAAATTTGCTTCTATTATACAAATACATATCTAACTTATCTCTATTTTTAAGTCTATTATACAAACTCATTTATATGACATATTGGATATTTATATAGTGTCTTTATATAAATTAGATTCCTATATTATATATATTCTTCAGGATCCTGCCTTAACACCTTACTTAAAAAAAAAATTTTTTATTATATAGAAAAAATTTATATATATTACTTTATTTTTTTTCTGCAACATATTTATAAATTTATTAAATTTTTTTTTTTTTTTTTTTAAATGCATATTTTATTGTATTATATATAAAAAGAACATCTACAATATTGTATACCTTAGTAAATAAACATTCATTATATACCATTTATGTATACTTTACCTGTTCTAAACTAATTTAATATCCAATATAAAAGTAAATTAGATTGGATGACTATGACTAATTATATGGAATTGATATGATTTCGTATTTCTTACTACATACTTTATATCTAAATAATTAATCACGTGATTATCCTTATATATCTTACCTGTAGCACAAGGCATTACCATTTGTTTTATAGCCTACCTCCAAAAAAAAATTTTTTATTATTTTATAATTATATCATGTTTTTTCTTTTATTTCTATTTTTTATAGTTGCTTTTTCCGTGTCTTCAGATATCATCTTAATGTCTATTTATGTATATATGCGTTCTTGGTTCTTTTGTCAATTTCATCTTTCAAGATTTAAGTGTTCCATTTGTTTCTTGTTAATCCAAAAATCTTAAGTTCTTCGTCTAAAATTGATATTTCTCCAGCTTTCAGTAATTTTTTACCTTTAGGTTTTTCGTCTAATATCATCAGGTCATTCTTGTTCTTGATATTGGTTCAGTTCATATTTTCTTCCTTGATCCAATTTGCTGATTCATTAGCGACTATTGTTCTTATTCTTTCATTAATACATCCTATTTGAAGGTATTCCTCGTATTTAATCTTGATAAAACGTATAAACAGACAATTTAAATATTTATGATGATAATCCATTAATAACTTTTCTTTTCTTCTAAAGTTAACAATTCTTCTACGCATTTGTAAAGTTTAAATTTTGATTGCTTTTAGATGCTGCTGGTTGATATCTTCGTTAAAAATTAAACTAGAAGTGAATTATGTTTTGGTATGCTTCTCATTTCTCTTAAGATAATATTCCTATAAGACCCGTCCTTGTATAGGTATATTTTCATTAAAACCATTTTGTATTTGTTTAATCTCTTGATCTGAATTTCTTGTACTTTCCCCATTCTGTGATGTGTTCATATATCATCTGATCTGTAGCGATCTTTGATAAATTATAAATTCTAAATTCTGATAATTCTTCTTTTAGTAAATTTGAATTGATTATTTGGGTCCCAGAATCAATCTTCATTTTTTGATAGGTATACTGCCGAAGTCAAAAACTCCAATTTTTATGTCCAATGATCTTACCGTTTTCAATACTTTTCTTTATCTTGATATTAAGCATTTTTTCTTTATTAAGTAAATCCCTTGTTTTTTGGCATCATTACTTATTTTAGCAGCGATTTTCTCATTTTTCTGCAATATTATTTGTTTCTTGACTTTCACTTCTGCTTCCTTTTTTAATAGCGATAACTCACAGTCTCATGATTTTTTCTACGCCTCTTGGAGTTATGAGCAAAGTCATTCAGTATTTTTCCCAAGTCGAATAATGTCTAAGCAATACATGTCAGTGACAACTTCTTCTATAGCTTTGTAAATAATTTCTACAATGCCACTTTCTAAGTCAGTTATATGTCCTAAGTGTCTGAAATATTCTATATCTTCTTGTTTTGGTTGTCTGAACTTCCTATCTACTCTATTAAAAAGTTTCTGTTATTTTCTCGTCTTATATTATAAAAGTTTCTATAAAAAGTTCTTTCTACCTCTATCTTTAAAAGCTTACAGAACTCGTTTTCTATGTTTGTCATTTCTATTTTGTTATTTTAGTGTAAGTTTATAATAACTATTACGACTTTTGACTTGAAAAAACTTTAGTGAAAATTATGGCCAAGTGATCTACAAGAAAGAGTTCTAGATTTATTAAAATTTTTGTAAATTACATGAAAAATATAATTAATTAATTCTAATATGATTAATCTATAAACCATCTGTCATTTCAAAAAAATCCCATATATGCACTGTTGGTTGACAATTCTCTTACACAAGTAAACACGTATGAAATGAGTTATCTTAGATATTACATTCTTGTAATTATAGGAGGGAAGTCAAATGACCTACTATGCTGCTTTTTACAATTTTTTTGATTTTGATTTCCATAATATTTAACTATCTTTTTTAACCATTCTTTAATATGATCTGTATATCTGTTTAAACTTGTTTTTAATTTTTCTAATATTTCTTGTTTTCAGTTATTATTTATTTGGTGATAGGATTTGTGTTGAATTTGTATTTCTTTTTTTAGCTGCTTGGAAGATTCCTGCATCACGTTCATGTTGTTGCATTTTTTCACAACATTTCTTCCAAAGAACTGACCTAAAAAATTTGTGGAATAAATTAATTGTTTTATTAGCAATTATCTTATTAAATTTTTTGGATGTTTTCTGCTGTAATTTCATCATTATAGAACTTGAAATTAATCCACAAGTTAATTCTACTCTGTTTTTTCTTTTAATTCAGAAGAAACTTCATATTTATATTTAAATAATATTTTTTCTAATTCATTATAACTGAACTTGTTTTTTGAATTATGTTTTTTTATGATTTTAAGTATTTTTGTAATAATTTGATTTTTAATTACTTCAAAATTCTCTTATGTGTCTTCACAAATTGTAAGATGTTTTAGTGTTTCTTCTTCTTTATTACACATAAGGCATAATAAATTGTTGTAAATATTTAATCTGTGTTTTAAATTATCATCTATAATAAGCAAAAGATTATTTTGACATTTTATAATATGTATTAATTCATCATTAGTTTTAAAGGAATTGCAGTTGAAATGATTAACTCTTTTGGTTGTTTTCCAATATACATTCCAATACCAATTTTTATGTTGATCTTTAAATATATCACTCCAATATTTGTTACATGACCAGTTGGCTTCATAAATAACATCTGATATTTATGCATAAAATTTTCTTATTTGTCTATCTATGCAAACTCCACTCCATTTTGGTATAAACTCAAAATTGCTATTATTAAAAATAAGTTCCAGATCTACTATTCTATCTTTATTTTCTAGGGCTAATTCACTTCCTTTTTTAGCTAACTTATCTGTTTTATCATTCCATATACATCCTGAATATCCATTTACTTTATGCAAAATTAAATTAATCTTTTTAATGTAAATTAAATTTACTATTGTATACAATAAAATGTAATTATTTTGTTTGAATAGTTTCCTCTCTATAATCCCTCTTAATTGTAACATATTGTTGATACTATTAATTGCTGACTGGCTATCTGTATATATGTACGTATTATTATTTATAAGAACTGTTAATAAGGCTGTTAAAATTGCTAACAATTTTAGTCTTGTAGAGGAAGAGAAGTATGTAATTCCACATGTGAAATCTATTTCTGTATTTTTTACTATCCACCCTGCCCCTATAATTATTTGATTATATCCATCAACTGAATTTAGATTTAATGATCCATCAGTATAAATATGCAGTTCATTAGTGTACAATTTGGTTATATTATCATGTTGTTGGATTAATTCATCTTGCAATATTGTTGATGAGATCCTATTTTGTATTATTTCAATTTCTAGTTTATCAATCTTAATTTCTAATACTGGGTGTTCTTGCTCAGATAAATAATTGTGACTTTGTCCTTTTTTGTATTGTATTAAGTCTATTGGTATAATAATTCTGAAGCCATTCTCTGTTGAAGATAACTTGACCATTTTTACTAGAATGACTGCTACTGTATTATATGTATTTCTTTTTATACAACTTTATTGTTCTTTTGAGTTAATGCAGGAAACACATTTTTTTAATGTGTACTGTGAAGTTTTGAGCCAATGCTGATATTGGAATGAGTTTTCATTTAACTTTTTTATGATCTTTCCAATATATTCTTTTCTATCTTAGTATATGACTATCCATTCTTTTTTTCTTTTATCACGTGAAATTGGTATTGGTAGAATATTTGTTATGTACAATGTTAAAGATAAACTGCAGTAGTTTTGTGAAATTGTTTGATGAAATGAATTTGTATTAATGTCTCATTCTAGTGCTCTTATGTATCTTAATCTAGGACCTTTTGCTGTAAGATGATGAACGTGTTTGATTTGATTCCACATCATGAGGTATGAACTGCTATTAGCTAGAAGTTGATAATAGAATATTAGGCCAAGTTGATTATCTGACCTTTTGTAATAGGACATAAGATCTTTGTTTATTGCATTATCACTTGCATTAGATTCGCTAGTGATCTGTTCTAATTTTTCTATGATAGTGGGCTGTTACATATTATATTTCAAGAGGTTGTTAATTGTGTCCTACTAAAGTCAAATAATTGGCTTTTCATTTCTCTAAGAACTTTAAAAGAAAAGCTTTTTATATTTGTGATGTCTACTATGGCTGATAAGTGAATCGTGATTATGCAATTAATGATGCCTAATCTAATTTGGATTTTTCTTAACAGGATTCTTGTACTGATTCCTTCCCAGTCACTAGAATTGAGTCTTATAATAAATTCTGCAAATTGTGCTCCCCTTAGGTGTTGATTAAGAGCTGTCATGCTAATAATACCTTTATGATGAACTATATTATTATTCACGCTTGTTATGATATGCATTTTATTTTTAATTAATCTTATAAACGAATTGTACAAACTATTGCATCTATGTTCATTTATAAAACAGTTTTTGTCCAATATTCTATTTTTGCAAGTAGAATTTTGTTATTAATGTAAATAAGTTGCGCAACTATTATTTTCTTGTTTTTGAGGATGCTGCAAATCAATGTTATTTCTTCTTATATCAATTTTTCCACATGGCAATTATCAGCTTTGCTATGGATATATATTTCAAGATAACATGAATATTGCATAGATGTATTAGCTTTGATGATATCACTGTCCAAGCCTATTGTAATTTGCAACTGGTCTTTTAGCATTTTTGAATTCCATACTAGTAATTCTGATTTGCTTCTATTAATTTTTATATCATTAAGTTGATAGAAAGAGTTAGAAATGTCAATGATACATGTCATATATATTACTTTATAATCAGTAAAGATGGGTCCTCAATTGATTTCCAAAATCCGCAATATTGCGGGTTTTGGAAATCAATTGCGCTTAGTAATTCGCAAACCCGCAAATAATCTGCAAACCCGCAAATAATTTATAGTACCGCAAATAACCCACAAATAATTTATAGTACCGCAAATAACCTGCAAATCTGCAAACCCGCAAATAATCTGCAAATCCGTATAGTATCGCAAATAATCTGCAAATCTGCAAATAATTTACATTATCGCAAATTTGCGAATAAGTGGACAAAATTGTCCACTTTTAGTATATAAATAAATTTGGTTATATTTAATTGCGAAGATTAAATTAACATGATTCATAAGTTTACAAAATGGACAAATTTGTCCGAAGACGAAAAAAAAAGTGAAAAAAAAGTGGACAAAGTTGTCCAGACGAAAAAAAAAAGCGAAAAAAAAGTGGACAAAGTTGTCCAGACGAAAAAAAAAGTGAAAAAAAAGTGGACAAAGTTGTCCAAACGAAAAAAAAAGTGAAAAAAAAGTGGACAAAGTTGTCCAGACGAAAAAAAAAGTAAAGTAAAAATGGACAAAGTTGTCCAGAGACAAAAAAAAAAGGACAAAGTCGAAAAAAAAAGTGGACAAAGTTGTCCAGAGACGAAAAAAAGTGGATAAAGTTGTTCAAAACTGAAAAATAGACAGAAACAAAATAAAGGGGAAGGGGACAAAATTATCATATACCTTATCGATAAATGTAAAATTTGACAACGATTCCTCCAGATCAAAATATATACGATCTTCGTTTTTTTTATATGACATTCTTACTCTATCTTGCTCAAAAGTACACGAATCAATTTTTTTATCCGTCTTTGTCCAAACAAGAGAAAGTGCTGTTGAAATTAAGCTTTCATTGTCATCGGGTAAATAAACTTTTTTCCCGCGAATTTTTGAATTGAGAACTGAACAGGGTGTTTTTGACATTTCTAATATATTTATTCAATATTTTAAAAGCTGATACTTTATTTTTTATTTTTAAAATGAAGAGGAAAGAAAGCAATTGGGTACTAAAAACTGTAAAAACTGATATTTATTTAATTGATCAAATAATAACATTTGATAACGCGATTGTTTTGATACGTAATTGTATATTGTGATACGTTTGATAGAATGAGTTTTGATACAATGATATATATAATTGTTAAAATAATGTATTGATTATGGCTGAATAATCTGATATATTATTATTATTTTAATTGGATTTTGGAAATAATATTCCCGTATTCTGGCGAGAAAATTTTTTTTTTGCTTCGGTGGGAATATTTTACAAAAAAAAATGATCATGTGAAGATGATCTACAGTCAATCATAATTTTTGAGATTATTCAGATTATTTGCGGATTATTTGCGGATTTGCGGATTATTTGCAGATTTGCAGATTATTTGCGATTGCAGATTTGCGAATAATTATTCTTCAAAATCCGCAATGTTCTGCAATATCGCAAATCGCAATTAATTCGCAATTAGAGTATTGCGAACACATCTTTAATAATCAGTATTAAACAAAATTATATAAATAAATACCATTATTTTAAATAAATTAAAATATATTAGTAATAAGATTTTAGTAAACTATAAATATATATTGTATTAAAAATTTAATAAAAATAATTATTTTAAAATTATTTTTACAGAATTCTTACTAGAAAATATATATATAAGTAAGATATATTAGAAAATAAAAATCATTATAAATCCAAAGCAAAAAAAAAATTTTTTTTAAAATTATAATATTTATTATACATTTATTTTTATTTTTATTTATCTTATTAATATTTATCAATATAACATAAAATTTTAATAATATAATATATGTAAATAATTAAACTTTACATATTATTATGTAATCTTAATATATTATTAACATTCATAAATATATATAGTCCTTTATTTCACTCTGAACAATTAATATTTTATATTTTAAATATATATTTTATTTAATATTTAAGTTTTGTTTAATTACAAACTGATTTTATTATTTAAAGAAAAATTTATATATTACTTTATAATCAGTGTTAAACAAAATTATATAAATAAATACCATCATTTTAAATAGATTAAGGTATAATAATAAAATTTTGGTAAATTATAAATATATTAAAAATTTAATAAAACAATTATTTTGAAATTATTTTTATAGGATTTCAAAAAATATATATATAAGTAAAATCCAGTTAAAAAAATTTACTATAAGTATTTTTTTAAAATTGGAATTATATAAATATTAGCTAGTTTACTAGTTGATATTATTTATAAAAAAAAAAATTTTTATACTAGTTTTTTTGCCAAATTTTATGCAACTTGAGATCCTATTTATTTAAGACTTTTCTAAAATCCTATTTTTATCTTATTTATATAAATTAAATATATTATTTTTACCTTAAACTTTAAGTCATTGTAGTTAAAAATATAATTATATGCTGATAAATAGTTTAAATAAGTAAAATAAAATAAAACAAATAAAATTAATAATAAAAATATTACTTACTTTGTAAAATCAATAATTTCTACTGTATCATAATTATTAATATTATAATCAAGATTTTTTGTAAAAGGATTAAGCAATCGAGATGAATATACAGCTTGTGGATGAGAAACAGTTACTTGATTATTTTTAATTGACAAAAAATTTGCTTTTCTATACTCTTGTGTTTTTTTAAATTGCTCTTCAATTTCATAATGTTTCTGTTCTTTTTTTTCAAAATTTTGATCTAATGAATCATAAAATAATTTAATTGTATCTTTTATTTCAATAGAATTTGGTCTATTATCTGGATTTGAATTCCAACATTTTTTTATTAAATCAATATAACATTTTGGCATGATTTTTTCATTTATTTTAGGTCTAGTTCCATTACATATACTTATTGCTAAAATTTCATTATGAGCTTGATCAATAAAGGGTTGTTTTCCAGTTGCTATAACATACATAATCATACCAAAGCTATATATATCTGCTGCTCGTGTATAAGGCTTTTTTTTTAATACTTCAGGAGCTACATAAGGCATAACTCCATAAATATTTGTTTCATTAACATCATCGATTTTTTTGCATAATCCCAAATCAGAAATACATGCACTATATTTACTATATTCTTCTGTAAATAATATATTTCCTATATGAAAATCACAATGAACCATCTGTTTTTGATGAATTTTACTAAGACCTTCAATAATATTAACTAATACTTTTAATCCATTAAACCAATTAAAATTTTCATAATTTTTATTTAAATAATTATTAAAATTTCCACCTTCTGCATATTCAAGAACCATAATATAATCTTTTGTATCTGAATTTTGTGATATTCCATATATTTTAAGAATATTTTCTAATTTTCGATTTGGATATGCTTTAACCTAATATTAAATAATATATATATATAAATATATAATATATAAATATTCTTTTTATTAAAAAATAAAATTTCATACCTCATTTATAAATTCATCAAGAAAATTTTGTGAATTATGTAAACATTTTAAAGCCACTCTTGTATTTGATTTTCTTTTCCATTCACCACCATGTTTATGATATTCATAATATAATAAACCATCTTTCCATATTGCTGAATATACTGTAGAAAAACCACCTTTACCTATTTCTTTAATATTATTGAACTGATTATATGGAATCCATTCAAGTATCACTGAATTAGAATTATAATCAATATTCAGTCTTGTTTCTTGAATTAAATCTCTAATTTTTTTATCTTCATGTTTTGTTTGACAAAATATACAGACTCTACTATCTATTTCAAATTGATTATTGTATTTTTCACCACAGTTTTCACAATAATATTTAAGTGGAAAAACTAAAATAATAAAATCTTTTTTTTTTAAATTTTGAGATATTCCATAACTATTTTCCATCGAATATGTTATCTGTTTAAATAAAATCAATATTTATTAATAAATAATATTAGTAATAATTAAATTTACAAAAAGTTTATACCTCATTTATAATATTTTGTGAATTATATAGATATTTTAAAAAAACTTTTTCATTTAGTTTTCTTTTATATTTCTTGTATAATTTACTGTAACATAATGGACCATCTTTCCATATTGCTATAGCAAAATCACTGTTTTCTGTTTCATTAATATTAGTAAACTTATTATATGATATCCATTCAAATACTATATCATTATAGTTACTAATTTTTAACTGGTTTTTTTGAATAAAGTTATCAATTTTTTCATTTTCACTAGTCCACTTTGAAAAATTATTTTCAAAATAACTAATTTGACATGGTTTACAGTAAGAATAATAGTTTTCATAACGTTTTAAGCATTTTAAACAATATTTTGAAAAACATTCATTACTAAAAACCAAAATATAAACTTTCGTATCTGGATCTTGAGATAATCCATAGATGTTTCTAATACCGTCAATATATAATTCAACCTATTAAGCATAATATTTTATTAATATTTATCTGATCAAAATACAAGAAATATTATTATTTTATTTTTAATATAAATTCATAGAAACTTTAAATACCTTATTTAAAAATTCATCAGTAATATCTCGTAAATTATAAAATATTTTAAAATAATTCTTTCATATGATTCTCTTGTCATTATCCTTCTATTAGTATAAATTAATGGCCCACTTTTCCATATTGCTGTAGCAAATTCGTCTAATTCATCTTCTACATTCATTCCTTTAATTTCAGTAAACTCGTTGTATGGTATCCATTCAAATATCATGTCATAAGAGCTAATTTTCAATTGCATTTTTTGAACGAACTCATCAAGTTTTACGTTTTCACTAGTCCAATTTGTGAAATTACTTTTTAATTGACTTATTTGACATTGTTTACACCATTCAATACCATTCTTATATTTATTACCACATTTTCACAATATTGATCAAAATATGTCTCATTGAATACTAAAATATAAACATTTGTATCTGGATTTTGAGATATTCCATAGATTTTTCCACTTACTAAATATGATTCGACCTATTAAATGCAAAAAAAAAAAAATCAATTAATATTTTATCTGATATATTTTATGGTCAAATATAAGTTTATAGAAACTTTAAATACCTTATTTAAAAATTCAGTAATGTCTTGTATATTATACAAATAATTTAAAAAAACTTTTTCGTATGATTCTTTTGTTATTAACCTTTTATTAGTATAAATTAATGGCCCATCTTTCCATATTGCTATAGCAAATTCATCTTCTACGTTCATCCTTTTAATTTCAGTAAACTTATTGTATGGTATCCATTCAAATATCAAGTCTTTATAATTGTTAATTTTCAATTGCATTTTTTGAATGAATTCATCAAGTTTTACATTTCCACTAGTCCAATTTGTAAAATTATTTTTTAATTCGTCTATTCGACATTGTTTACACCATTTAGTATCATTCTTAAATTTATCTTCATATTCATTACCACATTTTTCACAATAATAATCAAGAAATCTATCACTAAAAACTAAAATATAAACTTTTGTATCTGGATTTTGAGATATTCCATAAGCCCAATGACCATTAAAATGTGAATATGATTCAACCTATCAAAATATAAAAAAAATTAACATTACATTTAATATTCTAAACTAAATTTATAGAAAATTTAAATACCTTATTTAAAAATTCATCATTAATATTTCGTGAATCATACAAAAATCTTAACCCAACTTTTTTATATGCAAAATTTCTAATATATTTCTTTTCACATTTATCATAATGCAGTGGACCATCCTTCCATATTGCTGTAGTCAAACAATTATCTCCTATTGGTTTAATATAAATAAACTCATTGTGTGAAATCCATTCGAATATCTGATCATCACTATTAATTTTTAATTGCAATTTTTGGATGAAGTCAATAAGTTTTGCGTTTTCACTAGTCCGATTTGTAAAATTATTTTTTAATTGATCTATTCGACAACATTTATCCCTATACAGATTACCACATTTTTCACAATAATCATCAAGATAACTATCATTAAAAACCAAAATGTAGACTTTCGTATCTGGACTTTGAGATATTCCACGAGCTCTAATAAATTTCCCACATCGCATATACGATTCAACCTACAAAAATAAAAAAAGATTAATATCACAGAGATATTCTCTAATTAAATTAAATAGGGAAATATAATACTTTGTTTATGGATTCGTCGGTAATATTTTGTATGTCATATAAAAATTTCAATGTAACTTTTTCAAATGATCCTCTTATCCATTCACTTACACCACTTTTATTATGATAATATATTGGGCCATTCTTCCATATTGCTGTGGTCAAACAATTATTACCTATTTCTTTGATATTAATAAATTCACTATATGGTATCCATTCAAATAAAAGACCATTTTCAGTGTAATTTAATTGTTTTTTTCGTATGAAATTGTCAATTATTTCATTTCCACTGGTCCAATTTGCAAAATTTTTTTCAATAATTTCCTTCCCATAGGATAGGTCTACATGATATTTTGTAAGTAATTCCATTGAAAATGAAAATTTTTCAACGAAAAAAAAAAAGAATTGACTCCTCGATTTATAGAGTAAAAAAAAAAAAGAAAAAGAGTTTATTTTTGGCGTAATTATTGACACATTCCAATCATGGAAATCAAGTTGTCGATCATCCAAATTTTAACGTTGATATTACTAAAAATGCTAAAATAATATTTTTGTTTTATTTCTTTGCATATCAACTTGTAATCTCTAATATCTCTAATATAATAGTTTGTTTTTGTGTATAACCGTAACGTTTAAAATACTTATTTATACATGTGCAACTATTACAGAGCAACAGGTCAACAGCTAGTAAAAAAAAAAAAAATTAAAACATATTGTCATAATTATGTAATTAGTTATACCTGATTATAGAGTAAAAAAATTTTTTTTTTTAAATTAATGTCCAATCATATCTAATTGATTTTTTTTTATTGACATAAAAACAAGTATTAAATGTAGTTGTTATTATGCTGTGAACAATGCATATCAACATGTGTAGCATAATGGTATGTCGATTTTTAAACTAGAATAAAATTCTGAATTTTGGCAATAATCATGTTCTAATTATTTAATATCATATTCTATTAAATTATGCAAGATCTTGATAATAGATTTAAAGGTGAATCACTAAATTAAATTAAGTTATTTGTGATCAAGAAACAAATACAGTATCTTATTCTAAAGTTAGTAGTATATCTCAAATTGTTAAGATAATTTATTTAAATGATAAAATCTGACTTGCTACCCGCAAAATATTCAAAAAAAAAAAAAAAAAAAAAAACTATTTATACAGAGGTTTAAGCAGGATATCATATAGTAAATAATTTTTGTTAAATTAATAATAGTGAACTTATAAAACAGAAATCATTAATTTGTAACAAGCACGGTATTTACAAGGAATGTTCATTTAAAGATTTTTTACACAAATATTTTTTTTATCCGCTTTTCCTGTTTTAAAAATTGTGTTCCAGTTAGAGATGCTCTGCTCATGCACCGCCCTACGGAGAGTTGCCATATTATCAAACCCAGGATAGTTCTGAATAATAATGTTAACAGTCACCGGAAATGTCCCATGAATTGTGTAATTATGTAACGTTAATCGAATAACTTTATTCCGTCAGATCCCAATTACAAAATTGATAGATTATCATGTGTTCTATCAGTTTCTATTCCCCCAAAATTTGAACGCCCTCGTGCTTTATTAATCTACACTCTAAGGTCTAATAATAAATTGTATTTTTATTTGATCTATACTGTTGTGGGAAAAAATTTTGTTAGTAAACTATCTAATCCTTAAGGCGTTCGATCTTTTCCATTTCCCTTGTTGCATCCGATACGTCTTTCTTGTACGCACGTTAGTATCCTTTCTCATTAGCGTTCACCCCTGCTTTTTGTTTATAATCGCTATCATTACTTTCTATTTTAGTAATTTTTTTTTATTTTATGTTACACGCAAAATTACCTTAATAAAAGTTTTGAGGAAGAGAGAAAAAAATATTTACAACAATGATAATATATACAAAATTACGTGAAGAAACATTTTAAATTTTTCTATTACAAGAAGCATTTTTAATACTAAAGACAAAAAAAGGTACATAAAGCTCATATATTCTTATAAATTATTGACATTCTCGCGTATTTACAGTTCTTTTAACTATATTTGTTGGTTATAATGTTATATGCTCATACTAATTTCCACCAATCTACTCTTTAGGCGGTTTGAGTTATTCTTAGTGATTTAGAATTTCTTATCAATAGTTTAGTATTTTTGTTTAGAGTAAGTTTTATTTGACGATTTTAATTTATAGTAGTAAATATTTAAATCATTAATTTATCTTTCATTGTGAATTGAATAAATTGATAATTTCTTCAATGATTTCTTAATTTTGTAAGTTGATGAATAAAGGAGGGATGGCTGTTTCTTTTTCTTTCATATTGCCATTACTTTTTTGTATCTAATATAGGTTTAATTGTTTTTTTTTTTTTGTGTAGGTTGAATAATAGTTAAAAAGTAATTTTTTGATGATTTCTTTATCTTCGTGATGGAGTTGATCGTTGGTCGAGATGTTGATGAATAAAGGTAGGATGATTGCTTTTTTCTTTCATGTTGTTATTACTTTTTTGTATTTCATAGGTTTATTTGTTTTTTTTTTTTTTTTTTTTTTTTTGCGTGTAGGTTGAATAATAGTTAAAAATAATTTTTTAATGATTTCTTTATTTTCGTGATGGAGTTGATCTTTGATCAAGCGAATTTATTGATTGATGAAAACAAGTTGGTTACTAATATAAGTATTAATTTATTTTTTGTATAGATAGATTTTATTTTCGTATAGGATAGATTTACTTTCCCTAATGTAAATTGATTATCTTTTTTTTTTAACGTTCTTATATCAAAATATAAAAAAAACCTTTCTTCTCCTTTCATAATTACCATTTCAGAATATTCAACAAATGGTTTTCATAATTACCGTTTCAAAATATTCAACAAATGAGACAATTTTTATAGATAAATTGATTTGCCGTTTTAACGTAATATTTGATTTATTTTTTTTACTAGGTTCAATTTTTTTTCATATAAAATTAAAATATTTTATACATACCTAATCAAAAAATATTTTGATTAATCATATTTGGTTAAAATTTAAATTTAATGTATTAAAGTTACATTATGCTAATTATTTTCAATTATGAAAAAGAATTTTTAATATTTTAATTAGAAAATAATTAATTTTTTCACAAATTTTCATAATAATGGGTCGGTCGGTATGGTAAATCAGAGTTGGAGTTTAAGTATTAGTTACTTCTTCATTGATAGATAGCATGATTCCCATATTCCAAGTTTTTTTAAATTTTTGATTGTATGTTGTATTTGGTAAATTTTAAGTTTCCCTCACCTTTTATTATTTTAATATCAAAAAATACGGTGAAGATTGAAGTTGAATATTAAAAAGAGAGTTTTTTTTTTTGAAGTAAATTATGTAAATGCGGTGTATAAACATATGATCATAACTATTCATTTAGACCAGCATTACGAAACTGACCAGCATTAACAAATTTTTGGCCAGAATTATGAATTATTGATCGGCTAATTTTACCAGATTTATATATTTTTGGCTAACTTTAAAATTTAAGACTTTTTATTATTCTATATAATCTAATAATGGATTTATGGCAAAAATTACAATTTTATTGTATTATTAAAAATATAATAATATATACAAAAATATTTGTTATTATATATTTGTATTATTATTTATTAAAAAAACTCTAAAGTAAATGTTTTAAAAAACTTGTTAAAATTCTAGGATTAAAATAATACATTAATCAATAATAAAAGAATTTTTCAAAATTCCATCTAAAAATTTAAAAAAGCTGCAAATCTAAAAAATAAAGGCATTCAGTTAATAATTAAAATGAATGTAAAAACTTATTAATTTAAAACAAATTCTTGCATTTATATCTAAGTTTGAATTCATTAATTCATTTTAATTTAAAAAAAATTAGAAAAATTAAGAAATATTAATAAAATTTTTAACTTTTATAGTAAATTAAAAAAAAGTACTGTAATTTAATTGCTAATTTGTATATAATTAATAGAATATATATAGTAAATTATAGTATTATATCTAATAATAAAAAAAATATGCCTGAGAATCTTTTTTTTTTTCTAATAAAAAATGTTTAAATCTTATATTTTTTTCAAAAAACTTAATGTAATCATTAAAACTATAATATATATTAACTAATATTTTAGAAGTTGAAAGGCAAGTAAAAATTTTAGGTTATTTACTTAAAGGTAGATATAAATAGCTATAATAAAAAAAAAATATTAGTTAATATATATTACTATCTTTAGTATTATATTAAATAAATTAACATTAATGCACTAAATCAAATTTTTTTAAAAAAATATTTTTTATTTTTTTTTTTTTTTATTTTCACTTAAGTTTTTAAAAATTAATATATATTAAATATGGTTTTTACAAAAAACATATTTATATAAAATATACAAAGAGTTTATAATAAAGATGTTAGCTGTAATTGATTAGCTAATACTATAATATTATATTTAACTTACTGATGTCTGTTTTTTGTTATCACGAATAATTTTTTTCTGGTTCTGACATATTGAACATGTATTATAAGTTTTATTAAAACCCAGGAATAATTCAAATGAACAAAACTGTTGATAGCCTGAACATTTTTTAATTTCGTCTAAGCTTTCTATTTCTTACAAATGAAAAGCAAAGTTAAATTATAAAAAAAAATATATATATAAATAAAAATATAGGAAATTAAATTATAACATAATGGATTACTATATGTTTATCTATAGATTGGAGTTAGAGATAAAATATTAAAAAAACAGTTCATGATCATATCTACAGTATACGCGTAATCTATCATAACAATGATAAATCACATGATCGATCAGTAGCTTAAATGTGCCATAGTGCTTTTTTTTGTGGAAACGCTAGGGTAGTTCACGTGCATAAGATCAGACCAAATTTTGATTGGTTAATAATAGATAAATAGAAAACTATCATTATAATTCCAGAAAAATTTCAAATTTACTAGTAATTTTACTGATCCTTTTTATTTCTTAAATATATAGTGATCTTTTAAATTTATATTAAATTTTACTTTAGACTTTCTGAGACCCAATTGTTTTTTAAAATAGTTTAATAATATTTATTAATTTATTTAATATAAATATAATAAAAAGTACATTATTTTTTATTTAATATTATGAATTCTAAAAAAAATTCTTTATTGAAAATATCTCATACAAACTCTTAGAAAATCTCAAAAAAAAAAATCTTTATTTCCTATACGAATCTTAGAAAATCTCAAAAAAGAAATCTTTGTTAAAATATTCCATACAAACTCTTCCCATATGAACTCTTCTCATACGAACTCTTAGAAAATTTCTTAAAAAAAATTTTCTATCAAAGAATCCTATATGAATCCTTCATATGTAAATTTTTAAAAACCCTACTCTGGTCTCTTTTAACCTAATTCAAAAGTCTGGTCATAGTATTCTTCCTTTTTTCCTTACACTACTTAGTACTACAAATAATTTTCAAGTTATCTTTATCAAGCCTTAAAATTGATAAGTTCTACTATATTATTTTTTTTATTTAGTTTGCTAACATGAGACAGAGATACTTATTTATAAGTATAGTAATGAAAGTGAAAGTAGAAGCAAGTTTGTTATTTTCACATTTTTTTTACATTTTCTCAGAAAAAAAATTCTATCTGACAACCCTATAAAAAGAAAAAAATAGATTAGTTATTAATTTATTAAAAATTATAAACTTTTTTCCTGGCCTTTCTTTACCTTAATTCTAAAAGCGAGATCATGTTTTTTGTCCAGCTACCTTATAAAAAAGAAAAAAATAAATTAGTTTAATTTGTTAAAAAAAAAGCAACAAAAAAACTTTTCACCCAGCCCTCCCTTACCTTAATTCATCATGTTTTTCGTCTGACAATACTACAAAAGAAGAAAAAAATAAAGTTAGTTTAATTTATTAAAAAAAATACCAAAAATCTTTTTTCACAACTTCCCTTATCTCAATTTAAGAAGTCTGGTTATATTAACATCTGGTAACATTACAAAAAAAAAAGTTAATTCAATTTATTAAAAAAAAATACTAAAAAACTTTTTTCCCAACTCTTCTTACCCCAATTCAAGAAGTCTGGTCATGCTTTTATCTAGCAACCCTATAAAAAAGAAAAAAATAAATTAGTTTAATTTGTTAAAAAAAAAGTAACGAAAAAACTTTTCACCCAGCTCTCCCTTACCTCAATTACGTCATGTTTTTCATCTGGCAATACTATAAAAAAAGAAAAAATAAAGTTAGTTTAATTTATTAAAAAAAATACTGAAAAACTTTTTCCACAACCTCTCTTACTCCAATTCAAGAAATCTGGTTACACTTTCATCTGGCAGTCCTACAAGAAAAGAAAAAAAATAATTTGATAACGAAAAACTCTAAAAAAAATTTTTTTTAGATTATCTGCGATTACCATCAGTTGTTAAACACTACTTTAATATACGACATTTCCTGAACCTTATAATAAATAGCACTCAAATTTAAAGGGTACTTATCCTTTTTACAAAATTATGAGATTATTTTGAAATAATTACAGAATTACATAATTACATAATTCTTTAATACAAAATTAATTTCAGACAATTATATTTAAAAGATTGATAAATTTTATCAATCTTTTTTTGTTATTTCTAGTTTAAAATTATTTTATTTATTTTGTTATTAAAAGAATACATAAATTAAGAAATATGAATACCAAAATGCTACAAACTGAAACTTGGAATTAAGGTAAGAGGAGAGGAGATTTTCATGTATTCTTTCTTTAAGAAATAATTCTAACATTTCTTTTTTCTTTTTTTTAGATTTTTGGATAAATAATATAATCTGAACTTTAGAATTTAGGTTGAAGAGGTGGTAAGTAGATTTTTTTATTATATTCTTTAAAAAATATTTCTATCACTTTTCAAATGCTTCTCTTTTTCTTTTTTAGGTTGTCAGACGAATAATACAATCTGAACTTTAGAATTTAGGTAAAAAGAGTGTTAGAAATCAGGTTTTTTGTTATGTTTTTCAAGAAACGTTACTAAATATTTCTTCTTTTTTTTAGGTTGCCAGATTTTTGGATGAACTTGGACTTGAAATGCAAGTAAGTTAGCGAGAAAGTGAGTATAGATTTTTTTAATATATTGAAGAAAGTCGTCGATGCTGGACTACGCTCAGCGGAGGCTAAAGCCTCTATACATCCCCCCTCCGGGGTAAAACCCTATCAGATCCCCTTCCAGTTAGGCTCCAGCGCCTTTACGGCGCATCTCTAACAATACCATAGATAAATACCATTTCCCCCGGTCCAACCTACTATATATACTTCTCAGACCATCCTAAGACCAATCATCAGACCATAGAAACATAACAAATAAGCATCAAAATCACGAAATAAAGGCAAAATCATATACAACATCAGTGTGATCTAATGGTCTAAGGAGAATTCCCAAAAAAGTCCTTCAAAAATTAAGGTCCTTATATAAAAACTTTTTGGAAAAATCTCTCAGACCAGTGAACCAAACCCAAAAGTATCGATTTCACATTTCCAAAGCCTTCAGAACGTCAAATCAGCTAAAATTCTGGTCCAAAAATTGGTCCAAATTTGTCCTAGAAGAAAAATTCGCTCCTTGGACCAAAATATTAGCACCACTTTTAGGTCAATGACCTTGGTCCAAACTCTGATATATACTTTTCATACAGATCCATTGGCTGAGTCGTCGGCATACTAGTCATCAGTCATTAGTCATCATACTAGTTGTCGATATTGGGCTATGCCTAAAAAGTGGCGATATTACAGGACCTGTTCGTACCTAGGTATATCAACTCAGAGGTGGCTATGCATACAAATATACTGAAAAAAAAACAGCTAATATCGATCACCAACTAAATGTTCAACTATCTCTTTTAATGGTTTTTTAAAACCAAACTCTTTAGCACGCTTTGCATAATCTAGTTTTAATCCAAGAATGAATGCTACTTTAATATTTATATGATCCAAATCCTCATTTCGGGCTATAGCATACAATTTTATTGACTCAAAATATTCACTTACAGAGCTATCACCTTGTGTAGGAGCTGGTATCACTTCTTCTTCGTCACTTTCTAATCTCGAAGTACTTGGAGGGGTTGTAGTTCTTTCCATTGTTATGTTTATTACTAATAAATCGTGTCATATTTTCAATTAACTCTCTTTTGTTGTCTCCTTTAAATACCTCTTAATATAAGCCTGAACTTTGTCATCGGCATCCAAAATCTTAAGACCAAGTTTCTTAACCTTCTTGTTTGTAGCCGTCTTCTTTCTCTTTTTCTTAGCATCCAGAACCTCTCTTTTGCTATGTGATTTAACCTCCCAATTCTCACCAGTAAGGGTGTTCTTGTGCATTCCACAGATAATACAATCACCATGAATTCGATATCGACCATTATTGGTCATATCCTGAACTTCTGAAGAGGTTTCTATCTTCTTTCTACACTTTGTACAATATATCTCTGTCATATCCACAAATTTGAATTCTAGTAGTAAATCTTTAATTTTAAGCATTATGACCCCTTTAGAAAAGTATTACAAATTTTATAATTTATCAGGGGGTACCAGCACGTCATCTTAAAGATCAAGAGCATTATAACATTTATCGAAAACCTCTTAAAGAAAAAAGATCTAAACGTCCAAAAGTAATCGTTTGGAAAGAAAATGCTACCCAGCAGTCTGATTTAGGAGAAATGCCTATAGATCCCAAAGGATACCATTATTTTCTCGTAGTAGTAGAAATATCCAGAAGACGAGTAGATGCCGAGCCTATCAAAAATAAGATGACTAATAGTGTAATAAAAGCATTTGTTAAAATATATGGACGTGGTCGTATCCAACCTCCTACTTATAGACTAGAAATAGACTCTGGTTCAGAATTTACTAACTCACAAATACGTGATTTTTTCCTTAATAGCATTGGAGTTATGATGAGATTTGGCGAACCTGGACGTCACAAACAGCAATCATTTGCAGAACGAGCAATTCAGGCTATACAAAAACCACTTCTTAAAAGGATGACAGCACAGGAACTAAAAACTGGTGAAATATCAGTAGAATGGTCTGAAGATTTCCATGATATAGTAAGATTAGTAGATGAAAAATGGCAAAGAGATCCACCTAAAATCCCAGAAGGTCCACCTAAAATTGACAAGAATACAGAATTACTATTAGAGGGGTCACAAGTTCGAACCAAACTTCTTGAACCTATATCAGTACTTGGAAAAAAATTACATGGTAAGTTCAGAACAGGGGATATCAGATGGAACCCAAAAGTTCGTATAATTAAGAAGCTTATCCTTTCTCCTGAACAACCGCCTACATATTTACTTGATGGACCACATGGCAGGTTAGGAGTATCTAGATATGCATATACTAGAAAAGAACTACAGGTTATTCCAGCTAATGAAAAACCCCCACCTGATTCAGTCATAAGAGGACGGCCAGAAAGATATGTACCTGAAAGGATTATTAAGCATTGTACTAGAAAGGGTCAATTCCAATACTTAGTCAAATGGGAGCGCTATCCAGAAGATGAATCTACATGGGAGCCAGCTGATAGATTACAAGAAGACGTCCCCAATCTAGTACGTATCTATAATGATACAAAATAGATTATATTTTTTTAATATACCTGAAAAAAAAATTATAATTAAACATAGTCGATATATAGGTATCCAAAAAAAAAAATAAATTGATATTCATTATATACTAAAAGATGTACACGAACATTGCTAAATTCTTAGATGCAACCCTAGAATCGGTAGAAAACTGGCTAAATACCCCAATCAAGAAAACCGGTTACATTGTTAATGCTTCATTCAAGAGAACAGATATATTTCAGATACATGAAATTGCTCATATCATCATGTATCACCTTAATCGGCTTGCCGAAGAAGATTACTGGAAAGCTGTAATAGATTGTAAAAATTGTGATGAAGAACTAGAACGTGCTTTTAAAAAATATTTAGGTAAGTATAGAGCTTTTATAGAACCAATAGATAGAAAATTTAGGGATTTGACCGATAAAAAAAGAAAAGCTTTTGCATATCAGGTAGAAATAGAAACAATTATATTACAAGGTGATTTGCATATAAAGATACAGAAAAGGATTATATAATTTATCATATTAACATGTTAGCTGATGGGTTAGACCCTTATGCAATTCCAACATTCTATGGTCCAGATGAAGATATAGTTTGGCATTCAGATTACTGGGGAGATGAAGATCCAGACGATCCTGCAAACTGGCAATCAGAGTACTCGGAAGACCCAAGTGATTCTGATGAAGATCCAGATTACCCTTATCTAGAATCCGTTGAATGGATTTAATTTTATATATTTTTTTATGTCCTATTTGCATCTGGAATTATAGGAATAAAATAGTCTTTATCATTGCAGGTAAGGGCAATATGACTTCGAGATTCATGAACATCATAATTATACCTTTTAAGGCACGCTCAGCTTAAACCGATTTCTCTATGCTTATACCCTTTTAGGACTACAAGATCTTCTTTAATGATACAACTACCACTCTGTGGTAGTGAAAGGTTTATCGATACATTTTTTACTATACCAAGTGTCTCACCATTCCCTGATGCACCAGTAATACTATGCTTTATAGATTTATCAACTTTTAGTTTTAGTTTGTGACATGCTTCTTCTTGGATAAAGAAAACATTAGCACAGGAATCGGCTAAACACTGAATATCTACCCCATTTACATTTCCATTTATAGCTAAAAGATCTTTAGTATTTTCCAATCGAGCGACATCAATATCCATAGCCATTGGACCCAAATACTCTTCCTGCACTGCTGGTTGTTCTTGAGGGGCGCTATCATAATTTTCTAATATTTTATAGACGATCTCCTGAATGATCTTTCTGATATCAGCAAGCTTTAGAAGATTTAAAAGCTCCGTTTTAGTAAAATTTGTTGATGGCTTAATAGCAGGGATTTTTACCATTTTAGTGGATTTAGATGTCGATTTAGATGCTGATGGTGATTTAGTTGCTGGTAGTTTACCTTTATTTGAAACTATCTTTTTTTTTGGACGAGCATAATTCACCTTAAACCAATTCTATAGGTACACCTCGAATAGCATTGGAAGTATCCATAGGATCATCATAATCATTCAAAGAAAGGTCACGCATTGCCCTATTTAACTCATCATCTTCACGTCTTTCTCTAGCTTTTGCGATTCTTTTAGCAATTTTACCAGCTAATCTTTGTGCTAATGTATTTCTAGGAGCAGGTCTACCTGGTACAGCATCAAACAACTGTTGTAAATCATCAGGATTCATGTCTTCATCAAACGGATTAGGACCTTCATCAGGGTATGGATCCTGTCCATAAAATCCCCAATCATTCTGATATTGAGGCTTAGGTTTAGGTTTAGGTCTATAAACTGGCTTTACATCTCGAGCCTTAAGACTTTCCTGTAATTGACGAATTTGGGATTGAAAACCTTCAGCCTGTTGTTGTAATAATCGACTCATTTCTCCTTGGGTAACTGCATGATGTTGGACTGGTTTTAATATAACTGGCTCCTGACTAACTGGTGGCAATTGCTCTGGAATAATTTGTCTATCCCTCTGATACTGTATATTTTCTCGTCTTTCTCTACCAAAACGTAATTCAGACTTTCTTTTTTCAACTCGTTCAAGAAGACCTACTAATTCCTCTATATCTCGTTCAGCACCAATTCTTTCAGCCTCAATAGCACAATCATCATTTAGACCTCTTAGAAACTGATTAACTAAAACATCATTACCATAACCTAATAGTTCAGCACTTCTTCTAACTTTATCATAGAAATCTCGAACAGGCATATTTTCCTGAAAAAGGTTACCAAACCTTAACTGACGTCTGGCATTCTGCTGTGTAGGAAATTCATTACGCATTTTAATTAGAACATGACAGGGACGGGCTGGAATTACATACGGATGACCGACACCTGCTTCACCAGCAATTGTTACACCAGCTCTAGCACCACCACCACCAAGAACATTGTAATTAAGAGGGTCATTAGTAAATTCCATACCAGCACGATTTAGCCAAATATCTCTATTTCCTTCTATAGCATAATCAGGCCAGGCATCAGTGACTGGAACATTATTACCTGCACCACCATCACCAGTTAGCGCTATATGAGCCTCTGCAGGAGAACCTACAACCCATGTATTTACTGGACAATTACCAGCATTACCAGCCAAAGCCTTAAATGCTGGCTCATCATCATGTGCAAGACGAAGAAGAATATTTCTAAGTCTAACTCTCTTTTCTAGGATATTAGCATCATACCATCTGGCGGCCAGACCAGTTAAGCAAGCACGAAGTATACCCATAGCTTTCTCCCAACCTGCTGGATTACCTGCAACAGCCGATGGATCAATTCCAATACTATGAATATAGCCCTTATATAACTCAAAGAATCTCTCAAGATCATCGTCATCATTTCCAGCAAAAACTGGCATTCCTATTGCAACGGTAGCCATATTACTGGGGGATTATCTGGAGGAGGATTGTTGACTATGGGATTTGCTTGTCTAATTCGAAACCACTGCGCTTGAATTCTAAGTACAGCCAATTATGCTTGCATTCTATCACGAATTCGTCCCAAGTTTCTAGATGTAAGTTGTTCTATTGCAAGTTGGTGTGTTAATCTATTATTTCTTTGTTGCAAAGTATCCCTAATTCTTCTTTGCCATACTTGCTGATCTTATAATTGATTAGCTTGATCACAATTTGCATTTACCAGATGATTTCTCTCATTTTGCAATCCGTTTCTCTCATTTTAACATGCAATAAGACGTTGTCTAATACCATGAATCTCGCGTTCTCTAGCATTAGTCACTTCTTGCAAAAATCTTAATAAACCAGTCGAAGTATCAAGCTCTTCCCTAGTTTGTCTTGCTCTTTCTTCAACCTGTATACCATGATCTATAATCAATCCAATAATATGCTTAATCTCATGATTAATATTTATAAGATTTGGTGTAACAGTCATTCGACCATTTACCAGCAGGGCATCTGCGCCATTCTTAAGTGCATTAATTAGCTGATTAATATCCATTGCTACTAAATGTGCTGGAGGAACGCCTGTAGGATCAGTGGGAACATATGGGGTTTTTGCAATAGAAAGGTACGAAACTCAAAAAAAAATAAAAATTTAATTAATATTAAATTTACACTTATTTTAGTATAAAAAACATAATTAGTATATAAAATAAATTTAAAAATTTTTTTGAGTTTCGTACCTTTCTATTGCAAAGACCCCATATGCCATTTTGAATATACTATACACTATATACTACTAATTGCTTAAAATGGACTTATATGTGTACAATTTGGATGAGTATACCGGTAATACTAGGCAAGGAAATGAATATGCTCCAGTATGGAATTTTCGTCTTGCTGTAGCTGGTAGCTCAGGTTCTGGAAAGTCTACTATGCTTCTTAATTTACTAATGGGAGATGCAAAAGCTAAAGAGGATGGAAATCGATATATTCTTTGTGATGAAATAGTCCTTATTTGTAGGTATTTAGACGAACCTAAATGGCAAATAGTAAAGGATTTCTTTGATGATAATGAAGACGTTACTTTTAGAGCGATTTCATATCACCAAATGCCAGATGTAGAAGACTTTGACCCCAAAATTGCTACTGTAGTTATATTTGAGGATTTAATGGATGCCCCTAAAAACATCCAAGAAAAAATAACTGGATACTTTACCCATGGACGACATAGAAATATTTCGGCTATTTATATAGCCCAAAGATTCTTTGCCATCCCAAAAGCAATTCGAGAAAATGTAAATTATATTTCTTTACATGGTGGGCATGGTAGTTTAAGTGATACAAAGCGCATCATTAGCCAATATACTAATGAATCTGATTCTCTTGCCCCAATCATTGATGAGCTGACTTTGAGCAAAGAATTCATAGTATTTGACTTAAGACGCCCTAAAACTGACTCTTTAGCAATCAGAGTTCGATGGGATACTAGTCTTAGAACTTTTATGGAATCGTCCTTAAATAACGCTTCTAAAATGATCACGTGTTCATCTAAGATTGATCTAAGATCATCCAAGAACGATTCTAGAATCATCACAGATTCATCTAAGATTAATCTAAGATGTCGATTTACTTCTTATGGGCAGAAGGCAATAGCTGAAGCTAAAAAGAATAATTTGTTAAAGGAATTTGCCCAAAACTTTCCTTCTCCTAAGGAACGTAAACTTTACTTAATACCAGACGCCTTATCGAAGGCAAAAAATTCAGATATTTGGGCTAAATATGTTTTTAGAGAAGCTTATGGAATAAATGATCGTACTCTTGGAGATGAGTATAAGAAATTCCTGTCCCAAGTTAAGAATGTATATGTTACTAGAAATAATTCCCCAGTATCAGTAACACCTTTTGATCGATATAGAGAACTTTTGAATGAGCGTCCTCTAAGTGACGAAAAAATAATAGAAGGTATTGAAGCACTTCTAAAACTATTCAATGATGGCTTAATGAAGAAATCTATCCTACAAGTGGGAATTAATAGTCTATTCCATTCTTCCTGAAGGTGTCAAGTAACTCTTCTCTAGTCACATTTATAGTTATAGTGCTTTTTTCCTTGCCATCTACTACTATTCTTGACATTTTTGTTACTAGGCCAAAGGCTCTTAATGCACGAGAAACACAGTTTTTGCTTAATGGATTATCTATTACAGTACAATACATATCATAAAATACAGAAAAGGGCTCATTTATCCCCTCTACTGCATAGAAATCAAATAAAAATCGATATAAAGCTTTTTCTCCTACATCCCTATCTAGCTCATTAATTCGTTTGAGTAGCCAAATCTTGATCGATTCAACATCTGGTTCAATACTATTTAACTGTTCCTCATAGTCTCGAGTAAAGGTAAAAGTAAGTTCATCATCTAGAGAGACCGATCTATATATTTTGATTAGCTTATATATATTTTCATGTAAGCTGTCTATATCGGCACATCTTTGTACTGTACGTCGGAATTCGATAGTAGATAGGCCTCTTCTTGGCTTGGCCAATACAAATCCACAAACTGGGCAGTATTTTCTAATTTGCTCAACCATTTTTTTCAGAATTATCTACATAAAAAATGAAATTATTTAATTACCTGTTTTTATATTTATTCTTTACTACAGTCTTCACAAAGACCGCTTTCAGGTAATTCGTTAAGGTTTACAGGCATTTGGCACTCCCTGCATAAGGCAATATTAAGTTCGGCAAGCCTTCTTGATTGTTTCTCTTGTTGTGCTTTTCTTCTTCTTTGTCTAGTAAATTGGAGTGCTTCTTCAACCCCTTGCCTATAACTTGGATTACATCGTTCCCATCTAGCACGATGGGTGGTTATATTAAATGCAGTTTCAAGGTATCCAAGTCTTACCTCAGTATCTTGAATATATAATAAAGATGGATTAGACTGTGCGATTTCTGCATATCTTGGAGGAACAAGATAGTAATCTTCTATTATTTCATACATAGCCCTTTGAATTAAATAATAATACGTTCTAGTTCCAAATTGAACCATACGTCCAGTATCTATATTGAGATAACTTTCTCTCGAGTCAGTAAGTGGAGGTGCAGTTGCTCTTCAAACCAATCCACTATCAAGATAATCATATCCTTCTAAAACTAGCTGATTGAAAGTCGAACTACCAACACGAATTGTTCTGCCGGTCAATGGATTAGTAGTATATCTATTAGCACTCATCTTTTTTTATTGTTACTTTAGTATAGGGTATATTTAATTACGATTTTTTTCTAAAAATGAAAAATCTCTAGTGACAAAGTTACTTCGTCATCAGCCTTTGCACAAAATTTTTAATAATGCCTAGTGACAAAGTTACTTCGTCATCAGCCTTTCCACAAAAAAATGAATAATGCCTAGTGACAAAGTTACTTCGTCATCAGCCTTTCCACAAAAAAATGAATAATGCCTAGTGACAAAGTTACTTCGTCATCAGCCTTTTATGCAAAAAATGAATAATGCCTAGTGACAAAGTTACTTCGTCATCAGTCTTTGCACAAAATTTTTAATAATAAATTTATAGCTTATTACCAAGAAGTTTATCTAAGACGTCCTCAGCTTCATCTTCAGTAAGTTTACGTCTAGGTGGTGCTTCTTTAGTTTCTTTAGGAATATGTTTATATAAATCATAGACCTTTATAATTCTAAAAGCAAGATCTGGATTATTTTGATACTTTGCTCGAATCTTTGCAGTCTTCTCATAATACGATTCTTCATTTGGCAATAATTTCTTAGCTGTATAACGAATATAGCCTTCTGGATTGTTGGCAGATTCTATTTTCTTAATATAGTTTACGTGATTCTTTATAAGATAGCTTTCTTTACCATATCCATCTTGTAAACCTGCCAATATGACACCTTTTAAAGCTTTTATAATTTCGGCCAGATACATTTCTGGCTTGATAAAACTAGGATGCTTGTTTGTGAATGGGAATGAGTCGTCGTGTTCCATCTTTGTACTTCTACATCTAAGGAAAAAAATATTTAATTATACGGTCCATACCACTTGGTTGGCATTTTTTACATGACACTCTCCTTCTTTTTCAAATTTTAGAGCTTTTAGAGTCTTAAATGCATCTTTAGCACAGGCTATAAGAGGAGAAGAGTTAACGTCTTCTTCTAGAATGAACCCATCAGTATGAATACGTCTGACTTTATCCACATAGGGTTGTACCATTTCAGAAATAAACTTTTAACCATGTGCTAGAAGGAATGGAGCAATTCTAGGGTATTCACCTTTAAAGGGATTACCTGGATTCGTAAACTGGAATCTCCACTGCTCTTCTCCTATTGGTACAATCGAGTCTAATACCTCACCATCTGGAAAGTCAAAAGACTTACTCGATGTTGTAAGAGTCTTGTATGTTTTCTTTCTTTGGCAAAGTGCACCCCATAGTGTATTAAGAATTCTTTTAGCTACTTGGCCAGCTATACCACCTTGATTCTTAATTTTAAAGAGAAAGTCTACATACTCTCCAAAGATTACACTGCCTCAAATTCGAGTTTTTTTTTCATAAATAAGAGCATTAGAAGCTCCATCCTGAATTAATGTAACTTGAAGGCCAAGAGCTTTGGCACGTGTAAGATCAATATGAGTATATACATTATGGTAATTATATCGAAATAGCGGAGTATCCTTTTTTTCAATACTTGCACGAAATATTCCAAAATGGCTATATCCTCGATGGTTAGTAAAGTCTTTTAAAATCTGAAACTTACCTTTACCGATAGGAAAGTTTAAAGCTGACTGCTGAATACTAGGATAAAGACTTGTATCATCATAACTCCTTCCATATCCTTCCCAGTTATTTTGTGCCCAGATAATCCCTCCCATCATTGCTTTACTTATCCATTGTGCCTCAAGTGCGTCAAGGGGTTCATTAGCAGGAATACCTACACTTAATTTTTCGAATAGCCAAAGAGCCGTTCTCTTTATGTTCCAATCAAGTAATGATATATCAATTGGGATGCCTAGCTTTTTCGTCTCCTGTAAAAAGGCATCTCGTTCAGCATTAATTCTGATATATGCCTTTTCCAATGATTCTTGACGTTTAGCTAGAATGAAGGAGTAGTTTTTGCTAAACTTAAGTTTTTGAAATTGCTGGATGGTAATAGACTTGTTAACCATTTCAACTATATCATTTACTTCATTCTCCCGATAAGTTATAGGCTTTTTTGGCCTTTTACATTCAAAGCTGGGATGTTTTCTATCTGGATTAAGAGCGAGGGAATAATGTCCATTAGTGAGAGTAAGGGTTATTCTTCTTTGTGCTGGACTCTTAGAAATATAAGTATGATCACCTACTACATTGATAGTAATACTTCGAGCTAATCGTTCTATTTTTTCAATACAGACAATTGGAATAGGATCATCTCGTGTAAGGTTCAGGATATTCTTAATGTACTCAGGCTTTTCAATGGCTTGAGACATACTTGAATAAGTACCATATACCACTTTTAAGCACTGATAAAGGCAGTCATTTGTATCGCCACATCCACCTGATACTGCCGGTGAATCCCTCATATAAATGATAAAGTTATCAAATCGCTCTGGATCACCCATATTATGACCATCAGGTGGTAATTGACTCGCATCATAGTGATCAAGTAGAGAGAAAAGGTTTGCATCTTCTCCATTTGTAGTCCATTGACCAGGCTTCCAGTTCTCATAAGGAAGTAGGATTTGAAACTGTTTGCCTGGATATCGGGCTTTAAGTTTTTGATCGAGATTTGCTATCCCTTCTCTAGAGAACGAATGGCCACTATACTTAACTTCTATGATATCTGGCCTATTTGGTAAATGACGAACTAGTCTTGATAACATTTTTTTGAAATATATAGTATTTATTTAATTACTAATTTTTCATTACTAGATTTGAAAAAAATAAAATAACTAACCCTTATATTTGATCAATTTCATCATATAAGCCATCTTCGTCATAATCAGATTCGCATTCCTCACTATTGGCCTCCATACATTCATGTTCGTTTATTTGGCTATGGCATTCTATTATCTGTGGTTGTAATTTTGCGACCTTATAGCCTAAAGGAGGATTTACAAATACAGTTTCCTTATTCTCAATGTATTTTCTTAGATAGTTGGCAAGTTCACAACATGATATTTGCCTATCCACCTCATCATTGTATTTGATCCATTCTTTTAGCTTATCTATGGCGTCACCAAATTGGACAAGATACAGACTATCTCTACTTACAACCTTATCAAATTCTTCCAATTCGGCTAAGAGCAATTCCCAGTCATATTGAGTTTCTTTATCCATATATTTAGCCCAGCATTCTAGGGATATAGAATATAGCTCATTTATCATATCATCACGAGAATTCTTGTACCAGGACTTTATGTGGTCATATTTATGTCTATCTATCCATTCCCAATATTTGGCAGTATTCGTTTTAGGCATGGGATCTGGATTAGCTTTTTGAACTGACTTTGGGTCTTGCTTTGGTAATTCTTGTGGTGTAGATGGTTCGATTGGTTTAGAAGAACCAGGTATTCCATATGGTTCTGGCTCTATCTCTGGTTTTTTCTTTACCTCTGGTTCTTGCTCTGGTTTAGCTGAAGCTGATATGAGATTATCTAGTTCCATTAAATAACCATTTATTAGGTTTTCAAATTCCGAAGCAGTGAATTCAGATGGTGGAGAAGTCGCTTCTTCTTTCACTTCTACCTTTAGATGCACTGGCTTTGGAGGAACTGGTGGTGAACTTTTCTTTTGCTCATGAACAGAATTGGGAAGCCTTTCAGGTGGAATATCACGAAGAACTTCAGATTCTTCATAACCTTCAGGTATATCAATATTTTCAGCTTCGTCTATCATATTCTTTTTCATAAATATAGTATAAAGATCAGCATATGTAGCTGAATACCATTGAAGCTTTTTATTAGCTTTTCGGTTTCCAATTCTCTTTTGTTTGGCTTTTATTCCAAGCTCTCCTAATGCACGAGTAAATTCCTGTACAGTGGAGGGCTTTTTATTAGAACTGACATATGTAGTAAACCAAGCTTTAAAATTGTGATATAATGTAGATGAGGATTCATCTAGATCTTTATGCTGGATTATATATTTTTCTTTAATGAATTCGTGAACTTTATTATTATCCCTATTTATCATCATTAGTTTAGTTTTTGTCATAGGGATCTTACGTTCATCAAAATCTGGATTAAGCTTTACATATTCTAATGCATAGGAATAAAAGGCTTTACCAACTTCTGGATCTTTTATAGCCGAATTTAATGGAGCATAGTAGTGGTCCATACCAATACCATTATTAACATACTTTTCTGAGATATCTGGAATGAAATATCTTCTGTCATTTCTATCTAACCGAATGGTCTTGCTATTATTACTGTTAATGATTAGATTTGTAATATTGGTAACAGGATAAGATGTTCTATATTTTTCTTCTATCATTAGAGTGTCGCTATCTATAAAATCTTTAAGGCGATTTGCAAAAGTAATCCAGTCTGTGGATTTGGAATTAGACATTTCTTCTAAAATTAATAAGCACTTACCTTCTAGCTCTTTATTAAACTGCCCAGTGATAATTTTTTCATTTGCAGTTTTCATAGTAATTTTTGGGCCAAGAACTTTTT
Organism: Rhizophagus clarus; assembly: GCA_015698045.1. Classification (NCBI taxonomy): domain Eukaryota; kingdom Fungi; phylum Glomeromycota; class Glomeromycetes; order Glomerales; family Glomeraceae; genus Rhizophagus; species Rhizophagus clarus. The sequence continues at coordinate 34,314 of BLAL01000193.1, read as the reverse complement.
CACGAAGAAACCACGTAAGCATTGTTTTACCTGTTCCTGGACCTGAGTATAAAAACATTGTTTTTTGCATCTTTTGGCCAATAGCAATACGCATGACCAGATTTTTCATATAGTAAGCTTGCCTTTTATCTGATGAACAAAGCACTTCTTCTATATGATTGATAATTAGTTTTACCTGATTGTGAATTTCTTGGCTAAATTCATGAAATGGAGGTGGATTAGGATGGAGAAAGCCAGCAAATTCATTGATATAGTATCCACCATCTATACCACAATATATTTTAGACTGATATTGGTTCACTTGAGGAATAAAGAATGGGGTATTTCTAAAGAACCAAGCCTGAATATCAAATGCGCCAACTACTTTTCCTTCATTATTTTTGAATTCTATATAATCACTTTGGATAAAAGAATCTTCAGCAACTTTTCGAGAATAATGCTTGAAAACTTGATTGTTTGGAAACCACTTATATACACCTGTATCACTACGTGCAAAGTAACTTATCAGATATTCTTTAGCAGGTGCAAGCTGTTGAAAAGACTTAGCTGAATATAAGTACTTTCTAAGAGTTTTGCTACTAAATTCTTGAGTAGGTGTAGCTAAGAGGAATTGACCACGAGATGCTTTGTGTGATTGACTTTGGTTACTCATTGTTAGTTTGATACTTTAGTATAAGTTTTGTTTAATTTATTTTTTTTTGATACCTATATATTGACCATGTTTAATTACGATTTTTTTCAGTATATTTGTATGCATAGCCACCTCTGAGTTGATATACCTAGGTACGAACAGGTCCTGTAATATCGCCACTTTTTAGGTATAGCCCAATATCGACGACTAGTATGATGACTAATGACTGATGACTAGTATACCAATGACTCAGCCGATGGATCTGTATAAAAAGTATATATCAGAGTTTGGACCAAGGTTATTGACCTAAAAGTGGTGCTAATATTTTGGTCCAAGGAGCGAATTTTTCTCCTAGGACAAATTTGGACCAATTTTTGGACTAGAATTTTAGCTGATTTGACGTTCTGAAGGCTTTGGAAATGTGAAATCGATACTTTTGGGTTTGGTTCGCTGGTCTGAGAGATTTTTCCAAAAAGTTTTATATAAGGACCTTAATTTTTGGAGGACTTTTTTGGGAATTCTCCTTAGACCATTAGACCACACTGATGTTGTATATGATTTTGCCTTTATTTCATGATTTTGATGCTTATTTGTTATGTTTCTATGGTCTGATGATTGGTCTTAGGATGGTCTGAGGAGTATATATAGTAGGTTGGACCGGGGGAAATGGTATTTATCTATGGTATTGTTAGAGACGCACCGTAAAGGCGCTGGAGCCTAACTGGAAGGGGATCTGATAGGGTTTTACCCCAGAGGGGGGATGTATAGGGGCTTTAGCCTCCGCTGGGCGTAGCCCGGCATCGATAACAGAAACATACTAACATTTCTTCTATTTTTTTTGGTTTTTTATTGCCAAATTCTTTATGCAAACCCAGACTTAGAATGTATGCAAGTAGATTAACAGAGGGAATTTTATTATATATTGCTTTATTTATATACAATAAATAAAATATAACAGTTACTGGAAATGTCACAAAAAAATAAGGCAAATTTTTTTTATTAAGGTTAGCAAAAAAAAATTTGTGGCACAGTATCCTCTTTAAATGTATAGCGCATGTATATAATTAAAGTTGGCCAAAATTAATTAAGTCTGGTTAAATTTGCTGATCAATAATTCATAATTCTGGCCAAAATTTTGCTAATTTTGGCCAACCTCGTAATTTCGGTCTAAATTAAGTTAAAATTGAAAAAATACAGATCAAATATAGCATTACATTTATATAATATAGTACTTTAATTTAAAAGCAAAAATATAAACTTATTAAGTGCCTTTATGATTTTATAAAAAAAAATTCCCATTTAATCTTTATTATTCAACTTGAATTTTTATTTAAAAATAGTCTATTTTCTTTATTAAAATAATAAAAAATTAAAGATCGAAAATTAATACTGTTACAAAAAATGCTAATTCCCCTATAAGTATTAATCATCGTATTATAAAATTTGATATACAAGTAATTTCGACCCTCCTGAATAATATTACTTAAGCAATAAAAGGCAATTTACTTTGACCAAAGTGTTGAAATTATGCTCTAAAATTTCTAAATGAGTGAGAAAATATAAACGTTAATTTCTCCATATATATTAATCATAGTATTATAATATTTAAGATACGAATAGATCTAACCTGCCTAAACAACTCTACTTAAGCAACAAAATGTAGTTTACTTTGATCAAAGTATTGAAATTACGCTCTGAAGTCACTAAACAGATGTAAAAAAATTTAGAAATTGAAAATTAGTGCAGTTTTGTAAAATATATATTACTCTATGAATGTTTATTATATACTTAAAAAATTTATAATATAAATATATTTGACACTTCTGAATAACATAACTTAAGCCGCAGTAAGCAATTTCATTTTGCCAATGTACCAAAATTACGCTCTAAATATGTAAAATAGATTTAGTTGTCAGTTCCATTATAAAAACGCGAGTTTTTTTTCAAATATTATACCTATATTTATAAAATTTAAGATCCAAGTATTTTGGATTTTGCTAAACAACTTTACTTAAGCAATAAAAGGTACTTTACTTTGATCAAGGTGATGAAATTTCGTTCTAAAAATTTATGTATATTTAAAAATAATGTGTTTTTTTTAGTTTTTCATGTTTTATACAAAAACTACCTGAATAACCGCTATTACAAGCTTAGAAAAACTTTTTCTACTCATAAAATTACATATATTTTTACTTTTAAAACTGCATATTTTTTTATTTCTCAACTTCAATCTTGAAAAAAGTGTGTTTTTAAGGAGAGTTTTTCGTACGTTATAAAAAAAAATTTTATTATTCAAGATCAGAAAGTAAGAATAGAAATTGATAGAACACATGATAATCTATCAATTTCTTAATTTGTATAAGTGTAGTACATTAAAAAATTTAATGTTTAACTACTAAATGAAGTAATGCTATTGATATTACGCAAGATAATTTTAATATGAAAATGATTTGCATGTGACATTTCTGGTGACTGATAATAAATTACTTTATATTATACTTTTATATAATAAAATTATAATATTTATTATATATACAATTAAAAGTTATTTTATGTACAATAAAATTATAAAAATTACAATATAACATTATAATGATAAAAAACCTGAAATCCATTTTAACCCTTATAATTCATTTGACTCTCATAAGTCATAATTTATTTTGATTCTCATAACCTATTTTGACCTTTGTAATTTATTCAGCCCCTGTAATTAATTATGACTGTCAAAATTCATTTTAGTTTTGTATTTTGACCATGAAATTTTTGCCGACTATTTTAATATTGCTATTTTCATTTCAGTTTCACCTATAATCCAAAGGGCTGAGAAGTCGTCTAGGAAAGATAAAAGAGAGAGAAAGGGAAAAAAATAGGAAAGATGAAAGTGTGAAAAAGAAACTGGAAGGGAGAATAGGAAACAATAAAGTAAAAGAGAAAGTGGAGTTGATTTTAACTGAAATCTAATTGAAATTATATGATTTCAACAGAATCTCAAATAATACTAATATAACTCATAAATGATCTGCATGCATTTATTATTAACTCTATGCAACTTTTTTTTCATAGTAACACTACGCAAATTAACATTTTAGTTAAAAAAAAATTTTTTAAATTTATAAAAGAATTATTTGGTATAAAGGCAGAGTCATGTGATTTGCCAATTTAATCAGATAAGCTAAATATCTGATCTTTTTTTAATTTAGTTTATTTTTATAGTATTGCTAGATGAAAAGCATGACTGGACTTTTGGGATTAAGGTAAGAGAGGGTTAGGAGAGGTGTTTTTCATTGTTTTTTTTAATTAATTAAGTTATTAACTTTTTTTTTATTTTTTTGTAGTGTTGCCAGATGAAAAGCATGACCGGACTTTTGGAATTAAGATAAGGGAGGGTGGAGAAGTGTTTTTCAGTGTTTTTTTTAACTAATTAACTTTTTTTTTATTTTTTTGTTCTTTTTGTAGTGTTGCTGGATGAAAAGTATAACTGGATTTTTAGAATTAAGGTAAGTAAGGGTTGGGGAAGGTGTTTCATTATTTTTTTAATTAATTATTAACTTTTTTTTTATTTTTTATAGTGTTGCCAGACAAAAAGCATAACCGGACTTTTGGAATTAAGGTAAGAGAGAGTTGGGGAGGTGTTTTTCATTGTTTTTTTTAATTAATTAAATTATTAATTTTTTTTTTCTTTTTTGTAGTGTTGTCAGATGAAAAATATGACCAGACTTTTAGAATTAAGGTAAGGAAGAGTTGGGGAGGTGTTTTTCATTATTAATTAATTAATTATTTTTTTTTTCTTTTTTATAGTGTTGCTAGACGAAAAACATGACCGGACTTTGAGAATTAAGGTAAGAGAGAGTTGGGAAGGTGTTTTTCATTGTTTTTTTTTAATTAATTAAATTATTAATTTTTTTTTCTTTTTTGTAGTGTTGCTAGACGAAAACTACAACTGAACTTTTGAAATTAAAGTAAAGAAGGGTGGAGAAGTGTTTTTTAGTGTTTTTTTAACTAATTAATTAATTTTTTTTTTCTTTTTTGTAGTGTTGCCAGATGAAAAGCATGACCGAACTTTTAGAATTTAGGTAAAGAAGGGTGGAGAGGTGTTTTTTATTGTTCTTTTTTTAACTAATTAATTATTTTTTTTTTTTATTTTTTGTAGTATTACTAGCTGAAAAATATGACATGACTTTTGGAATTAGGGTATTAAAAACTGAAAAAGAATAATAAAAATAAATAAATTTGGTCTAAAATACTGAAAAAAAGTGAAAAAATAAATAAAATAGAATAAATTTTGGTAAATACTGAATAATTTACATTTACCGAAATTAGTATTTTTTAAAAATAAATTCACATATATCTATTATAAACTCTACGCAAACATAAAATGTGAGTTACTCCCAAATTGACCGATCTACGTAAACTCAATTTGTAGGTTTAAAAAGTAACTTCATATAAACTCTACACAAACCTGTATGTGAGTTATATTAGTATTATTTGGATTCTATTTCAATTATAATAGTGATAAAATAATTATAAATTTCATTAAAAATTTTAACTGTACACCAATCAGTTATCAATTAGTCATATGGCTGATTGATGACTGATTGGTGACTGATTAGTATCAGAATGAAAGAATCAGTTTCCAATCGGTCACCAATTGATCATATGACTGATTAGTGACCAATTTTCATATTTTAACCTGTGTAACTAAGAAAGGCAAAGATAGCTTCAAGTAATTCAAATATTTTTAGAGTATGATATATTTTTTCATGTAAATTTAGACTATTTTTTGCAGATAAGAAATAAAAAGCAATAAAAAAGAGAAGTAATTCTAAAAAAAACCAGTTAGAGATAAGCTGATCTAACTATAATTCCTCATCTCTTATTTTTTCTAATTTAGAAAAATTAATTAAAGAATTTAAGAACAGTATGGTAAGGTTAGAAGAGGTTGTAAAATTACTAAAATCTGATATTAATAAATTATTACTATTTGATATTTCTGATCTCTTGCAGTTCTTAGACAAAGAAGGGGAAAAAGCTATTACTGCATTACATAATCATGTGTTTTGTTGATCTTGCAATCTGTAAGTTTATTTTATTTTTTGTATACTATTCAAGTTCATTCCAGTTTTACTTTAAACTCTTTGTTAACTTAATCTAACTTTTTATTGATCTGATCTGACTCTTTGTCAATTCAATTTTGACCCAATATAGACTCTTTATTAACTTGACTTTGATCCAATATAAACTCACCATTAGTCCAATATTTAATTAATTTATGATGTAAAAATAAATAAGGGTATTGAAATTCCTTTTCACAATATTGACAAGTCTAATCAGCTAGTTTTTTTTTACAGGTTTTGGATTCTTTCCTATAGTAAAAATATTACGCTAGAATTTGTGAACTGATAGGAGAATGGTAATAGTCTTTCCATTACATGTGGCCTTAAATTCTTTTTTTATTAAAGGTTTTCATCCAACCTGATATTACCATTGAGTATTAAGAATTACTAAAGATTTAGCATTTTCATTCTAGTTCTTTTATGCAGGCATAACAGAAAATTCATCTATAATAATGGCTGTATTTTCTTCAGAACTAATTATTATGGAAATATTATCTATAGTACTAATAATAAATATAGATTGACTTGTGATCTTATTAAGCCTATGAATTTTTTTTCTATTAATTTTAATATCTAAAAATTCTTTGACAAGTTCAGCAATATTATTTAAAAATATGAAAGAATCAGAGTCTGTATCAAACATTGTACAAGATATTACCAAACCTCTTATTTTACAATAAATAGTTACAACATTATTGGTATTCTTTATCTAAAGAAAATCTATCTCTATAGGCTTTAACCAATATATTTGGTTATTTTTTTTTTGAGCTGATGTATAAGCCTTAATGAAATGTTTTAACCAGTTTATTGAGACGCTTTGCAAGTTTTCCAATAAAACATGATTAGAGAAAATAGTATTAATTTCCTTTATTTTAGTAGAATCTGCTATAACTATATTATTATTTAAACTAAAGACATTTGGGACAGTTTTATTATTTTTTGAAACTTGTAAAAAAAGCTTTTATTTAGTATTTGTAATTAGAGTTCTGAATGGGTAAGGGTCAATTTGGGTTACCTGTCAGGTTGACCCAAAATATTCAGATTGGGTCATCAAATTCAATACCCAGTAATAGGTCAGGTTATAGGTTTGACTGATCTGATTGACCTATTAACCTGAAATCAATTTAATAAAAAAAAGTTCTGCAATATTTTTAATTAATCTAATGAAAAAAATGTTGTGAAATGTTTTTTCAGTGTATATTTATTAATAAAAAAACATTTTGCAACGTTTTTTTAATTAATTTTGTGAAAAAACATTGTGAAACATTTTTTAGTGTATTTTATTAATAAAAAAATATTTTGCAATGTTTTTTTTAATTAACTTTATGAAAAAACATTCTGAAATGTTGTTTCAGTATATTTTTACTAATAAAAAAATGTTTTGCAACATTTTTTTAATTAATTTTGTGAAAAAATGTTGCGAAACATTTTTTCATGTATATTTATTAATAAAGAAACATTTCACAACATTTTTTTAATTAGCTTTATAAAAAAACGTTGCAAAACGTTTTTTTAATTAACTTTATGAAAAAATGTTGCAAAACATTTTTCCAGTATATTTTACTAATAAAAAACATTTTGCAACATTTTTTAAGAGAAAATTTAATAAAAAAAATGTTTTTAAAACATTTTTTATTTAAAATATTCGTAATAAAACTTTGGGTAATCAGGTTTATCCGGTTACCCAAAATGATCTGAATATTTTCAGGTTAAACGGGTCAAATCAGGTCAGAACAAGTTACCCAACCTGACCTGACCTGAAAAAATTATTTGATTCAGGTTAACAATGTAATCTGACCTGACCTGACCCATTCAGAACTCTATTTGTAATCTGATTTAGCAGAAATAGGACATCTTGAATTTTTATTGTAATATTCCCCATCCCAATTCCTTTTTTTTAACCATATTATTTAATATAACAATATTCAAGCAATGATCTTTTAATTTGAAGTATATTGTATTAATTAATTTTAAAATTTCTATAAGGATCTCTCTAATATAATAAGGAACTAATGATGATATTATAGATTTTAAGGCTATTTGATACATTTGATCTGTAGCTATAACTATACTACCTGATGCTTTACAAGACTTAAAAGTAAGAGGTTTCTTGGATTCTCCTTTTGGCTTAATGCTCTTTTTTATAGGTATTTCATTTTGCATTACTTTTTTTTTATAACATAGCAGTTTTAGGATTCATCAACAATATCATCATATTTATCATTCATTATCTTTAATTTCCTCTTCTTTTAAATCCTTTTTCTCTTCTACTATGTATTTTTTGGAGTCTTTAGAATCTTCTTCTTCCTCATCTTGATATACATAATTAACTTTCTTAGTCCATTTAAATTTAGGGCAATTAATCTTTGTATGACCAACCTTTTTACATGTTAAGCAATACCAGATTTGTTTTGCAGATGCTTTGCTTAGTTTTACCTTCCTAACAACTTTCTTTGTGGCATATATACTTCTGGATGTAAAGAGACTCTTTCTAACATGCACTGTTTGGCCTCCTAACCTCTTTTTAAGTTCTTCATAAATAAAATTTTCTAATGTAGCATCATCTGTTTCTATTTCTGTATAAGCCAAATCCCTTGCTAACCAAATTTTAAAATTATCTTTTTGTGATATATGTGCAGTCTCTTAGGAGGTAGCTAATTGTTAAAATATACTTGTGAACTTACAGCTGGATTACATTCTAGCCATATATTCTTTAGATTTGTAAAGTATGCATCTATACCGGCTGGGTTAGCAATTTTCATCCATGTATAGAAATCACCTGATAAGTGGTTCTTTAAAAATGATAGGACAGTTGCATCATTATCTGCCACACTTAATAATAAAGGTTGAATTCTTTTTTCATATGTATCAGGACTATCTGTTGATAAAAATCTTTCTTGGAATAATCTTTGAATTGCTGATTGTTGGGTGCCTATGTTTTCATGCTGATATTTTGCTCTCATCCATGTTTGTAAAGTAGCTGGTGAATTAATTACCAGCTGTATAGGGATCGTTATTTGGAACTGGAATATATTTTCCTTCTAATTTGGTTTTTAAAAGTCCACATTTAAGTGATCCGATCCGCCTCCAAGTAAGCCATGATCTGTCTCCAAAATCTAAAGGCCAAGCAGCTGAAAACTAAAAAGAATCTCACCAAGAGCATCATCAGACCTAAAGGAAAATGAAATGATGAACTGGAAGTTAGTGAATGAAGACAAAGAAACAAAAATGAAACAAAAAAAAAATGAACAAAACTTACCCATGATCTATCTCCAAAGTTCAAAGCCTAAGTCAGTCTGTCTCTAAAGTCTATGCTGCCTTGATCCAGCTCCAAAGTAGGCCGTAATCTGTCTCCAAAATATAAAGTCCAAGCAGCTGAAAACGAAATAAAAAAAAGAATCTCACATCCATTTTGAAAGAGCATCATCAGAATCTAAAGGAAAATGAAAAGATGAACTGGAAATTAGTGAAAGAAACGAAAATGAAACAAAAAAAAATGAACAAGACTTACCCATAATCTGTCTTCAAAGTTCAAAGTCTAAGTCATATTCCACCTCCAAAGTCCAAGCTGCCTTGATCCGCCTCCAAAGTAAGCCGTGATCTGTCTCCAAAATAAGCAGCTGAAAACTAAATAAAAAAAAAAGAACCCTAAATAAGAAAAAAACAAAATTACAAATAAAAGAAATAAATAAAGTTCTAACTAAAAAAAAGGGAATTCTATTTAGGAAAACACAATTAAATGTAAATAAACAAAAAAATGAACAAAACAAAAAAAACAAATAGTATTACCTCCAAAGTTTATAAAATGCAAGTTTCCTCCCATTTAGTTAAGCAAACTTCTAAAATCTAAAGTTAATATAACTTTGATATAAAGGATACAAAGATTTATAAAAACTATTGTAAATACAATGACAAGGATATACCAGACTCTAAAAAATAACGTAAATTTTTTTTAAAAAAAAAAAAAAACAAAAAAATTGTCACACTGGGTTGACGATTTTTGTCACCACGAGCTGATTTTTATCACCACCGAGCTGATCCTTGTCAGACCCGGCTCGGTCTGACAACAAATCTGCCCAGCGCTGACCTTTTTGTCCAGCCCGGCTTGCCATAGAGACAATCACAGTACCTGTTGACCCGACTTCTTATGATATTCCCAAGCCGCTTACACAAACTGTTGAAGATCAATTATGAATGGATACTCAAGATTACAAAACAATTAAAATATCAGTCAACTGGAATCATTCGTGTAGATAATCCATGTTTGACAATGTGCTAGGTCATCAGTCAAAAGAGATAAGAACACGCTGGTTTCAAGGCGTTTGGAACGATAGCAATTAATGAATACACGCAACACAAATCATATAGACGCATCTTAGGTGATACTAACGTCATGAACATGAAAACATATTTATCAACATATTACAGAGACTACAAGGTGATATACGCGAAAATAATTCAATTTTACGGAATTAAATATGCAGAAGCATCTTTCGTTTTCAAAGAAGAATCATTAAAAACGTTGAACTTGGACAAGGCCAACCTGTGGATACCGAGAAATCAAATGAATTTCTACCCATCGAAAAAGATTCCGAAAGGACGACAAACTAAGGGCAGAGTCAAGAGCGTCAATTTGGAGGAATTGTCTAAAGAATTTAACGAAGAAATATTGATAGAATCCAAAAAGATACTACAAGAAGTAGAACAAGAAGTTGAGACACATACATCTAATTACGCGACGGTAGATGCTAAAGAAATTATAGATGACGTTATGAAAGACTCAGAAGAAAGATTAGAAGAATCGATACAAGAATTTAATCGCGTGAACGAATCGTGTAGTACAAGACTGGAAGAAGAAAAGATAGATTATAGAAGTTAGGGAACCGAACGAATATAACAAACGAGCGAAGAATAGAAGCGACACGTTATATAGAACCAAATTTGGTGCAAAAAGTGCTGTCGAGTAACAAAAATTAAAGTTATATGATGTATCCTTCTTTTCATTCGCAGATAATTATAATAGGTATATATTAGATAGATAATTCAAAAGTTTAAAGCAGAAAATATAAATCACATTAAAATTATGATAAAAGAATTAAAAAAGAGAAAGGGGTGGGATTAAAGACAAAGGTAAATGTATGTAAATTTTTAATGAACTTGTCCTTCTCGTTCCTGTATATTGGTATATAGTGAAGTTTTCTTTAACTTTTCTAATGTATTTTACTTTTATGTATGTTCTCTTACATAAATGAAATGCATTTACCAATTAAAAAAAAAAGGCTAAAATACACTTAAAAATTTATTATACTAAATCACGTGATCGAAGACGGCTTTAGACACCCCCCCGTTTTTAGTAATTTTAAATAACCAAATTGGATGATCGACAAATTGATTCCATGATTGGAATATGTCAATAATTACGCCAAAAAACAAATCATTACGCCATATTTTCTTTGTTAACCAAATTTAGCCTCTTTGTACTATTTTTTTTACTCTATAAATCGAGGAGTAATCAACTATTTTTTCGTTCAAAAAATTTCAATATTCAATGGAATTACTTACAAAATATCATGTAGACCTTTCCGATGGGAAGGAAATTATTGAAAAAAATTTTACAAATTGGACCAGTGGGAATGAAATAATTGATAATTTCATCCGAGAAAAACAGTTAAATTATAGCGGATATTGTGCAGTATTTGAATGGATACCATATAGTGAATTTATTAATATTAAAGAAATAGGTGATAATTGTTTAACCACAGCAATATGGAAGAATGGCCCAACATATTATCATAATAAAAATAGTGAAAGTGAATGGATAAGAAAATCATTTGAAAAAGTTACATTAAGATTTTTATACGACATACAAAATATTACCGACGAATTTGTAAATAAAGTATTATATTCCGTATTTATTTATAGAGAATATTACTGTGACATTAATCTTTTTTTATTTTTGTAGGTTGAATCATATATGCGACGTCCTAAGAGATTAACCAGTGCTTGTGGAATATCTCAAAATCCAGATACAAAAGTCTACATTTTGGTTTTTAGTGATTTTTTTCATGGAAGTAGTTATCTTGATGATTATTGTGAAAAATGTGGTAATCTGTATAGGGATAAATGTTGTCGAATAGATCAATTAAAAAATAATTTTACAAATTGGACTAGTGAAAACATAAAACTTGTTGACTTCATCCAAAGATTGCAATTAGAAATTAATAGTTATGATCAGATATTCGAATGGATTTCACACAATGAGCTTGTTTATATTAAACCAACAGGAGATAATTGTTTGACTATGGCAATATGGAAGGATGGTCCACTGCATTATGATAAATGCGAAAAGAAATATATAAGAAATTCAGCATATAAAAAAGTTGGGTTAAGATTTTTATATGATTTACGGAATATTAATGATGAATTTTTAAATAAGGTATTTAAAATTTCTATAAATTTAGAATATTAATGTAATGTTTAATTTTTTTTTTTTATATTTTGATAGGTTGAATCATATTCATTTTATAATGGTTTTTGGGCTTATGGTATATCTCAAGATCCAGATACAAAAGTTTATATTTTGGTTTTTGATATTAGTTATCTTAATTATTATTGTGAAAAATGTGGTAATAAATATGAAGTTAAGTATAAATATGATATTAAATGGTGTAAACAATGTCGAATAGATCAATTAAAAAATAATTTTGCAAATTGGACTAGTGGAAATGTAAAACTTGATGAATTCATTCAAAAAATGCAATTGAAAATCAGTGATTATAATGATATGATATTTGAATGGATACTGTATAATGAGTTTATTGAAATTAAAAGGATGAATGTAGAAGATGAATTGGCTATAGCAATATGGAAAGATGGGCCATTAATTTATACTAATAAACGGATAATAACAAAAGAATCATACAAAAAAGTTGTTTTAAAATATTTGTATAATTTACAAGAGATTACTGATGAATTTTTAAATAAGGTATTTATAGTTTATATTAATAATAAAATAAATGTTAATTCTTGAACTTATATAGATAAATATTAATTCATTTTTTTTTGCATTTTATTAGGTTGAATCATATTTAGAAAGTGGAAAAATCTATGGAATATCACAAAATCCAGTTACGAAAGTTTATATTTTAGTTTTTAATGAGAGATATTTTGATCAATATTGTGAAAAATGTGGTAATAAATATGAAGATAGTTATAAGAATGATATTAAATGGTGTAAACAATGTCAAATAGATCGATTTCAAAGTAATTTTACAAATTGGACTAGTGGAAATGTAAAACTTGACGAATTCATTCAAAAAATGCAATTGCAAATTAGCTCTTATGACATGATATTTGAATGGATACCATACAATGAATTTACTGAAATTAAAGGAATGAATGTAGAAGACGAATTAGATGAATTTGCTACAGCAATATGGAAAAATGGACCATTAATTTATACTAATAAAAGGATATTAACAGAAGAATTATATAGCAAAGTTGTTTTAAAATATTTGTATAATTTGCAAGATATTACTGATGAATTTTTAAATAAGGTATTTAAAGTATGAATTTATTTTAAATATAAAATAATATTAAAATTAGATAAATACTAATAAAATATTTTTTATTTATTGTGGTTAATAGGTTGAATCATATATTAATGATATCAGAAATATTTATGGATTATCTCAAGATCCAGATACAAAAGTTTATATTTTGGTTTTTAGTAATGAATGTTTTTTAAAATATTGTTTAAAATGTTTAAAATGTTATGAAAACTATTATTTTTCTTATTGTAAACCATGCCAAATTAGTTATTTTAAAAATAATTTTTCAAACTGGACTAGTAAAAATGAAAAAATTGATAATTTTATTCAAAAAAACCAATTGAAAATTAGTAATTATAATGATATAATATTTGAATGGATATCATATGATAAGTTTACTAATATTAATGAAGCAGAAAATAATAGTTTTGCTATAGCAATATGGAAAGATGGTCCATTATATTACAGTAAATTATACAAAAAATATAAAAGAAAATTAAATGAAAAAGTTTTTTTAAAATATTTACATAATTCACAAAATATTATAAATAAGGTATAAATTTTTTGTAAATTTAATTTATTACTAATAATTTATTAATAGATATTGATTTTTTTTTAAATAGATAACATATTTGATGGAAAATAGTTATGGAATATCTCAAAATCTAAAAAAAAAAGATTATATTATTTTAGTTTTTCCACTTAAATATTATTGTGAAAACTGTGGTGAGAAATATAATAATCAATTTAAAATAGATAGTAGAAGCTGTATATTTTGTCAAACAAAACATGAAGATAAAAAAATTAGGAATTTAATTCAAGAAACAAGATTAAATATTGATTATAATTCTAAATCAATAATACTTGAATGGATTCCATATAATCAGTTTAATAATATTAAAAAAATAGGTAAAGGTGGCTTTTCTACAGTATATTCAGCAATATGGAAAGATGGTTTATTATATTATGATGATTTTATAAGCAAATCTTGGAAAAGAAAATCAAATACAAGAGTTGCGTTAAAATGTTTACATAATTCACAAAATTTTCTTGATGAATTTATAAATGAGGTATAAATTTTTATTTTTTAATAAAATATTATTTATATTATATATATTAATATATATATATTATTTAATAGGTTAAAGCATATCCAAATCAAAAATTAAAAAATATTCTTAAAATATATGGAATATCACAAAATTCAGATACAAAAGATTATATTATGGTTCTTGAATATGCAGAAGGTGGAAATTTCAGTAATTATTTAAATAAAAACTATGAAAATTTTGATTGGTTTAATGGATTAAAAATATTAGCTAATATTATTAAAGGTCTTAGTAAAATTCATCAAAAACAGATAGTTCATTGTAATTTTCATATAGGAAACATATTATTTATAAATGAAAAATATAATGCATATATTTCTGATTTAGGATTATGCAAAAAAATTGATGATATTAGTAAAACAAATATTTATGGAGTTATGCCTTATGTAGCTCCTGAAATATTAAAAGGAAAACCTTATACACAAGCAGCAGATATATATAGTTTTGGTATGATTATGTATATTATAGCAACTGGAAAACAACCTTTTGCTGATCAAGCTCATGATGAAATTTTAGCAATAAGTATATGTAATGGAACTAGACCTGAAATAAATGAAAAAATTATACCAAAATGTTATATTAATTTAATAAAAAAATGTTGGAATACAAATCCAGATAATAGACCAAATTCTATTGAAATAAAAGATACAATTAAATTATTTTATAATTCATTAGATCAAAATTTTGAGAAAAAAGAACAGAAATATTATGATATTGAAGAACAATTTAAAAAAACACAAGAATATAGAAAAGCAAATTTTTTATTAATTAAAAATAATCAAATAACTATTACTCATCCACAAGCTATATATTCATCTCGATTACTTAATCCTTTTATAAAAAATCTTTTAAAAAATAATTATAATATTAATAATAATACAGTAGAAATTACTGATTTTACAAAGTAAGTAGTATTCTTTATTAGTAATTTTATTTATTTTATTTTATTTATTAATTTAAATTATTTATTAACTTATAATTATTTTTTTATAAATAATAACTTTAAAGTTTAAAGTAAAAATGATATATTAAATTTATATAAGTAAAATAAAAATAATTTAAAATAATTATTTTAATATACTATATCAGTCACTGGAAATTTCCCTAAAAATTAAGGAGAAATTTTAATTAATATGTTTGCCAATCTAAAAATTTTAGCGCAGCATTGTCTTCAAATATATAGCGTATATATATAGTTAAAAGTTAGCTAAAATTAGTTAAATCAATTAAAATTGCCGATCAATAAATCATAATTTTGGCCAAATTTTTCATAATTTTGGCCAAATTCGTAATGCCAGCCTAAATTTCGTAAAAATGAAAAAATGCGAGTCAAATGTAACACCACATTTACACAATGTAACGTCTCTAACTTAAATAATAAAGGTAAAACTCAATGACCTCTTTTATAATCTTATTAAAGGGTTGCATCTCTCAGTTTCATTTTACCTATTTTTAGTGACTAAAAGAATCGTAAACTTCAATAATCGTCCTTTTCTTTTGTAAACATGGTAGAAGAAGAAAATTTTAACGAAATTAGTGAGTCTGAAAGAATCTCACTAAAGTTTAATGAAATGTTGGATTGTATTAATGATGATACTGACAATACTAGTACTTTTAGTGATGTAAATTTCGAAGAAATTGAAAACTTTGAGAAGGAAATTAAGGAACAGGAAATTTGTAATGAAATGGATGAAATTATCGATCATTTAGAACAGCAAAATTTTATGCCATGTGTAATTATTGATTTTATTGAAGGAAAATTTCAGCGATGTAAAGGAACAGGAAAATTAAGACAGCTTCGCAATTTATTTGGCACATGGCAAGTTGATAGGGATGCTGTTAAAGAGGTTGATGGTGTTTTATCAAAATTAGGGGTATGTGATTCACATTTTCAATTTGATAATAAATATTTGCATCAATCATTAAGTAAAAATCAAAAGGGTTTTAATGAAGGAATTATTCAATGGCGTCAGTGTATTTCTTGTAAAAAATATGTAACTTTCTTTTCCAGAGGTGTAGGATGCGTTATACACACTTGGTATTTAAATAAAAAAAATATTCAAGTGCCGTGCATTGGGCAATATAAATGTAAAGCGTTACATTCATATCAAAATTTATGTAATCGAGCTTATGAAAATATTAAAAGTCTTCAAAGTATTTGTTGTTTATGTTATGAGGATTTGGGTGGTCATATTCATCGTCGCTCTGGAATTAGAGGAAAGAGTGCAACAACATGCATTACTGAAAAATTACACGATGATGATATAACAAAAGGACTTGAATTTATAGGAAATTTATTAATAAAAATTGCACAAATGGAAAATAATAATGTCAAAAAAAATATTTTAATTAAAACTTTTGAAATTCTTCTTCCACTAACATTTAATGAGATTACTGATTTTGCTACTACAATTCCCACCACAACCACAAATACATCAATAAATTATGAAGAACAAGAAAAAATTATTCTTGATAAACCTCCCAGTTTATTTATGATAAAATTCCTTTTTATAAAAATTTTTAAAGAAAAAGAAGTTAAAAAAAACGAAATTATTAATTATAAGGCAAATATTTCTTTTTTTTTTTTTTTAAAAAAAAAAAAAAAAAAAATTTAATTTTTTTTTGTTTATTCTAATAGGAATTTGGACGTACATTTGGACAAAAATTATGGAACTCACGATTAAATATCAATTCAAAAAAATCTGCCATGGAATCTCCACAAACTCTTCAAGAATATTATGACGCTTTT
The DNA here is from genome assembly GCA_015698045.1 of Rhizophagus clarus. Lineage (NCBI taxonomy): Eukaryota > Fungi > Glomeromycota > Glomeromycetes > Glomerales > Glomeraceae > Rhizophagus > Rhizophagus clarus. The sequence continues at coordinate 17,161 of BLAL01000193.1, read as the reverse complement.
CCAGAATTTTTGAATGACTTTTTTTATGGAATGGTTGATGAAATATATCAAAAAAGAATGAAAATATGCAATATTAAACGAAAAAAAAATAACAAATTACCAAAAATTACAATTCCAGAAGAAACAATAAAAATTGTAACGTTCATTACATCAATATTATTAAATCTAGCTTTTCCTCATTTGAAAGTTTGGCTACCTCGAATTTTAGCTAGTTTTAGTCGTATGCCACGTTTGTTAGGTTATTTTCGGCAATTGTTGAGAGTTTTCCATTTAACATCCCATACAGATCGATATGAACGACAACTTGCAAAAATTAGAATGAATACAACAGATCCATCAAAACGTCTAATTAAAGGAAATAATATATGGAATTTAGCTATCATTGATAACATTGATTTTAAAGAGAGAACTTTCAAATTTGGTAATATTTACGATGTTACTCGTGGCAGTTCTTATGCAACCCTTCGAATGGCTTTTCAAATTCAGTTGCCAATTGAAGTAAAAACTGGTCCAGAACAGGTTGTTGAATTAACTGCTGAAACCTCATTATTCGGAATGAATCAGGGTATTGAAAATACATTAACAATATTTCAACAAATCATACATGAACTGTTAAATTTTAAAAAAATCAATGAAGAATTTACATATAATACAAATTTCAATGCGGAAACAATTAAACGTGAAATACTTAATAGATTAGATTATGGATCTTGTGGTGAATCTCCCAATATTGTAATTCTGGAACCAGGATCAAATCCAAATTCGGATGAGAAAATATTGCATGTTGCTGAAATGTATAAAAAAGATTTTGCAATGGAAAGTGATTCATTCTTAGATATTGTAGCAGATGAGGCGATATTTCACCGGTTAATTAAATGTCGAGAAAAATGGCCATATATAAGACCTCTTCTAGGCCAGTGGCACACGTCGAAAGACTTTTGTTCAGTATTATTGGTTCTATTCTCTAGTTACGGACTATTAAGTCTAGCATCCCACCTAGGTGTTCGTTTTTTGGATAAGTTTGAGTCTGCAATAGATTATCGTTCAACAGCACGGGTATTAGATCTTATATGGGCGGCAGTAGGAATAGCGATAAATATATACATTACTAAGAAAAAATTATTGTTCTCTGAAATAATGAATGATGAAGAAAATGATCATATTTGTCTTAAGGTAATCATTTTATTAAAAAAAAATAAAAAGATTAAAAATAAAACATTTCTTTTTCTAAATAAAATTAATATTAAATATCTTTTTAATTTCACTTACTAATCAGATCTGGTATTTGTATTATAAATGGACTGGAATTTGGAAAGCTCATCGGATAGGAATGCGTGTTGGAAATTTTGGATTACAACGAGATTCATTGTCTGCAGCTGGACCTCTTTATGCAAGTGCAGCAAAATCAAATTATACGACAGCAATAGCACATTTCCTTGCTACTATAGCAGCTCATCCCCAACTAGAAAAAAAATTAAATTATTGTAGTGCTTTCAAAATTCCGCATGATATTGATAGTGGTCTACATCACGTTTGTTTTGGATTTGACGAAGCCCTGGAGACATTTGGGGTAAGGTTTATTAAAGGAAATATAAGCGGAAATATTATTGATGAAAAAAATCTTAAAGATCAAATAAAAGCTTCCCAGAGCGAAAGGGAAAGAATAGATCTTTTGATGAGTGAATATCTCAATGATAATTCGATTTCTCATAGTGAAAGAGCAGTTAACTCACGCCAAGAATCTTTGTGGGAGCTTGTTAACGATCTAATAGTAATATTTGGAATGGATGATCCATTATCACACCAATTATTTCAAAAATATACACCTACAGAAATACATCAGGAGGGACTTGACCGTCTTATTGCATGCTATCCAAATGGATTAGAAAGAATTGAAGGAATATATCGACAGGAGGTTTTAAAGATAGAAAGCAGAAATACTAAAGGTAGAAGAGCGGTAGGAGTAGTTAGAACGAAAGTAAAAGATTACAATAACCAAAAAAAATCAAGAAATCAACCTGTTACTATGCCAACACAACCATCACAAGATGAAATTTTGAATGAACAATCCACAGACAATCTACCCGATACAACCAAGCCACAATCTAAGCAAAAAAAGCATCGAACTACTAAGGAAGAGATGGAAATACTTTCCGTATTGAAAGTTTATAAAGATAAACTACCAGATGATGCTATTGCTTCTGTTTGTGAACAATTATCAGAAATTTGGACTAAAAAAAAAATAAAAGATTGGTGGAATTATCATAAAGACAAATAAATTGTACCTTTTTCAAATAAAAAAATATTTATATACGTCAGTTATACGCTTAATTTAATCTAATATTATTACAATAAATCAAAAATCCTGCAATTGCCATAAAAATTACTAACCTAATCACCTTTTTGCGATTAATGAACACGATTGTACATAAAAAATTACGTATAATTGGTAATATAAAATAATATTTAACGTTTGTTTAGGGGTTGCATCTGAGAGATAATGCCAAAAAAATAGGAGAAAGTCGGCTATAGTAAAGTTTATTGTAAAAGTATTGTGTTATGAAAAAAAACATTGAAGCGTGTAGACGAAAGTATAAAAAAAAAGGTTCGTTAAAATTTTTGCCACGTTGTGTAAAAAAAAAATCACGTTGCATTAATCATGAATATTTAGTAATTTACTTGTCGATCAATTTTTAATTAGTGATCGACACGTGAAATGAAATATCCACTGACTGATATATTTATAGTTATTAAAATTACTAATAAGTTTTATTGAAATCTTATTACTATACTTTGATTTATTTTAATAATAGTATTTTATTTTTATATTAATTTTGTTTAACACTGATTATAGAGTAATATGTAACTTTTTTTTACATAATAAAAATCAGTTTGTAATTGAACAAAACTTAAAAATTAAATAAAACAGAATTACAGATCTTACAGATCAAATAAAAAAAAATCAGATTTTACTTTATTTTAATATTTTCTTACTAATTTTTATATAATTCTACTAATTTTGTATAATTCTACTAATTTTTATATAATTCTTCCAATCTTTATATAATTCTACCAATTTTATATAACTCTGCCAATTTTTATATAATTCTACTAATTTTATATAACTCTACCAATTTTAATATACCGTATTCTTCCGATTTTAAGCATCACATTTTTGAAGGAAATTTCTGGCTAAAGTTGGGAGTGGTGCCTAAATTCAGAAGTATTTTTTTTTTACTTAAAATTCTTTTTTTTTCACATTTTTACACACCAGAATTTTGTACTTGTGTATCCCAATAATTTTTTATCGTGTTCTATATAATTGCGAAATTGCGATAATATATGATGAAAGAGAAATTAAATTGATTAATTGTAAATAAAGTTTATTTTGAATAAAATATGAAATTTAATAAAGAAAAATTAAAATCTGAGGTGATGCTTATTTTTGTTTTTTAAGTATTTTGGTCAAAAGTCAGGGTAGTGCTTAAATTCAGGTGGTGCTTAAAATCGGGAGAATATGGTAATTCTGCTAATATTTATATAATTTTGCTATTACTTGGTTCTTTGTTTATTTCATTTTTTCATCCCTTTTCTATTTTTTTATTCTTTTTTCATCTCTTCATTTCTTTTGCTTTTTTTATTCTTCCTTTCATTTTTTTTATTATTTTATTTTTCCTTCATTTATTTTATTTTTTAATTTACTTTATTTTTTTTAATTTTTTTTTGCTACTTTTTATTACTTTGTTTTAACTTCATTTTTCTGTACTTTTATATTACTTTTGTTCTGATTTTTTTCATTCTTACTTTATTTATTTTTTCTATTCCTTTATATTATTCTTTATTCCTTTCAGTTTAATTTCATTCCTACTTCATCTTTTTTATTCCTTTATATTACTCTTTGCTTTTTTCATTTTTCTTTATTTCCTTTTACTTTATTTTATTTCCTTCACTCCATTTTGTTTTCTTTACTTCATTTTATTCTTTTTACTTCATTTTGTATTCCATTTTGTTTTCTTTACTCTATTTTGTTTTCTTTACTCCATTTTATTTCTCTTCATTTTTCTTTATTTCTTTTATTTTCTTACCTTTTTTATTCATATATTATCATGTCTTTATTATTCTATTGTTCTAATACTTTTTTTTTATTATTCCTATCAAAAATTTAGCATTTAGTTAGTGTAAATTTGTCAATATTTTACTTTTTAAAATATAAGGTATATAATCTATTAAAAATTAATAAATTGGTGATTTTTATATATCTAATACAAATAAAATTTATTAATTTTGCAAAAAAAAATTTGTATTTATTATATGTTTATTTAAAAAATTAACATTAAGATTAAAAGTATTTTGAGAAAATGAAAAACTTTAAACTGTAAATCTGTTGTCCAAATTTTTATAGAAAGAAATTTTCTTTTATTTTGGTTAAAAACTATTTCAACTATTAAAAATCCTGTATTTTAGATAACAGAAATAGATTCTATGATCACGAAAACTATATTTGAAAATTTAGAGTTATTCTTTCATTAATATAAAAATAATATTTTTGATGACATTAAGAAATTTATTACAGATATTTTAGTAAAAGACTGGAAGTATAGTTTTTTTGACAGTATATACTATATAAAGAAGAAGTCAATAAAAGCTTATCTCAATATAAATAAAGATATTATGTAACTGGTAAAGAATTTAAAATTTCCATTCTTTGGTAACAGGCAACCTTAACTAGCTTCAAAGATCCTTCTTTTATTTTTCTTTTTTGCTATAATATTTAAACAACTGAACTATCATGAATATGATATATGCATAACAGAAAGGACTAAGCTAGCTGTGCAATAACAATAAATTCAGTTTGTATCTGTAGGATCCTGAATAATATATATATAGGTTATATTAAAATCCAAATTTTTTACTATGATTAATAAGCAAATTATTTTAAACTCTATTAAGTAAAATTTTATTATGACATCAAAAATTTTATATTGCTAAGCAACTCATTTTATGACATATATAAAAACTTTTATAAATAACTAATAAATTTATATAGTATAATTTATTATAAAAATTAAAATATAAATAAATTTTAATGTGATAAATAACTTAATTAAAATACCCAAAATATTAAAAATTTAAAAATTAATACTGTTATAGGGATACTAATCTTTTAATAAATATTATACTTAAAGTTATAAAAAATAAAGCATAATTATTTTCAACTGTTCTGAACAACTTTACTTAAGCATAAGAAGTTGATTTCATTTAACTAAAATAATAAAATTATACTTTAAAATTAAAAATCAAATAAATAATAAATAATTGAAAGTACAAAACTTGGTTGCATTTTATGAATATTAATTTAATCATCCTAAAATTTTATTGTAAGTAGATTTGATCTTGCTGAACAATTTTACTTAAGTGGAACCAATAATTTCATTTGACCAAAGTAATAAAATCATATTCTGAAGTTGTAAAACAGATTTTCACAAAAAAATTGATAATACAAAAATAGCCAATACTCTATAAATATTATACTAATCATTATAAAAATTAATATGCAAGTAGATTCAGTCCTACTGAACAATTTTACTTAAGCAGAAAAAAGTGATTTCATATGATCAAAATAATGTAATTACATTCTAAAGTTAAAAGAGAGAAAAAAAATTTTTTGGAATTAGTACTGTTTAAAAAATACAAATTTCTTCATAAATATTATATCTAGCCTTAAGAAAATTAAGAATCAAGTACTTTTAACATTGTTAAACAGCTTTACTTAAGTATAAAAAGTAATTTCATTAAACTAAATTTATTTTACATATAATTAAATTTAGTAAACAAAAAACAAGAATAAGAGAATATTATTATAAAAAATGTATTTTTTTTATAAATATAATATTTAATTTTATGAAAATTAAAGTGTATAAAATCAATAATATATTGAAAAAAGAAAATATCTTTTTAAAAAAATTTTTAAAAGTATAAAATTTTTTTTTTTTTAAGTCAAATTTACAGGATCTTGAATAATATACAGTGGCTCATAAAAATAACGCATCATTTAAAAATTAATTTTTAATCACATATATTGATGTCAAAATTAAAGCCAATCAAAATAAAATTTAAAATGTAGATTATTTTTTTTTTTTTTTTTTTTTTTTAGTCAAATCAAATGCATAAATTTATTAAAGTTGATCCAAAAAATCAAAATACAAATAAAGGAATATACCGTCTCATCTACAAGAGTCGCAACTACAAGTGATAAGTACTTGATATGACTAACTATCCTAGCCTATTCTCATAAAATATAATAGGAAGTCTAGAAATAGATTTAAGGGATAAAGGAAACGAAAAAAAATAAAAGAAATATTCTAAAAGAAAGCACACAAAAAACCAAATATATAAATGAATCGAAATGATTCCTAAGTTAAAAGCTGATAAACCTAATTAACTAAATTATATAAATTGTTCCAAAAGGGCCTTCAGTCCTGCTACTAAATGTTTCACGTCTGGCCTATTGGACTGGTTAGACTTGATGCGAGAGTTCTTCTTATAAGTCGAACCAGATTTCAAGGAGGTGTTTTCTTTTCTGTTCTGGTTGTGACACCTATGGTTGTCTGAAAAAGATAAATTAGTATCTTGTTGACAAGAAGACTTTGGTTGCCTTGTGTTGTTGTTGCCAGCGTTGCCAAATTGAGCTGGAGGACGTTTCTTGAATCCAAGTTTGGGAGAGGAATAACGACATCATGACAGACTAACATCGTTCCAGAGTTGTGAAATACTTATACATTTAGAAGCTTGATCTCACATTGCGAAGTATCTAATTAACTTTCTCTGCCCTGAGGATTCTTTAACTATTTTGAAAGATTTCATTCCACTCTCAGCTAAAATTATATGGGAGTGCAGTTGGGAAATAGGGAGGATTCAGTCATATCTGCCGGGATATCAGTAATGGCTGCTTGGAATTTTTCTCTTTGCTTTCGTTCTGAAAGATTTCACGATGCTGGAAACCATCTAACTGGGATACATCAGGAAATTTTATAGGGCGAAAAATTGCGTAAGTTTACGATTTTATAAGTTTACGAAAGTTTATGGCATAATATTTCGAAAAATTTTGAAATATTACATAAGTTTACAATTTCGTAAGATTTATGTGATATTACAGTCAAAATATTACGCAAGTTTTCAATATCGTAAGATTTACGCAATATTACGGTCAAAATATTACGCAAGTTTTCAATATCGTAAAATTTACGCAATATTATGGTCAAAATATTTTGAAAATTTACGAGACTGTAAACCTGCGTAATATTACGGTTGAAATATTTCGAAAATTTACAAACTGTAAACTTGCATAATATTACGGTCAAAATATTCTGCAAATTTACAAAACTGTAAACTTGCATAATATTATGGTTAAAATATTTCAAAAATTTACGAGACTGTAAACCTGCGTAATATTATGGTTAAAATATCTCAAAAATTTACAAGACTGTAAACCTGCATAATATTACGGTTAAAATATTTCGAAAATTTACGAGACTGTAAACCTGCATAATATTACGGTTAAAATATTTCGAAAATTTAATATTACTATTCGATCGTTAAAGCTGTGTATGCAGTAGAACGTATACAAGGGCATGTGATACTATTGAATAATCAAAAATAATATAAACACCTTTTCTTTTATATAAACACCTTTTTTTTAAGTTTGGGAAAACAAATTTATTTTTATTTACGAATTTTTTATCATTTACAATTTTTATGTTAAAATTAAAGTAAATTCTAATTTTTATTAGAGTGAATTTATTTAACGCACCCCGCATTATAATGCATCCCCACGTGACCTGAAATTTTTGCCAAAATTATTGGCCAAAATTAAATCAAAATTTAAATTTTGAATTCGCGTAATATCACGTGATCTGACGAAATTCAGATGTTTCATATCAAAAATTAAAGTTCCTAAAAAACCATAAATTAATCATGAAATAGACCAAAATTGGTACAAAACACCCATGATAACTTTATTAAATTGTATTGAACATAATGAAGTTACATTAGTTGTATTAGCTATCAATAAAGTATTATCTATTGATAATCTTTCCATCCACAGGTCGAATGGAGTCAAATCAGTCATCAATCGGTCATGTGACTGATTGGTAACCGATTGGATACCTATTGATGACTGATTCTTTTAATAGGTCATCAATCAGGTATAAATTCCAAATCGGTTATCAACTGGTCATATGACTGATTGATGACTGATTGGTGTACGGTTGAATTTACCAGTTATCAATAGGTTACCAATCGACCATATCAGATTGATGACCGATTGGTTGCTAATTGGCTTATTATATATTAGCAGATTTTTTAGATTTTTTCAATAATGTCGTTTTAAAATATTTAATTTATAAACCATTTTAAAACTCTAAACTCTAATAGAAATTTTTTTTTGATAGATTTTCTAAGATTCATATAGGATATTTTTGATAAATAGAGATATTTTTATTTTTTGAGATTTCTAAAAGTTTGTATGGAAAGAGTTTATATGGGATATCTGATAAAAAATTTTTTTTATTTTCTAAGAGTTCGTATGGAAAGAGTTCATATGGAGATATCTGATAGAAAAATTTTTTTTAAGAGATTTTCTAAGAGTTCATATGGGAAAGGTTTGTTGAATATCTTTGATAGAAAATTTTTTTTAAGAGATTCTCTAAGAGTTCGTATGGAAAGAGTTTGTATGGGATATCTGATAGAAAATTTTTTTGCGAAATTTTCTGAGTTCGTATGAGAAGGGTTCGTGTAGGATATCTGATAGGAAATATTTTTTTTGAGAGATTTTCTAAAAGTTCATATGGGAAGGGTTCGTATGGATTCTTTGTTAGAAAATTATTTTTATAGATTTTCTAAGAATTCGTAAAAGGAACAGTTCGTATGGGATATTTTGATAAAGATTTTCCAAGTGTTCATATGGAAAAAGGTTCATATGGGATGTCTTTGATAGAAAATTTTTTTTAAGATTTTCTAGTGTGGGAAGAGTTCGTATGGGATATCTGGTAGAAAATTTTTTTTGAGAGATTTTCTAAGAGTTCATATGGAAAGAGTTCGCATGAAATTCTTTGATAGAAAAGTTGTTTTTTAAGAGATTTTCTAAGAGTTCATATGGAAAGAGTTCGTATAGGATATCTGATAGAAAAATTTTTCTTAAGAGATTTTCTAAGAGTTCATAAGAAAAGCGTTCGTATGGGATTCTTTGATAGAAAATTTTTTTTTAAAAGATTTTCTAAAAGTTTGTGTGGGAAGAGTTCGTATGGGATATCTGATAGAAAATTTTTTTGTGAAATTTTTTAGGGTTCATATGGAAAGGATTCGCATGGGACATTTTTGATAAATAGATTTTTTTTTTTATTTCTAAGAGTTCGTATGGAATATCTGATAGAAAATTTTTTGTGAAATTTTTTAGGGTTCATATGGAAAGGATTCGCATGGGACATTTTGATAAATAGATTTTTTTTTTTATTTCTAAGAGTTCGTATGGGAATATCTGATAGAAAAATTTTTCTTAAGAGATTTTCTAAGAGTTCATATGGAAAAGTTCGTATGGGATTCTTTGATAGAAAATTTTTTTGAGAGAGATTTTCTTAGAGTTCGTGTGGGAAGAGTTCGTATGGGATATTTTAATAAAGATTTTCCAAGTGTTCATATAGTAGGGGTTCATATGGGGATATCTTTGATAGAAAATTTTTTTTAAGAGATTTTCTAAGAGTTCGTATTGGAAGAGTTCATATGGGATATCTGATAGAAAATTTTTTGTGAAATTTTTTAGGGTTCATATGGAAAGGATTCGCATGGGATTCTTTGATAGAAAATTTTTAAGAGAGAGATTTCTAAAAGTTCATATGGGAAGAGTTCGTATGGGATATCTGATAGGAAATTTTTTTTTTGAGATTTCCTAAGATTCGTATAGGATATTTTTAATAAATAGATTTTTTTTTATTTCTAAGAGTTCGTATGGGATATCTGATAGAAAAATTTTTCTTAAGAGATTTTCTAAGAGTTCATATGGAAAGGGTTTGTATGGAATTCTTTGATAGAAAATTTTCTTAAGAGATTTTCTAAGAGTTCGTGTGGGAAGAGTTCGTATGGGATATCTGATAGAAAAATTTTTCTTAAGAGATTTTCTAAGAGTTCATATGGAAGGGTTTGTATGGGATTCTTTGATAGAAAATTTTTTTTAAGTGATTTTCTAAGAGTTCGTATTGGAAGAGTTCGTATGGGATGTCTGATAGAAAATTTTTTTGTGAAATTTTTTAGGGTTCATATGGAAAGGATTCGCATGGGATTCTTGATAGAAAATTTTTTTGAGAGAGATTTCTAAAAGTTCATATGGGAAGTGTTTGTATGGGATATCTGATAGGAAATTTTTTTTTGAGATTTCCTAAGATTCGTATAGGATATTTTTTGATAAATAGATTTTTTTTTATTTCTAAGAGTTTGTATGGGATATCTGATAGTAAAATTTTTCTTAAGAGATTTTCTAAGAGTTCATATGGAAAGGGTTCGTATGGGATTCTTTGATAGAAAATTTTTTTTAAGAGATTTTCTAAGAGTTCGTATTAGAAGAATTCATATGGGATATCTGATAAAAAAATTTTTCTTAAGAGATTTTCTAAGAGTTCATATGGAAGGGTTCGTATGGGATTCTTTGATAGAAAATTTTCTTAAGAGATTTTCTAAAAGTTCATATGGAAAGGGTTCGTATGGGATTCTTTGATAGAAAATTTTTTAAGAGATTTTCTTAGAGTCCGTGTGAGAAGAGTTCGTATGGGATATTTTAATAAAGATTTTCCAGTTGTTCATATAGTAGGGTGTTCATATGGAATATCTTTGATAGAAAATTTTTTTTAAGAGATTTTCTAAGAGTTTGTATTGGAAGAGTTCGTATGGGATATCTGATAGGAAATTTTTTTGTGAAATTTTTTTAGGGTTCATATGGAAAGGATTCGCATGGGATTCTTTGATAGAAAATTTTTTTTAAGAGATTTTCTAAGAGTTTGTATTGGAAGAGTTCGTATGGTATATCTGATAGGAAATTTTTTGTGAATTTTTTAGGGTTCATATGGAAAGGATTCGTATGGGATTTTTTGATAGAAAATTTTTTGAGAGAGATTTCTAAAAGTTCATATGGGAAGAGTTCGTATGGGATATCTGATAGGAAATTTTTTTTTGAGATTTCCTAAGATTCGTATAGGATATTTTGATAAATAGATTTTTTTTTTGAGGTTTCCTAAGAGTTTGTATGAAATATTTTTAATAAAGGATTTTTTTAGATTCATAACATTTTAAAAAAACAATACACTTTTTATTAAATTTATTTTAAATAAGTTAATATTATTAAAAAAATTAGGTATCCGAAAGTCCAAGGCAAATTATAATATATGACTATATGAGATGAAAAATTACAACTAACGATAGTAGGTTTCAATTTATCTATTATTAACCAATCAAAATTCGGTCTGATCTTATGCACGTGACCTGATCTTAACATGCATATAAATAACCAAACGCGACTCTGTTTATTTTTCAAAAATCATACACCCTTTCTTTTCTGTTTTCTTCTTACTCTTATTACATTTTACAGGTATATTAATTATTGTATTTTTGCCATTGTAATGATTACTGACTATATTTTATTTTATAATATTAACTTTACCTTTTTTTAATATTACTAATGTTATTCTTTTTTTTCATATTTTACTAACATCATCAACGTATTTTTCTTTTTTTTTTTTTATAAATTTTATCAAACTCTTCATAATACTAACTTTTTGTATTTGTGTATTTTATTATTACTAATGTTATTCTTTTTTTTTTATATTTTACTAACATCATCACGTATTTTTCTTTTTTTTTTTTTATATATTTTATCAAACTCTTCATAATACTAACTTTTTGTATTTGTGTATTTTATTATTACTAATGTTATTCTTTTTTTTTATATTTACTAACATCATCACGTATTTTTCTTTTTTTTTTTTATATATTTTATCAAACTCTTCATAATACTACTTTTTGTATTTGTGTATTTTATTATTACTAATGTTATTCTTTTTTTTTATATTTACTAACATCATCACGTATTTTTCTTTTTTTTTTTTATATATTTTATCAAACTCTTCATAATACTAACTTTTTGTATTTGGTGTATTTTATTATAATTATTACTAACTTTTTATATTTACGCTTTACTATTTATTATTAAATATTACTAACTTTATTACATCAGGAAATTAAACACGGCATAATGTTCCGTAAGTTTACGGTTTTTCGCAACCTTACGCATTTTTACGACGTAATATTCCGTATATTTTACAGGATCCATAAACCTACGTAAAATATGCCGAAATATATCGTGAAATTACGTACTCGTAAGTATTACGCGAAACATTTCGACCATAATGTTCCGTAGCATTACGTGCTTGTAAGTATTATGAAACATTTCGACCATAATGTTCCGTAGCATTACGTGCTTGTAAGTATTACGAAACATTTCGACCATAATGTTCCGTAGCATAACGTGCTTGTAAGTATTACGAAACATTTCGACCATAATGTTCCGTAGCATTACGTGCTCGTAAGCATTTACGAAACATTACGGTCAAAATGTTCTGTAGCATTACGTGCTTGTAAGTATTACGAAACATTTTGACCATAATGTTCCGTAGCATTACGTGCTCGTAAGTATTACGGAACCTTACGATCGAAATGTTCTGTAGCATTACGTGCTTGTAAGTATTACGAAACATTTTGACCATAATGTTCCGTAGCATTACATGCTCGTAAGCATTTACGAAACATTACGGTCAAAATGTTCTGTAGCATTACGTGCTCGTAAGTATTACGAAACATTATGGTCAAAATGTTCCATAGCATTACATGCTCGTAAGTATTATGGAACATTACGGTCGAAATGTTCCGTAGCATTACGTGCTCGTAAGTATTATGAAACATTACGGTCGAAATGTTGAAATATCATATTAACGTTACCAAAGTATTATAACTTTATTTGACATCGTAACTATATCGTAGAAATATCATATTAATATCGAATTAACAATCGCTAAAGTATTATAAACATTTATTTGATATCATCAATAACTATATCGTAGTAATTTCATAAAATTACATCACAAAAATTAATATTTATTATACATCAATAATATAATACAATCTTATTAATAATAAAAGAAAATAAAGATTATTGTTAAGAATAACAAAAACATTAAATACTATCTTTATTCCTTTTATTCTATACGTAAGTAGGATCCAGTCGCTAAGGGTAAAATTTTAAAAAAAATATAAAAAAAAAAACAATTATGATTAATATAATATACTCTTTATAAAATATATTTAAAAATTTAAATTTAATACATAACCTTGGGATAATGGTTTAGAGCAGTAATCTCTGGGATTTTGAGAAAAAATAAAAATGATAATATTTTTAACGTTAGCTCTTTAAATTTTGAAAGTGTTACTTAATTCTTAAACCATAATATTATAAAAAAAATGCTGGCTGCTACGACTGACGCCACCCCCGGACAAAGTAATTGGCGGCAGAAAATGTCATAAAATATCCAGCCCTATTTCACAACATTTTTCCTCTGGGCTAAGCAAATATTACAAAAGAAAGCTTCAAATATATTCAGCAATTTGAACATAGCATTGAGAATATATTCTAACTCCCTTAAGTAATACACAGTCTAACAAAGAAAGACTCAAACTACAACCCTATTGTAAAGAAAGTACATAACCAATCCCCTCCTACAGAACCAGTAGACTTTACAAATATGGTAGAGTCCAAAAAAATACGAAAATATGCGTATATCCATTTTCATACTGCTTAATGGCTTCACTATTTATTTAAAGTAGTTTTTTTGTCTTATACGTTTTTTGGCAAACGATCTTCGATGTTGGTGGTTATATCGAATATATAACTAAAATACCAAAGTATTATTAATTGGTAAAGATAAGTATACTTGGCATAAAAGATAAGTAAAGTATACTTGGATAAAAGAGAAAAGAAAATACCGTAAAGTGTTATTATAAGACAAGTATAATATTTAAGAGAGAAGCGTATTTTGAAATAGCAAACAAAAAAAAATCACGCATTAAATAAACACGATTTTTAGCTATTTTTAGATATCAACAATGCATGTAAACAAATCGAATTTTGATTGGTTAATTTAGTATAATTACATTCATGCATAAAGATTAATGTGATTTTATTGGTTAATTTTAAAACTGACACAAATAATTTAATAATTACTGATATTTATATAATTAAGAAACTTTGAAAATTTGAACAATGTTAAATTAATATATATATGATACGATATAACATTTATGATGTCGATTTGCAGCGATATCTGCTAAAACTCTAAAAATTCCAAAGAGATATAGATTGAATTTTTATTAACAACTAAATTTTCATTAATCTTACCCAAGCATAAAGCGCACAACAAAATTATAGTCAATGTGCGGAAATTTGTGCACCACTACAATGTACAGTACAATATAGTAGCGGAAACATATACAAAAAAATTTAGATCTTAGTATATAAAATTGAAAATTATTAAAAATTTTATAGACTTAAAATTATCAATAAAATCTTTTTTCTAACTACAATTATGTGGTGTAGTTGTTCTTTGCACGGAATCTGCATATCTGCAGGTCTTAAGTTCATTTTCTACCGCATGATGATTGTGAAGACTTTCTATAGGGATGACATTTCCCATGTCCCACGATAGGGCTAAATTATCCCCACGTAAATGTCTAATATTTTTATTTCAAAAAAAAATTAACTTTGGTAATTGGTAGTAGTATCATTATATAATCTAGAAGGACCTGGTTTTTTTCAATATTATTATATTTATTGAACATTACAAAGAAATTACACGGCGCGGACAAAATGACACATAATGACATATTGTTCAGCAATTAATTCCTGTAATATCTTCTTTTAATTAATGTAATTAATGTAAGCCTTTGGTTCCGGTCCGGAATCAGCGTAAAATTTAATAAAATTACTCAGGCGCGACAACAATAATACATAATGACATTGTTCAGCAATCCTGTAATATCTTCTTTTAATTAATGTAATTAATGTAAGCCTTTGGTTCTTTGGTTCCAGTCCGGAATCAGCGTAAAATTTAATAAAACTGCATGGGCACGACAACAACAACGACACATAAATTCCTGTGATATCTGTACATTATATTTAAAATTATAACAGATAAGAACGAATCTGCAATATTTTGCTCATTTAGCTCAATAAGAAAATATGTAAACTACTTTTTCTGGAATTCTGACATTATTAAAAATGATTTGTCAAGCATCTTTTATAAAAGCATTCTGTGCCTTTCATGTATTGTAATTTAAAAAACAATTATTCTTTTTATTAAATTATTTCAAAAAAAACGTTATTTGGCAATGCCAGCCACGTGAAAGGTTGTTTAGAGCAAAAGAACACGCATTTTACCAGAGCTTTTCAAATGAACGATATTTAAAGAAAAACATAATAAGTTGAATCAATTCACACTATCTTAAAACATGTTTTTGACATATACAATAATATACCGTATATATTTTTATTTATTTATTACGAACAGATAATGTTTTTTTATAAATCTGATAAAATAGGAAATAAAAAAACTCTCGTAAAAATAAACTAAATTCTATTATGAAAAAATCAAATTAACTGCTGGCAATCTCCGGTGCTGCATCTGGTGCTGGTGCTGCATCTCCATCCTCATTATCATCCTCTTTTTTGTTATTTTCGTGATCCTCTGATTTTTCATAATCACCATCCTTTTTTCTGTCAATATCCATCTCGTCATCATCCTCGTCATTATCGTGATTTCCACCATTATCCTCGACTGGTGCTTGTGCTGCATCTCCATCTGGTGCTTTTCCATCCTCATTATCATCCTCTTCTTCGTTATTTTCGTGATCCCTCTGACTTTTCATAATTATCATCATCCTCCTTTAAAGCAAATTGAAATGAGGATCCCGAATTAGGAACCGCCTATAATGTAGGTCAAATTCCTTTGTCGGCCACTGAATTCCTTTTGTTAGTTTATCAAAAAAATCTGTATTATTATTTATTAGGAATTCTCTTGTGATAAAATCATGTAATTCTATCACATTCCACTGCCCTTTCAGGGCATTTAAGATTTTGTTGATCCTTCGGCCCGCCATCACTTCCTTTGCGAGTGCCTTTCTTCTTAATTTTTCTTTTTTTTTTCCCTTCCAATTCTGAGGCTTCCTTAACCCTCTTATCATCATCTTTTAAGGAAGGTATTTGTCTACAACTTGTTTATAACGGTCGTAAAGATCTGCTAAAACACTATACCATCTTAATCTTGATCTGTGTGAGCAATTTCCTCGCTGACCCTTAATCTTGTGCAGGCTGTGGCTGCATACAAAAATAATCTGTAGCAGCCTCAAAATGCCGCAATAAAGTTGGCATCATATTTTCTTGGATGAGCATGGTGCTGGACGAGGATTCAACGGAATGAGGTAATCAGGCACCTCTTCATGTTCAGTTGCAATATAATCAACATATTGTTCAAAGTAACTTGTATTTTGTTTTATCAAACTGAATCGATAGTCGAAATATGATGCTCTTTTTTCGTGGCGAGATTTCCCCATTCTTCTAATTTCTCATTATGTTCATCCTCTGCTTTTAGCTTTAAATACTCGCAATTTTTGCACTCCATTCGTAACGATTCGGATTCTTAAAAAATATTAATATTTAATTGATTTATTCTGTTTTGATATAAAATAATAATAAAAACACTTACAATTTTTTTTGTCCTGCACAGGGACATCTTTTGGAGGAAAGTAATAAAGTATGAAGACTTTCATTTATTGCCCGTATTGAACTATTTAACTTTTCATTTACGGAATTTCTTACTAGCTGTTTTTTTGAGCGATTTTTTGTTTATTTCTGAGTAACTTCAATTTGGGCAGACGATTAAGGATGTTTCTGGCATCATTAATTTGTGAGTTAATGAGCATTCGCTTTCTTCATTTATTTTCTTTAATTATATTATTGGAGTGACTGAATTACAATAATAAACTGGAATCTTAAAAGAATTCTGATGAATTT